>ML133395.1:2273170-2569577 GCA_003864495.1 Nemopilema nomurai
ACTACCGAAAAACAAGGCTATAGCCTTGGAAAAAACGTTTTTTTGCATGAAAAATTTTATTTCCAAACTCTTTTCTGATGCTATTAGAGTCATCCCCATTACCAATAAACATGTCTAGGATGATTGGTTTGCTTGCAGAAGTGCTCATTCGTTTGCAAATGGGGTCACTACTACCGCAAAAAAGCAAGGTTATAGCCTTGGAAAAACGTGTTTTTGCATGAAAAATTTTATTCTCCAAACTCTTTTCTGATGCTATTAGAGTCCCCATTACCAATAAACATGTCTAGGATGATTGGTTTGCTTGCAGAAGTGCTCATTCGTTTGCAAATGGAGGTCACTATTACCGCAAAAAAGCAAGGTTATAGCCTTGGAAAAAACGTGTTTTTTGCATGAAAAATTTTATTCTCCAAACTCTTTTCTGATGCTATTAGAGTCATCCCCATTACCAATAAACATGTCTAGGATGATTGGTTTGCTTGCAGAAGTGCTCATTCGTTTGCAAATGGAGGGTCACTACTACCGCAAAAAAGCAAGGCTATAGCCTTGGAAAAAACGTGTTTTTTGCATGAAAAATTTTATTCTCCAAACTCTTTTCTGATGCTATTAGAGTCATCCCATTACCAATAAACATGTCTAGGATGATTGGTTTGCTTGCAGAAGTGCTCAGTCGTTTGCAAATGGAGGGTCACTACTACCGCAAAAAAGCAAGGCTATAGCCTTGGAAAAAACGTGTTTTTTGCATGAAAAATTTTATTCTCCAAACTCTTTTCTGATGCTATTAGAGTCATCCCATTACCAATAAACATGTCTAGGATGATTGGTTTGCTTGCAGAAGTGCTCATTCGTTTGCAAATGGAGGGTCACTACTACCGCAAAAAAGCAAGGCTATAGCCTTGGAAAAAACGTGTTTTTTGCATGAAAAATTTTATTCTCCAAACTCTTTTCTGATGCTATTAGAGTCATCCCCATTACCAATAAACATGTCTAGGATGATTGGTTTGCTTGCAGAAGTGCTCATTCGTTTGCAAATGGAGGGTCACTACTACCGCAAAAAAGCAAGGCTATAGCCTTGGAAAAAACGTGTTTTTTGCATGAAAAATTTTATTCTCCAAACTCTTTTCTGATGCTATTAGAGTCATCCCATTACCAATAAACATGTCTAGGATTTGGTTTGCTTGCAGAAGTGCTCATTCGTTTGCAAATGGAGGGTCACTACTACCGCAAAAAAGCAAGGCTATAGCCTTGGAAAAAACGTGTTTTTTGCATGAAAAATTTTATTCTCCAAACTCTTTTCTGATGCTATTAGAGTCATCCCATTACCAATAAACATGTCTAGGATGATTGGTTTGCTTGCAGAAGTGCTCATTCGTTTGCAAATGGAGGGTCACTACTACCGCAAAAAAGCAAGGCTATAGCCTTGGAAAAAACGTGTTTTTTGCATGAAAAATTTTATTCTCCAAACTCTTTTCTGATGCTATTAGAGTCATCCATTACCAATAAACATGTCTAGGATGATTGGTTTGCTTGCAGAAGTGCTCATTCGTTTGCAAATGGAGGGTCACTACTACCGCAAAAAAGCAAGGCTATAGCCTTGGAAAAAACGTGTTTTTTGCATGAAAAATTTATTCTCCAAACTCTTTTCTGATGCTATTAGAGTCATCCCATTACCAATAAACATGTCTAGGATGATTGGTTTGCTTGCAGAAGTGCTCATTCGTTTGCAAATGGAGGGTCACTACTACCGCAAAAAAGCAAGGCTATAGCCTTGGAAAAAACGTGTTTTTTGCATGAAAAATTTTATTCTCCAAACTCTTTTCTGATGCTATTAGAGTCATCCCATTACCAATAAACATGTCTAGGATGATTGGTTTGCTTGCAGAAGTGCTCATTCGTTTGCAAATGGAGGGTCACTACTACCGCAAAAAAGCAAGGCTATAGCCTTGGAAAAAACGTGTTTTTTGCATGAAAAATTTTATTCTCCAAACTCTTTTCTGATGCTATTAGAGTCATCCCATTACCAATAAACATGTCTAGGATGATTGGTTTGCTTGCAGAAGTGCTCATTCGTTTGCAAATGGAGGGTCACTACTACCGCAAAAAAGCAAGGCTATAGCCTTGGAAAAAACGTGTTTTTTGCATGAAAAATTTTATTCTCCAAACTCTTTTCTGATGCTATTAGAGTCATCCCCATTACCAATAAACATGTCTAGGATGATTGGTTTGCTTGCAGAAGTGCTCATTCGTTTGCAAATGGAGGGTCACTATTACCGCAAAAAAGCAAGGTTATAGCCTTGGAAAAAACGTGTTTTTTGCATGAAAAATTTTATTCTCCAAACTCTTTTCTGATGCTATTAGAGTCATCCCATTACCAATAAACATGTCTAGGGATTGGTTTGCTTGCAGAAGTGCTCAGTCGTTTGCAAATGGAGGGTCACTACTACCGCAAAAAAGCAAGGCTATAGCCTTGGAAAAAACGTGTTTTTTGCATGAAAAATTTTATTCTCCAAACTCTTTTCTGATGCTATTAGAGTCATCCCCATTACCAATAAACATGTCTAGGATGATTGGTTTGCTTGCAGAAGTGCTCAGTCGTTTGCAAATGGAGGGTCACTACTACCGCAAAAAAGCAAGGCTATAGCCTTGGAAAAAACGTGTTTTTTGCATGAAAAATTTTATTCTCCAAACTCTTTTCTGATGCTATTAGAGTCATCCCATTACCAATAAACATGTCTAGGATGATTGGTTTGCTTGCAGAAGTGCTCAGTCGTTTGCAAATGGAGGGTCACTACTACCGCAAAAAAGCAAGGCTATAGCCTTGGAAAAAACGTGTTTTTTGCATGAAAAATTTTATTCTCCAAACTCTTTTCTGATGCTATTAGAGTCATCCCATTACCAATAAACATGTCTAGGATGATTGGTTTGCTTGCAGAAGTGCTCATTCGTTTGCAAATGGAGGGTCACTACTACCGCAAAAAAGCAAGGTTATAGCCTTGGAAAAAACGTGTTTTTTGCATGAAAAATTTTATTCTCCAAACTCTTTTCTGATGCTATTAGAGTCATCCCATTACCAATAAACATGTCTAGGATGATTGGTTTGCTTGCAGAAGTGCTCATTCGTTTGCAAATGGAGGGTCACTACTACCGCAAAAAAGCAAGGCTATAGCCTTGGAAAAAACGTGTTTTTTGCATGAAAAATTTTATTCTCCAAACTCTTTTCTGATGCTATTAGAGTCATCCCATTACCAATAAACATGTCTAGGATGATTGGTTTGCTTGCAGAAGTGCTCAGTCGTTTGCAAATGGAGGGTCACTACTACCGCAAAAAAGCAAGGCTATAGCCTTGGAAAAACGTGTTTTTTGCATGAAAAATTTTATTCTCCAAACTCTTTTCTGATGCTATTAGAGTCATCCCCATTACCAATAAACATGTCTAGGGATTGGTTTGCTTGCAGAAGTGCTCAGTCGTTTGCAAATGGAGGGTCACTTACCGCAAAAAAGCAAGGCTATAGCCTTGGAAAAAACGTGTTTTTTGCATGAAAAATTTTATTCTCCAAACTCTTTTCTGATGCTATTAGAGTCATCCCCATTACCAATAAACATGTCTAGGGATTGGTTTGCTTGCAGAAGTGCTCATTCGTTTGCAAATGGAGGGTCACTACTACCGCAAAAAAGCAAGGCTATAGCCTTGGAAAAAACGTGTTTTTTGCATGAAAAATTTTATTCTCCAAACTCTTTTCTGATGCTATTAGAGTCCCCATTACCAATAAACATGTCTAGGATGATTGGTTTGCTTGCAGAAGTGCTCATTCGTTTGCAAATGGAGGGTCACTACTACCGCAAAAAAGCAAGGCTATAGCCTTGGAAAAAACGTGTTTTTTGCATGAAAAATTTTATTCTCCAAACTCTTTTCTGATGCTATTAGAGTCATCCCATTACCAATAAACATGTCTAGGATGATTGGTTTGCTTGCAGAAGTGCTCATTCGTTTGCAAATGGAGGGTCACTTACCGCAAAAAAGCAAGGCTATAGCCTTGGAAAAAACGTGTTTTTTGCATGAAAAATTTTATTCTCCAAACTCTTTTCTGATGCTATTAGAGTCATCCCCATTACCAATAAACATGTCTAGGGATTGGTTTGCTTGCAGAAGTGCTCATTCGTTTGCAAATGGAGGGTCACTTACCGCAAAAAAGCAAGGCTATAGCCTTGGAAAAAACGTGTTTTTTGCATGAAAAATTTTATTCTCCAAACTCTTTTCTGATGCTATTAGAGTCATCCCCATTACCAATAAACATGTCTAGGGATTGGTTTGCTTGCAGAAGTGCTCAGTCGTTTGCAAATGGAGGGTCACTTACCGCAAAAAAGCAAGGCTATAGCCTTGGAAAAAACGTGTTTTTTGCATGAAAAATTTTATTCTCCAAACTCTTTTCTGATGCTATTAGAGTCATCCCCATTACCAATAAACATGTCTAGGATGATTGGTTTGCTTGCAGAAGTGCTCAGTCGTTTGCAAATGGAGGGTCTACTACCGCAAAAAAGCAAGGCTATAGCCTTGGAAAAAACGTGTTTTTTGCATGAAAAATTTTATTCTCCAAACTCTTTTCTGATGCTATTAGAGTCATCCCCATTACCAATAAACATGTCTAGGGATTGGTTTGCTTGCAGAAGTGCTCATTCGTTTGCAAATGGAGGGTCACTACTACCGCAAAAAAGCAAGGCTATAGCCTTGGAAAAAACGTGTTTTTTGCATGAAAAATTTATTCTCCAAACTCTTTTCTGATGCTATTAGAGTCATCCCATTACCAATAAACATGTCTAGGATGATTGGTTTGCTTGCAGAAGTGCTCATTCGTTTGCAAATGGAGGGTCACTACTACCGCAAAAAAGCAAGGCTATAGCCTTGGAAAAAACGTGTTTTTTGCATGAAAAATTTTATTCTCCAAACTCTTTTCTGATGCTATTAGAGTCATCCCCATTACCAATAAACATGTCTGGGATTGGTTTGCTTGCAGAAGTGCTCATTCGTTTGCAAATGGAGGGTCACTACTACCGCAAAAAAGCAGGCTATAGCCTTGGAAAAAACGTGTTTTTTGCATGAAAAATTTTATTCTCCAAACTCTTTTCTGATGCTATTAGAGTCATCCCATTACCAATAAACATGTCTAGGATGATTGGTTTGCTTGCAGAAGTGCTCATTCGTTTGCAAATGGAGGTCACTACTACCGCAAAAAAGCAAGGCTATAGCCTTGGAAAAAACGTGTTTTTTGCATGAAAAATTTTATTCTCCAAACTCTTTTCTGATGCTATTAGAGTCATCCCATTACCAATAAACATGTCTAGGGATTGGTTTGCTTGCAGAAGTGCTCAGTCGTTTGCAAATGGAGGGTCACTACTACCGCAAAAAAGCAAGGCTATAGCCTTGGAAAAAACGTGTTTTTTGCATGAAAAATTTATTCTCCAAACTCTTTTCTGATGCTATTAGAGTCATCCCCATTACCAATAAACATGTCTAGGATGATTGGTTTGCTTGCAGAAGTGCTCATTCGTTTGCAAATGGAGGGTCACTACTACCGCAAAAAAGCAAGGCTATAGCCTTGGAAAAAACGTGTTTTTTGCATGAAAAATTTTATTCTCCAAACTCTTTTCTGATGCTATTAGAGTCATCCCCATTACCAATAAACATGTCTAGGATGATTGGTTTGCTTGCAGAAGTGCTCATTCGTTTGCAAATGGAGGGTCACTACTACCGCAAAAAAGCAAGGCTATAGCCTTGGAAAAAACGTGTTTTTTGCATGAAAAATTTTATTCTCCAAACTCTTTTCTGATGCTATTAGAGTCATCCCATTACCAATAAACATGTCTAGGATGATTGGTTTGCTTGCAGAAGTGCTCAGTCGTTTGCAAATGGAGGGTCACTACCGCAAAAAAGCAAGGCTATAGCCTTGGAAAAAACGTGTTTTTTGCATGAAAAATTTTATTCTCCAAACTCTTTTCTGATGCTATTAGAGTCATCCCCATTACCAATAAACATGTCTATGATTGGTTTGCTTGCAGAAGTGCTCATTCGTTTGCAAATGGAGGGTCACTACTACCGCAAAAAAGCAAGGCTATAGCCTTGGAAAAAACGTGTTTTTTGCATGAAAAATTTTATTCTCCAAACTCTTTTCTGATGCTATTAGAGTCATCCCCATTACCAATAAACATGTCTAGGATGATTGGTTTGCTTGCAGAAGTGCTCATTCGTTTGCAAATGGAGGGTCACTACTACCGCAAAAAAGCAAGGCTATAGCCTTGGAAAAAACGTGTTTTTTGCATGAAAAATTTTATTCTCCAAACTCTTTTCTGATGCTATTAGAGTCATCCCCATTACCAATAAACATGTCTAGGATGATTGGTTTGCTTGCAGAAGTGCTCAGTCGTTTGCAAATGGAGGGTCATACTACCGCAAAAAAGCAAGGCTATAGCCTTGGAAAAAACGTGTTTTTTGCATGAAAAATTTTATTCTCCAAACTCTTTTCTGATGCTATTAGAGTCATCCCCATTACCAATAAACATGTCTAGGGATTGGTTTGCTTGCAGAAGTGCTCAGTCGTTTGCAAATGGAGGGTCACTACTACCGCAAAAAAGCAAGGCTATAGCCTTGGAAAAACGTGTTTTTTGCATGAAAAATTTATTCTCCAAACTCTTTTCTGATGCTATTAGAGTCATCCCCATTACCAATAAACATGTCTAGGATGATTGGTTTGCTTGCAGAAGTGCTCATTCGTTTGCAAATGGAGGGTCACTACCGCAAAAAAGCAAGGCTATAGCCTTGGAAAAAACGTGTTTTTTGCATGAAAAATTTTATTCTCCAAACTCTTTTCTGATGCTATTAGAGTCATCCCCATTACCAATAAACATGTCTAGGATGATTGGTTTGCTTGCAGAAGTGCTCAGTCGTTTGCAAATGGAGGGTCACTTACCGCAAAAAAGCAAGGCTATAGCCTTGGAAAAAACGTGTTTTTTGCATGAAAAATTTTATTCTCCAAACTCTTTTCTGATGCTATTAGAGTCATCCCCATTACCAATAAACATGTCTAGGGATTGGTTTGCTTGCAGAAGTGCTCAGTCGTTTGCAAATGGAGGGTCACTACTACCGCAAAAAAGCAAGGCTATAGCCTTGGAAAAAACGTGTTTTTTGCATGAAAAATTTTATTCTCCAAACTCTTTTCTGATGCTATTAGAGTCATCCCCATTACCAATAAACATGTCTAGGATGATTGGTTTGCTTGCAGAAGTGCTCAGTCGTTTGCAAATGGAGGGTCACTACTACCGCAAAAAAGCAAGGCTATAGCCTTGGAAAAAACGTGTTTTTTGCATGAAAAATTTTATTCTCCAAACTCTTTTCTGATGCTATTAGAGTCATCCCCATTACCAATAAACATGTCTAGGATGATTGGTTTGCTTGCAGAAGTGCTCAGTCGTTTGCAAATGGAGGGTCACTACTACCGCAAAAAAGCAAGGCTATAGCCTTGGAAAAAACGTGTTTTTTGCATGAAAAATTTTATTCTCCAAACTCTTTTCTGATGCTATTAGAGTCATCCCATTACCAATAAACATGTCTAGGATGATTGGTTTGCTTGCAGAAGTGCTCATTCGTTTGCAAATGGAGGGTCACTACTACCGCAAAAAAGCAAGGTTATAGCCTTGGAAAAAACGTGTTTTTTGCATGAAAAATTTTATTCTCCAAACTCTTTTCTGATGCTATTAGAGTCATCCCCATTACCAATAAACATGTCTAGGATGATTGGTTTGCTTGCAGAAGTGCTCATTCGTTTGCAAATGGAGGGTCACTACTACCGCAAAAAAGCAAGGCTATAGCCTTGGAAAAAACGTGTTTTTTGCATGAAAAATTTTATTCTCCAAACTCTTTTCTGATGCTATTAGAGTCATCCCATTACCAATAAACATGTCTAGGATGATTGGTTTGCTTGCAGAAGTGCTCATTCGTTTGCAAATGGAGGGTCACTTACCGCAAAAAAGCAAGGCTATAGCCTTGGAAAAAACGTGTTTTTTGCATGAAAAATTTTATTCTCCAAACTCTTTTCTGATGCTATTAGAGTCATCCCCATTACCAATAAACATGTCTAGGGATTGGTTTGCTTGCAGAAGTGCTCAGTCGTTTGCAAATGGAGGGTCACTACTACCGCAAAAAAGCAAGGCTATAGCCTTGGAAAAAACGTGTTTTTTGCATGAAAAATTTTATTCTCCAAACTCTTTTCTGATGCTATTAGAGTCATCCCATTACCAATAAACATGTCTAGGGATTGGTTTGCTTGCAGAAGTGCTCATTCGTTTGCAAATGGAGGGTCACTACTACCGCAAAAAAGCAAGGCTATAGCCTTGGAAAAAACGTGTTTTTTGCATGAAAAATTTTATTCTCCAAACTCTTTTCTGATGCTATTAGAGTCATCCCCATTACCAATAAACATGTCTAGGATGATTGGTTTGCTTGCAGAAGTGCTCATTCGTTTGCAAATGGAGGGTCACTACTACCGCAAAAAAGCAAGGCTATAGCCTTGGAAAAAACGTGTTTTTTGCATGAAAAATTTTATTCTCCAAACTCTTTTCTGATGCTATTAGAGTCATCCCCATTACCAATAAACATGTCTAGGATGATTGGTTTGCTTGCAGAAGTGCTCATTCGTTTGCAAATGGAGGGTCACTACTACCGCAAAAAAGCAAGGCTATAGCCTTGGAAAAAACGTGTTTTTTGCATGAAAAATTTTATTCTCCAAACTCTTTTCTGATGCTATTAGAGTCATCCCCATTACCAATAAACATGTCTAGGATGATTGGTTTGCTTGCAGAAGTGCTCATTCGTTTGCAAATGGAGGGTCACTACTACCGCAAAAAAGCAAGGCTATAGCCTTGGAAAAAACGTGTTTTTTGCATGAAAAATTTTATTCTCCAAACTCTTTTCTGATGCTATTAGAGTCATCCCCATTACCAATAAACATGTCTAGGATGATTGGTTTGCTTGCAGAAGTGCTCATTCGTTTGCAAATGGAGGGTCACTACTACCGCAAAAAAGCAAGGCTATAGCCTTGGAAAAAACGTGTTTTTTGCATGAAAAATTTTATTCTCCAAACTCTTTTCTGATGCTATTAGAGTCATCCCCATTACCAATAAACATGTCTAGGGGGATTGGTTTGCTTGCAGAAGTGCTCAGTCGTTTGCAAATGGAGGGTCACTACTACCGCAAAAAAGCAAGGCTATAGCCTTGGAAAAAACGTGTTTTTTGCATGAAAAATTTTATTCTCCAAACTCTTTTCTGATGCTATTAGAGTCATCCCATTACCAATAAACATGCCTAGGGGCATTGGTTTGCTTGCAGAAGTGCTGAGTCGTTTGCAAATGAGGGTCACTACTACCGCAAAAAAGCAAGGCTATAGCCTTGGAAAAAACGTGTTTTTTGCATGAAAAATTTTATTCTCCAAACTCTTTTCTGATGCTATTAGAGTCATACCCATTACCAATAAATATGCCTAGGATGATTGGTTTGCTTGCAGAAGTGCTCAGTCGTTTGCAAATGGAGGGTCACTACTACCGCAAAAAAGCAAGGTTATAGCCTTGGAAAAACGTGTTTTTTGCATGAAAATTTTATTCTCCAAACTCTTTTCTGATGCTATTAGAGTCATCCCCATTACCAATAAACATGTCTAGGGGGATTGGTTTGCTTGCAGAAGTGCTGAGTTGTTTGCAAATGGAGGGTCACTACTACCGCAAAAAAGTAAGGCTATAGCCTTGGAAAAAACGTGTTTTTTGCATGAAAAATTTTATTCTCCAAACTCTTTTCTGATGCTATTAGAGTCATCCCCATTACCAATAAACATGTCTAGGGGGATTGGTTTGCTTGCAGAAGTGCTCAGTCGTTTGCAAATGGAGGGTCACTACTACCGCAAAAAAGCAAGGTTATAGCCTTGGAAAAAACGTGTTTTTTGCATGAAAAATTTTATTCTCCAAACTCTTTTCTGATGCTATTAGAGTCATCCCCATTACCAAAAAACATGCCTAGGGTGATTGGTTTGCTTGCATAATTGCTCAGTCGTTTGCAAATGGAGGGTCCCTAGTATCGCAGAAAAGCAAGGCTATAGCCTTGGAAAAAACGTGTTTTTTGCATGAAAAATTTGATTCTCCAAACTCTATTCTGATGCTATAAGAGTCATCCCCATTACCAATGAATATGTCTAGGATAATTGGTTTGCTTGCAGGACTGCAGGAGTGAGACTTTTCCAAATAGAGGGTCACTACTAGCCGAAAAAGCAAGGTTATAGCCTTGAAGAAACGTGTTTTGTACTTCTAAAGAAGTCTTGCGAGGACACTTTTGCAAAATCTATAGTGTAAAGGTACTTTGTCTAGTTCGAAGTTCGCTAATCTTTTTTTATAAAAATAACTTAGGTCATTTGATGAACACTCACTAGATAGTTCATAATAATACTCAAGAAAACTGAAAGGGTTTTTAGAATGCAAAAATGATGGGATATTATTGGCTATATGATACATAGTTGTAGTTATCCCCACTGAAAATGTGACAAAACAGTTTATTCTGTCAAAAAAAATTGCAACGATTCTAGGACCAAAATCGAGGCAATCAGAATGATAAGAGACACGAGAATCTAAGGCTTTTGTATGAGACTGTCTTTGAACGGGGCATATAAATCCGAAATAAGCTTCACAAGTCTTGATACTAAACCCAAGAATTGTAAGAAAAGAGCGCACAGACCAAGAATTACAAAAATTGAAACACAAGCTAACGATAATGTTTTTTCATTCTTTTTTAACTCCCCACTTACAAAAATAAGTTCTCGTGAATTCTGTACAGTTTTATATAAATTATATATAAATATTCATTTTTTATATAAATTTATATAAATTTGATGGACCAGGAAGCGAATTGACTGGCATTTAATGTGACAAGTAAACCAACCACCAGTAATATTAAGGCTTGCCACATCTGAAGACTGATCGGTGTTTCATTCTACTACGTCATAGCCAAGGGCCTTGCTAAGTTCTGCTTTGATGTCAGCTGACAAGCTATCATAATCATCATTTTGATCGCGCTAAAAGCATTTGAAGTATCCATTAAAACATACAAAGCCGAAAATCGAGCAAACTTGGATTATTCAGTCAGCAACATGTGACAATTGATTCTTTTGTCACAAGAGCAAACTGTGAAAATCTTTCAATCAAAGTCACAATCTCACCAAACATTACTCATTAATAGAAAAATGTGTACCTGGTTGAAGGCAATATAGAAAAACATTTCATTTCAGGACGAAATTTCCAACACAATTCATAACTGTCTGTTTTTGTGTTTATAATATCTATTTTTTCACTTCAAAAGGCGGGAAGTATGTTAAAAGGAATGGTGCTATAAGATAGAACATAGCCAGGATCATTTTACGTTGGTATTTTACAGGACATTGCAACCAATCTATTCGCAAATTAACTTGATAAACTTTCTATGATAAGAATAGGAAGTTTTAACTTACCAGCAAATGCAGTCTAAGTAGGTTGCTGATTCGTTTAACTTCGTTTGGACTGGCCATTAGTTCCGCTGTGCGCCTTTGGAATAAAAAAACCGCGTTCATATTATATGAGCTAAAACAAATACTGGTAAATAATGCATCATAAGGAAACGAGTGTTTCCTTATTTCTAGGCCGAGTGAATATCCGTCTCTTCCAGTTTGAACAAGTGCTTTGCGGTATAAAACTTCACAATGGCAGTTTTTGCATACTTAAAGTACTTTTTGTCTGACACTCCTCAGAGTATGCAAACGTCGGAAAATGACCAAAAGCTGACAGAATAAATAGCCAGTTGCGAATCGAAAGCACTAGAGCGCTATTTATTCTGTCAGCTTTTGGTTATTTCCCGACGTTTGCATACTCTTAGGAGTGTCGGACGAAAAAGTATTTTAAGTATGCAAAAACTGGTTACCCTCTTTCTAGCTACTGTTCCAGTTTTTTCTACTTCAAAAACAACACGGAGCACCAAGATTAGCCGTTATTACTGGCTAGCTAAAAGGCTATTTAAAAGTCATTGATACATACGAAGTGACTACACCTCTAGAACCTTTATTTCCCCATCTTTACCTAAGCAACTGGCAAAAAAAATTATCTATTTCTATATCCTGAGCTTGACGAGTGCTGTAAAGTCACATGCCAAGAGAATTGGTGCATCTGTTTATGAAGGTGATGTTTATGTTGAAAAGGTTACCTGGACAGCCTCCGCTGCAACTCTTGCTGCTTCTTGAGAGACTTTGCTCGCTCCGCAGCGTTCTCCTCGACCATGCTGAAACAAAGATGAAACTATTTTCATCTCTATCCACTTCATTTTGCAAATGATTAAATCCTTCTGCATTGTGGATCAAAGAAGAAGAACTAAGGGTTCTCTCTATGTTCTTTATAAGTGTTTTAGACAATCAAATGAAATCATTGATTAACAAAATTATCGCTACAAGACTTTTCACCATAAAAATGTTGAGTAGAATAAATATGAAGTTTAAACGAAAGTTATAAGAAGATTGGAAAAACCAATCGGATTTATTTGATGAGCGGAAAATGTCTATAGGGTCCTCTCTATATGGAGCTTGATTAGAGAAATATAAGAAGGTTATAATAAGTCCTAGTCCATACCTAGGCTTGATGTGAATTGTGTAAATTACCTGTGATACTTCTTTTCAAGTCTGCTGGAAAACTTCTGTGATTCCTTGATGATATCGTCGTAAGTTAGAGCTGTCAGTTTATCAATGTAAAGGAATCACAGTATTCAGGGATTTTTATAAAACAACATTATCTTTGACAGATGCTTAACTCAATCTACCAGTGAAAAAATATGTACATGCAGCAATATCGTTTAAAAACAATTTAAAACTCCAAGAATAAAAAAAGAGCTTGGGAAAGTGCTTGTCGTTTTCTAGCGGTATAGAACATGAGTAAGAATTTTAAAGACAAAAAAAAGTTTGTTAACAAGACAAAGCTGTATAATATGAGAACGGTAGCCGAAATGGGTAAAAATTGACAATTGCACCAGCATTTCGACTTAGAACACTATCAGACACTCAATTTTGAGAGTTTTACGCCAGGTTTGCTTAACTAAACAGTTTATTTAATAGACTGTAAGGACTACAGACAATTATAACGTAAAAGGTTGAGGTATTGAAAAGATATGATGGTAATGTTTCGATTTCTGTTCTTCGTACAAGAACCCCAACACCGGCATCACTTGATAAGTTATTGGACATCAGGAATTGCTCGATCAGTGGGCTGCGACCATAGACATCAAACACGTTCTTTGAAAAGCTAGGGCCTCTACCAGCTTTGCAAGACTATGATGCAATGATATGAATTTTTGAAGCATTAGGAAAAGTGTACTATTGTCTGATAAACCCTGAAGCTCAGGACTATACTATATTTGCTGATAATACTTCGTAGGTTTACCTTAAATGAGTACTTCTGCAACTGATCTACCATAAACAATAGAGGGTTCTTATCAGAGATCTTACTCCCAAAGCTCTATATATCTATATTGTTCTCTATAAATTACTTTTAGCATAGGATATCATAATGATCATAAAATAATCAAATCAGGCCAATACCTCCCGTGTAGTTCTCATTGTTGGCATCAGGCGAGCGGTCGGCACTAAATGGGATGCTCCCTTCCCCAGGCCCTTCTCGGCAACTGACTGCTGCACAACTTTCATTGCCGAATGCGAGGTTGTGACGTCATCCTTGTCACCAGGCTCTTGAATTGAAGGCAAAAGAGGGTTTCCGCGCTTGGACGGCGGTTGTGGGGCGGTGGCTCGACTGATCCGCCTGCCCCTTGTTTGGCCGCTTATCTGCGACGACGTGGCAGCTTTTTGCTTCGAGTCCGAGAGCTTAAGCAAGTTCAAAGTGTCTTCGTTTAGCTCGAGCTCAAAGTCCGACCGCTTTGCTGTTGAAACAGAAGCAGAGGGGAAGCGAGTAAAGGAACGCTCATTGACTTGACAACTCTGAATACGCCTAGTTATAGCTGAATAGAAGTGAGCACGGCTAAAAGGTGATCAAACAACGTTTGGTGTTTGGTGAAACGTTCAGTTCGTTTGACCAGGGATTACGTCAAGCATAGTCAGATAGCCAGAGCATTTCGTAGCAGGATTATCCAAAAATAAAGCTGTATCACTGATCTGTATTACAGAGACCAAATAGAAAAACTTACACTTCTTTGAAGGATCGACTTGATGCTTTTCTCCCTTTCGGATTGTGCTGGGCTCGAGTCCTTCAAAATTCCATTTCTCGAAAGCTCTGGGCGCGGGACGGGCACCTGCGTTAGCGAACATACACATCATTGTTCAGGAAATGTCTAAAAAAGTCATATCAACGTCATATGTATATACAGATTCTGTCACTGTCAACAATTCTGATAGCTAAAACAATTGACAACTCAATAACTTATCGAGTGCAGTAGTCAGGAATAAGGAATTGCCATGTTATTCTTATTGTTAAATAAACCTTCAAAATTGTCGTGTAAAAATAGATTTTTCTTTGCTTTTCTGATTATAAATGCCTAAGATTCCGAGTTTGAGGTTAATTCAAAACAGAGCTAGGCACACAGAATGGTAAACCTGTTATCCATTGGTGGACAAGAAATATGAGGTCATCCTTGAATTTGTCATCAAACTGACGGTAGGATGTAGGAAAGGCCTGACAAAAAGTCGCATAGACAGATTGTGCCAGTAAATCTGGATATCGCTGAAAAAAGGGAGACAAATACATTAGCCAGTCAAATACCAGTCAATGTTTAAGATTGAGCGATTTTTCGGCAGCCAGAAAGAAAAAATTTATATTCTTAAATGATTACCATTAAATAAAAGAAACACAGCAATGTGTCTATAACAACGAAGTATTGTGTAAACTTCTTGCAATAATACACCAAAAGTCCTGCATTGGTTGCTTAAAATAAAAATCTGAAATAAATACTTAAAAAGAGTATATAATTTAGCGAGCATAACAAACAAAAGCGTTAGAGGACGAAATATAATTTTTATAGAGAAATCTATTTGTCAGTAATACTATTAATGCCTTTTTGCAAAGAAGCTTCATTTTGAGAGGCTTATTCGAACTTATTTAAATTCTATTTTAAGCTTCAGCAAACTATACAATCGCTTTCAGTGCAATTAATATAATATTGTCAAACGCCTTGATACAATCGATGCAGTACAGCATAACACGTATAAATACATAGAGAGAATCAAACTTACACCGAATAATGTCTCTTGATACTTTGAGCCAATCCATCTTATCAGAAGCTTTGTATAGTTGTGAGCAATGCGATTGAATAGCTTTTCTTGCGATTCAGGAGTTTGCTGTAGTCAAAGGTAAAGATCTTACCTAGATTCATATCATTTGCACTGCAAAATCAAGCGAATGGTGACGTACAAGATTACACACATCAACTGCCAATGACTACTTTTATTGCAAAAAGAAACTAATTCACAAAGAGCAGAAGACGAAAAAGAACAAAATTTGTTTCAGCCTAGAAATAACGTAGGTTTTTATTATATTTTATCAAAGAAAACATTTCATGATAATAGGGACTATGAACATAAAGAAAAAAGTTTGAAATTTATTAGTCATATAATCAAATGGATATCTTGCAAAAAAGTTAAGTGTACCTGGTGCTTTTCACAAAAGTACCACCAAAACGTATCCTAAAGCAGGAAAAAGACAGAAAAACAATAAGAAAATATCTTGAAAGTTGTCATGAGGTAATTCATGTTGTCACGTTATCAAGTTCGAAAGGACGGAAATCAAAATTGCTGATTTTACTCGCGTTAAAAAGGTTGATAGAAGGAAAAGTTTTTCTATAAATTGCTGGATGTGTTTTCAAAAATGTCAACAACAGGAAAGGCTACGGTTATGACCTATTTAGATTTTAGTGAGCGCTTTTTTTTACTTTGATATTTCACATAAGATATCTTTCACATAAGACTTGATATAATATAACCATATCGAGCCTATTGCGGGAAATAACTTTTGGCTGACCGATTTCGTTCAACGTTACCTAAGTAAACAAATTCAATTCCATGCAGCTTTGATACAACTGAAATAAGAGAAAACCCATATTTGCGTGTATTATCTATATTCTGGAAAAGTCCTATTGGTATGTATCCGTTTAACTGCAAAGTGGCATTGGATATTAACTCACCTAAAAATTGCTATCAAATTCTCCTGCGACATGGCTTCAAAAACCTGTTCCGTCATTGATTTAAAAAAGCTAAATGGCAATGCCCATACCGTTCTAGTAAATGCTGCAATAGCCCAGACCACGTAATACTGAATGCAATATGATGCTGCGAAGCTGTTAGACAGTGTATAATTTCTTTACTTACACAAAGTATAGCTTGTGACAGACGTGAATAGAAAAATCTTGTGAATTCTCGTTTGAATGTCGGCTAAAAAGAAGGAATATATGTCAAAGATGTCAAAAGTGAATGGTGATTGTCAATATGCTTGAAAAACGGCTCAGAGAATTACAGCCACAACAAAAGCTTTCTACTGTTGAAGGGACTGGAATTTGAATACGTGCAAAATCCGTAGTCGAGAGTAAAAACAACAAAACATTATGCTACATTTATCGCTTTACATAATTGGTGATTATTAGATCAGTCAATTTTCAATATTCGCTGTGTTTTGTGTTTACCAACCTTTCGTTCAAGATCTAGCTGCGCAGACGTAACGATCTTTAAAACATGTAAGGCGCTGAGTTGTGAAGGCAGAGGGGTGATTTCATCACTATCGTAGCCAGGAAATGAGTGCAACTCAACAAGCATTGGCTTTTTGTTTAATCCGTGCGATGACTGTCGAATAGAATGGTGATAAACATAACTAGAGGAAGATTCAGTTTCCTTAAGAAGACTGCATTTAAAGGAAAGATTCAAGAAGAGTACACCCTTCAACACTGCTAGGATACTTTTCAAAGAAATTTTGCATTGCTGGCTTGTTTACCTTATGTGATAGGTGAAGAAGGCCTTTTTTATTGGTGGAAATACTTCACAGATATTTCTAAACATTTCTTTTTAAACGTACAAACTGCCTAGCACTGCATTCACTTAATTGAGAAGTTCTGCGCGTAAATAACATTTGCACACCAAGAATCATAACAGAATCTAGAACAGATTTGACCAATATCTGACCAGATTTGACCAATATTTGACCAGATTTGACCAATATTTGACCAGATTTGAATCATAACAGAATCTAGAGACCAAATAAAAGTAAGTGTAGAAAAAACTGGAAAGTAAAAACTGACCTCTGACATTCCAATTTTACTTTGCATTTTCTATGGAATAATTATTAACAAATTCAAAATTGGCTCTCTTGAAAAATGTCAATCACGAAAAAGCAACTTTGAGTCCTATTGAAACAATCTTAATGAAAGCATCTATGGTAAACAAACATTTTGTGATCCTGTCTAGATAGAATAGGATCCTCCATAAAAATGTAGAAAGACTTCAGAACTACTTGCTGAAAAGATGACGTAGCTGACCCATTAATATGAAAATTGTTGTCACTGTACACTTTAAAGTCATTTGGATTCTCTAAAAGATTTTGCCCCATAGCCAAAACACACTTATCTTGGGCCTTGTGTGTTTTGCGATTTCAATTTTGGGCAAGTTATATTAGCCAAAGATTCAAGAAGAAATCCAAATACTCACTTTTCTGAAGCTCTTTAAGGAAGAGTGTGGGCTAGTATTGTGTCGACTTTGGCTTAGCACTGTGTAAAAAAAGTTAAATTCAAAAACAATGCTTGTCCCAGTAGTGGTGCAACCTGATTGATTTTCTTATTTGTCTAAACTTCAAGGAAAATAATGGAGTGGGGAGATCTTTTGGAGGTACTTTCATTGCAATTGCAGGTACCACAAGCAATTGCTGCAAACATAGACAATGCATATATATAAAAAAGTGTTTTGAATCATTGAAAAGGGCGTTTCTTACATTGAAAAGGGTGTTGTCATAAAACAATTTCTAGGCTCCACCCTTACCCCCGGCCACTGCCTGATGGATGACCCTGCCACTGGCTTGATGACAATTCCAATGTAGCGGTTAGAATAGAATGGAAATTCAAGATGATTACCAAAATCCTCTTCTAAAGAATTTGTTTATAACTAAACAGACAGTCACTTAGGGTAAAAGACTGAAAAAAATTACTCAAATACACTTCAAAAAGTACACACCCATTTTAATACTGTACATTCCTGCAAACTGGTCAAGCTCCTTATTGTTGAGAGCTAAAAGAAAATTATGTTAACTTAGAATTGGCAATGCCACAAAATTATTTGGAAAAATGGCTTTTTAATAAAATCTGCCTTGAATCTTAAAAATAATTAAAGACTTCGCTTTTTCCAAAAAGTTTTGCCTCTAGCCACATCATGATGATATCTAAAGATTACAAAATGAACCAAAAATATTTCATTGTGGCAGACTTTTGAATGAGAAAGCACAATTATTTTCATTCAGCTAATACACTTAAAGGAATGGCTGAAATAATAAGTAAAAACCTTGTTTTGACTTTTTCTTCAACAATTCCATACCACCATGTTCTTTCATGTACCCAAAACCAGAAACTTCATCAAAGTCTCCATCTTGACCTGCAGCTGAATTGTTTGCGAAGAATGGATCATCTGCATGGTTGTCAGCAACAAGTTGGGGCATGGCATTTTCAAGGCTGAAACCGTCCAAGCAAATAGATAGGGTTCCTATCTTGTCATTCAACTGGTCCATTCTGCTGATGAAATGATCCCCTTTGAATAGGAAAGAAAATGGAAATAGTGAACTCATATTATCGTAGGCTGGTATTCTACCTTTTATCAGTTTTTGCAAGAAATCCAATCTTTTGAAAATCACCCTTGTTAACTGATTATGATTATCCTAGACAAAGGAAGAATCCATGTCATAATATTGAAGGTTTTACTGTCAAACTTACATTGTTTATGTTAGCTGATTTTGATCCAAATATGACACAACAGTTTACTTGAATATACCTCTTGAATTGTTTGTGAAAAACTGTTGCATGAATACATGTAGCTCATCACATTCTGCCCATCTGGAGTGATTCTAATCCACTTATACCCTTAAGGATGTTGGTCAAAATCACACAGGAAAATAGCAACCTCCAGCTTTTTACTCTGCAGTTTTGTTCCTTTTTTTATTGCGATCTCCTATAAAATATCTGTTTGCTTCTATCAACAAATTTTCAATCGATTTTGATTACCATTATTACACAGGCTTTAACCTAAATCTCTTTTTTTCAAGGTGGTGTAAAAGTATTTGCGTAGGGGGCCCGTTGTCCAAGCCAATAACAAAGCCTTTCCACAATACTGCTTCAACAGTTACAACTATTAGTTAATTGATTGCTTTCAACCTTCACATCTAAAATGGAGCTTTAGAAGTAAACTGACTTCAATCATTCTACAGACATCTAAAATTTTACTAATGGCAAAAGAGCAACCTACTACGCGGTGTGCAGTACCGTTATATTCCAACAACATTGAAAAGCCACGTACCTACGGTAAGTGATAATCTCTTTGATGTACTTTTTACTTTGGGTACTTTAATGTTTGAAATATCATCTTCTTCGCACTTCGGCATTGAAAAGTCATCTTCTGATGCCTCGGGACTGTCCGCCATGTTTCAGTGGATGTTCCTTGGAGACAGTGCCTTAGTTACCCTTAGAACGAGGCTGCGATAGCAAACTTTTTGGAGTTCTGAAATTAAGATAAAAGGCGTTTTCTTCTTACAACGTTACTTTGAATTATGTTCTATTTGTTCCTTCTCTTAAAATATTCCGTAACATTAAAAAAATTCCACTTTAAGAACTTTTTAAAACCAATCTTGACTATCAGCCTTCCTGCTTTTTTCACTCATCCCCCCCTGCTCTGTCAGAGAACATGAACAAGTCACGCCAATTATGGTTTTACTAATTACTAATGAAAGCAAGACCAACATTTTTAGTGCATAGTGCAAATGTATATTTTTATGCATTATTGTACTTTTTTTATAGAGTACTGTCTGCCTAGGCCGTATTGATTTGTCTCTAGTTGATACGCTAGCATTTATCATGAAAACCAATTTTAACTATTTATACCTATAGATAAATCTTAAACTTCAAGGATATTAGCGAGTAAATTCACAAATGGCAAGAAATGGCGGAAACATAATCTTTGCACAATTAAAGCGTTTTTTCGTCCGACACTACTCAGAGAATGCGAATGTCGGAAAGTGACCAAAATCTGACAAAATAAATAGCCAATTGCGGATAGAGAAACCATAAAGACTACAGTGTAGTGTTCTCGTGTCACCTGTTGCTGGTTACTTCCTTAAATGATTCTAAATACTTTTTAGGAAGGACACCTGCATCAGGACAGAGACCCCAAAAATCTAACCTCACTAATGATAAAGTCTCAAATGCCTACGTCAAGAAATATTCAACGATTCACGTGCAGCCTTATGTGACAAAGTGATCAAAACTCTTTTGTACTCTCCGAACCCGTTGGTTAAGAGCCACCCCAACGGAAAGATCTCGCTTTACAAGACAGCCAGATTTCCCGCTTCGTACAAATTAGCCCCTAACTTTGTGCTTTGACAGATAAAGTGGCATGTTGTGACTAGAATCCATCTGTTTGGCTTCCCTGTTATGAAACTGATCCTGGAGATAACAGTGAGTTTGTATTCAGCTGGTGTTGGTCGTTGTTACTAGAATAATAAAAAAGCGATCCAGTTGGGTATTATGTCTACGCACCATAATGAAACCTATGGCTGCTGAATTTCTTCGCGTTTGGCCGAGAGAAATCGTTTAGTGTTGAGGAAAGACCATTACATGCCAAGTTAACAATTTCGTGCTACTCAAAAAAGGTGCTGAAAACATGGAATGAAAATTAGTCAACACTTATGTGATTTATGCAGTCCCTAACATATAGCTTGTACCTTTAGTTAATGCAATCACCGCAGACTTTCAAACCTGACAGGGAGTAAGAGATGACTGATGACCGTCAAGCCATGTCAAGCATCTTTACGTGTCTTGCTTCTCCAGTGATATGGCCCCTAGACTTGCTTATCTATTTTTAAATGCTGAACATAATACAAGGTTTGCATCCCGCTTGATTCGGTAATGAAAGGTTATAACTTTATCGAGTTTGCTTTGAGGCCACAAGATACGTTGAGACAACAAGAAATAAATTTTTAAAGAAAGAATGCATTCCTTCATCACATAAATTTGCAATAAAATTTGGTAATATATACAAACACTACGTCAAATGAGAAAATTCTCCAAACTTTGACAAAAATGTTATAACTTTAACAGATGTTGTGTACAAACTCCTAAACAATTGTGGCTAAAGAAAATTTGAGAAGAATGAAACGCAGAATGAAATGAGAAGCAAGGAGTAATTATTACAAGAACTAGATAACTGGAAGCAGATCTAGTTGAATCTAGTTGAATCTAGTTGAATGGGCAAAAAGTAGAACTGGAAGCAAATCTAGTTGAATCTAGTTGAATCTAGTTGAATCTCGTTGAATGGACAAAAAGTAGAACTGGAAGCAAATCTAGTTGAATCTAGTTGAACCTAGTTGAATCTATTTTCATTGACAAAAGTCTGTCTATTGAACGTTTTAAACAACATACCAACGACATGGTACCTTACACGCAGACGGAGGACAACCATCTTGATTAGAATCTTGATTTGGCATGCTACAATCAACTCATAATTGCCTCCTCTGATGCATCTGAAATGGCTTAGTAGTCGCATTTCACAAGAAGCTCCTGATCTGCCCTTCAAAGCTTAGCACGTGAAGCTGGCATTGTCTGAGCAGGGCTACTCCAAATTCATCTCTTGCAGAAGGATTTGCTAACTCGCAAATTTCGAGCTCCTTTTCTTTTGAATCTCGTTTAAGAACCGGCTTTCCTCTTCAAAGAACTCTTCATCCTATGGCAAATGAGTAAAACAATTCAAGGGCTCATTTTTCACATTTAATAAATGGAATCGCAAACCATATGTGAAACCATATGTACTACGAACAACTGTAAACTGTATTGCATTCAAAAGGCTTTTGTTAAGAAGCTCTCACTATGTATATGGCGCTACGAACAACTGTTGAGCGATTTGATATCTGCATAGTAGTAATATTTGAGCGACATAATATACGATAAAATAATGACCTGTCATTTTACGGTCATTTGCTGTAAAGTTGCCTGTCTATTTCGCCATACTAGGCGCTGGCTGTGTTAGTTGCAAACAGGTTCGTCATATGATTTCATTAGAATTTGGAATGCAGATTTAATTGGAAATTCTTTTTTCTGAATCTTTTAAAGCCTATCAGCTGATGATAGATTTGGGAGTCAAAGGTATTGACCAATAGGTTTTATGTCGAGAAGTTCTTGAAAAATAGCGAACTCTTAAAATCAAATTCACTACATTCATAGCAAAAGCAATAATAGCTGTTATGCCTAGAGGTTCCTGAAAAAGAAACTCTTAAAATCCAATGCAGTATAATCATAGCAAAGCAATTAACTATATTATCATTTCATGAACTAATTTTGGTGAACACTTCCTGAACTGCAATTCCTTCCTGAATCAAATTCTAGGAATTTTCTAAAATTTCACAATGAGACAGTGTCGAATGAAATCAGAAGCACGAACGCTGCAGCCTTTGATGTTGAGAGACCTGGCAACTGACCTGCTCTTTGTCAGCTGACCATTTCCGTACCGCCCGGCTGAAATGCAAACTACCGAGCAAGATATCCGGCGGCGGAGGTGCAGCTGCTTCTCCGTGCACACGTGATTCCGATTGGCTTTCGTTGATTGGTGCATTACTCGCATCGTTTGACAAAACCGAGCTACTGGTAGGGCTGGGTGGCCTTGGTAGGAGCGGCTCTATCTGCCTAGGCCCGGTAAGTTGGTACTCGGTACTTGCTTCTGCGATGCCTGTAGGCGTTCTTAAAGCTAAATAAAAAGCCACAATTAAACAGGTGTATACAGAGGATCAGGAGCACTTGAGTAATAAATAAATATTGATAAAAACAATGCATGTGAAGTTGGTGAAAGTTTAAAGAGATAAAATATAAAATAGGCCTTGGTGGACTTCGGACGCAAATAGACACTTGTACCAATTAGTGTAAACAAACTGATACATTCCTGCGAGAGAAGTGAAACCTGAAGGCAAGTCAAAAATAAGAGGAATTGGAAATTTCGAAATGAAAAATTGGTTAAAAATGTGGCTGCTTTTTAGTTGATGTCAAAACTGTCTGTCAAAAATCCAGTTAACACCATTCATTTTGAATGTCATCGGTAAAGGCGATATATACATCAATTGAAATAGCCCACTTCACTATGTAACATTCGATACATTACCACATGAAACATGCATTGAAGTCTATACATAAACAATTGATACCCACATGGAATGAAATGAGCAGCCTCCACTGTTTGCTGGCACTGGACGCAACGAAAACTTCTCATTGTCGCCTGGATCTGTGTCTGTTGACTCCGCAGCGACGCTTGATCCTGTGCAGCAACACAACCACAATAAGAAGGCACACGTGTGCCTAGAGTTATCACAGTAATGAATCCTTCCTTCTTTTTAACAATTTCAAGTTAAGACATACTAATAATTCTTAGGGTTACAGTACACAAACCATATGAAAAAGAAGGCTATCCTTCTAATCCCTACGTAAAATGAAATTGCAAGAAAACAAGCTAAATGTGTATTTGAAAAATCAACAGTAGCAAATTATGATAGGTAACAATTCAAACAAGTTTACCCTTTTTAATGCGCTTTCCTGCTGTTCCAAGTGTAATGTTCTAGTTTCCAACATGCTGGAGGCATTGGACACTTCGAGTCGCAAGGCGTGACTCTGTTCTAATGCTTCAAAGCCCTCTTGCTTCATTTTCACTGCATCCTATGAAGTAGAGGTATTACTCAAATGACGTAATAGCAAGCGTGAATCTCATTCTCTATTGCATACTTAATGGCAAAAACGCCGGTTTTGTTAGAGTTTGTGACGTCAGGATGGCCATTCAAGGGTGATAGAAATCAGGTCCAAACAATGGGGGTGCGAGTCATCTGTCAAGAACTCAATGGCATTACAACATGTTTGAAGAGGAAAAGAAAAAAGCCTTGGGTTACAAAAAGCAGACAAAAGTATGATGTTGGTATGAATTTAATGAAGGGAATGTGGGAAAGCTTTGGTTTGGCTCCAGAATTGCTTTACTGGCAATGACATTGAATATTTGCCAGAATGTGAAGCGTCTGCAAACCTTGTTCTTTTTGAACAACGGATAAACTTAGTCATGCTTTTATAACGTTCATCTTATTGAGATATAGCAAAAACCATAGCCTTAAGATTTTTGGAATGGATATGATGTGGATATTATGCGATAAAAGTGCTTCAGACTACTACCATCCAGTTGTAGCAAACAATAAAATGCGTAAGACTTTTTAAGGAGAACGAAAAATAGAAAGATCTTGAGATAAAAAGAAAAATGAAAGGCTTTTCGTATAGAGGGAGGTGCTTAATCAAGAGCTTATGTAAACAACGTGATGCAAAAACGATAAAAAGATTCCCATTTGAAAGAAAATGAATCAGATAAAAATAAAAAATTCGAAATCTTCAAGGCATCCTGAAAAACTATCAGAAATGCAATCGTTGACTTGTGCTTACAATTCATTCATCAAGCAGAGAGTAAACACTCGAAATTTCCACACAAAATCATGTATGATTTATTGATGAGCTCCGTCAAAATAAAGTGCGAAGAAGAAAGTGGAGAAGGAAGAGGAGCAGGTGAGGTATTATCGATCGCAACGCAACAATTACTCAACAACTAGCACGCATAATGGCTTCGAATGACATAATTCTCCAATTGGTTGTGCCTTTATAACTCCTGGGATGGGCATATACTCAAGACATCGCTTCTCCACGAGACCAAATACATTTAGATCGAAGGAATGGACCCGGTTTTGCTCATAACTCTTGCTCTGTTCATTATGCTGGCTGTGGAGATTATTTTTAGCACATTCGCTAAAGGCGCGGTCAACAAGGGAGGCCAAAAAACACACCGAAGACAGGCAACTACGAATCAAAGTAAACTGTATCGTAGAAACGGAGTGCATCGTTTGCGGAAAATATAGTTGAGGTTCTCAGGAGCAGGTACTGAAGAACAGAATTTGTGTGTGTGTGAATTTTACTACGTTTAAAGAAAACTGTACGAGAGCAAGAAGTTTAAGGGGAAGTGAGAGCATAACTTGCTTCAGAAGTGGATGACACAGAGAATTTTGTAATTTAAGCTACTGTAGATAACGACATGTTTAGGGAGCGTTTTTTAGGTATCGTTGGTAGGTGTACCTTAAAGGGTAAACAAATAAGAAACGCAAAATGAAAGGAGTCGATTCATTCGCTGTTGTTTACACTGTGTAGCATAGTGATCGTATTCTATCACAACTGATAGGTTGGTGCCTGGCCTCCAGAGGAGATGAAACCAAATAGAATCCAGGCTCTTAATAGCTCATTTGTATACACAAATTCCATAGCATGTAGATACGCGATTCTTTACTAGCTTGAGTGATGTATAAAGGCCATATACAGAGAGGTGGTGTCGCCCTTTGATATGCAGGATTCTTTCTTTACGCCGTACACTTAAGCAATACCGCAAAAGTGCGTCGCAAACATCGTAAAGCAGCTCAAACCAGACTAGCGGCTTCGTAACTAAACTCTCGCAACAAAAATAAATTGCTTTACCTTTGACATTAACTCGACCTCTTTCGATTTATTATAGATCTCTTTTGCGAATTCTTCCAGCTTCTGTTTCTCTGAATTGACAGTTTCAAAGGACTGCTCCAGCGCTTTCCGCTCTCGATCAAGACGTTCCTCCTCACCCACAATCTTGGCTTCTCGTTCTTTCAAAACAGCATACTCCTAAAACAAGACACCGTGTGATTAGAAATACACTTGCGTACCAAAAGCGAGAAAATTCGCGCTTTCATCAAAAAATTATTTCGTTAACATTTCGAGAGATATTTTGATTATGATTATGAAATGTACAAATTATGAAAATTGCCCCTGAAGAATAAAAAATTGAGTATACTTTAACAATAAGATCTACAAATGGCACAACTTGATTCCTTCATCGAAAAACATTCTATGTAAAAGTCTTCTAAAATCTGTCTTCCCCTTCATAAGAAAGAGGGCTATTTAGAAATATCTTAACTGGCCTACATGAACATTACATTGCTTTGGAGCTTTGAAATGAAAATGAAATACTGCAAACTAAAATTTGCAACATCAACTAGAATCGCTGCAGTGCCGGACCTAGAAATTAGCTAAAAGTCTTTCAAAAGATTAAAATAATTCTTTGACGTGCGGATCTTGCGTAATATCCTGCAGATGTGAGCTTTAGAAAACAGGTGCGTGAAAGCCATAGGGAAATCTGAAAGATCAATTAAACTCCATTCAAGCAATAGCTTTGCATTATACAGTTATACGCGGAAAAGCTAACAGGTCAGAAAATAACTGACACACTATATATACGCAAGACTTACCTAACCAGTAATTAGGTAATCACATTACTAACTATGATGTAAAACCTACTGAAAAACCTATCAGATATTATACTGGTATGAATAGAGAAAAACCCGCTTACCCGTTCTAGAGACTCCTTGTTATACTTTCCTTGAAGGGCTTCGAGCTGGGCCTTCTCGGCTTCAAGTTTCCTTCTTTCCTCGTGGCATTGAGAAAAGACTTTACGTTGCTCCTTGATTAAATCATCACGTGACTTTTCCACCATTTGCCTCTCGCTTGCCAACTGCTGCATTGTCTGTCTACGCTCGTCTTCGAATGAGGCCTAAAGTAAGAAACAACTCAATTGACACATGAATGTACTTTCAATATTAAAAGCAATGCAATATGGCATAGGAGAGAATACCCAATTAAGCATCAACAGATGACATTGGCTATTAAGGAAAATGTTCAACATTCTCAGACAAACTGAGAGGTCAGCTACCAAAAAGGAGGAAATTTTATTCCTACAGGCTATGTTCGTACTTCAAAACATTATGGCAAGAAATGTAGAGTGTGCAAAAAGCTGTCTTTTTAACCACTCTGCGGTACTCAAAACGAATTTACATAGCAATGAAGTGCTGCTACATATATCGAAACTCGTTGTTATTGAGCCTAAATTGTGTCTGACCAAATACAACTGCAACACTGCTAATGAAACAATGCTGTTTCATCTGATACCCTAGTTGAGTTACCCTCAACTCCCCTTGAATACAATATATGACGTCACAACCCAGCATCATATATCATGGTATTGCACGTGGTGAAAAAGAAGGATCTTCGCCTTTACCTGCAATGAAGCAACTCTAATTTCGTCTTGTGCCAGCTTCCATTTATCCTGGTCAAACTGCCTTCCTTGGTCTCTCAGCTGCAATTCAAGCTTAGACACTAGGCTTTGCAAACGTGTGCGTTCGTCTGAATTTTCTGCCTCCTGTCTACATAGCCTCTCTTGCGTGGTCTTCAAATATTCATCACGCACTCTTAAAGATGCCTCTCTTTCAGAAAGGTTGTCCTTGTGTGAGATACCAATTCGCCTTTGCAGCTGCTCCATCTAAAAAGGATTCCCAAAAGCGTTTTTCAACTGACGTTTTTAGGTAACAGAAAACGGTAGCGGACGTATGAATAAGATCCGTGCCGTGTGTATGTATGTGCATTGTGATATAGAGAATGTGAAGGCTGGAGGTTGCCACTTCAAGATTTACGGTCAATGCGATCAGTAGACAACTGTCAAGACTACTCCTTATCGATGCACTTTATTAGAGGCATTGAGTCATGATAAATGGAAAGCGTATACCCAAATTGCAAAAACTGCTGTGTCATTATGATAGCTCCGTTAATCTGATTGGCTGTCAAGCAAACTGCACACATGATGTATTAACCTCGCAGTTGATGTCTGATCACATGAAAGCCGATTTATCACATGAAAACAGACAACAATCTGTTGAAAGCCGCTATTCGTCAATGCCTTTAAGATATTGGAATTTAGAGTGCTCCAAATACGTTAAAAACAAATGACCGCAACATGCTGAAATCACCTCAGTGGTAGAGTTATGAACTTGCTGAATCAAGGATTGGAGAGACTTCGTTTGTGAAAACATGCTAGTAGCTGCGGCGATTTCCTGCTCTTTCAACTGACGCAGTCTTTCAAGCTGTTCTTCGTAATCACTTCTCAGTTCTTCCATTGCCTGTTAGAAAATATGTTGCTTTATTATTTGGCAAGTCAAGATTGTCGTTCATTTTCACAGTACAAGCGAGCTTCAACATACCAACATAACCCACTATAAACCAATTGCAGCACTATTGTTTTTACTCTTTACTCGCATGTTGTCTTTACTCTATTTCCCCTCTCAATCAACATGATCCCTGGCGTCAACCCAATAAGGATTTGGCTCCGGAGCAACTTATACCCCGTACAACCAAGGAACCAAGCAAATGTGATTCATGTACCATAAATCCTCGAATAAGTATAATTGCAGAACAATGTCTTATTTCAAGAAAGCCCCCACAGGACAATAGCTATACAGTATTACTTCCTTTGACTGGAGACCAAAAAGCAGAAAAGCGACTTTTGTGATGATAAAAAATTGTCATATTTGTTAGATCTTCACACAGCACTTTGTAGCTCTTTTAATCATATTAGTTGTTGTGATTAGAAGGGTGATCATTGACTTTGATAATGACAATGATGACGATGAAGAAATCATTACTGACTGTTAAGCTTCCATTGCAAAAAAGCCTTTCTATACTTTTGCAATTTATTTCATTATGTCGTTTTTATGTCGACCTTTGAGGAAAATACGAAACTTTGAAATAAGCCCCCTCCACACCCCCCCCCCCCCTCCCCAATGTAGTAGGACCTTCTACATTAATTAGCATACATAATTTACACGCTAACCTCGTTTTCAACTATATATATAACTCTCCTTTTCATTGATATAATCAGTCAGTTTTACACCTCAAAGCGAGTGGTTTGTTTCTTGCATTCACCTTTTGCCTGACTACTCAAAGTAACAGAGGAATCAGAGGCGGCATTATCCCTGTTACACGAACAAGCCCCTACTCAAAAATTCATTTTTGCAAATATACCCCCAGGGCTTATTCGAGGATTTACGGTATATAAATAAAATACCACACAAGGCCATAAGGTCACCTTCTTGTGTAGCCCTTTTATTCGCTCGACATCGGCCTCCTTGCTTCGTTCAATAGCTGCAATTCTCTCTTTGCTGGCTGACTTGATCTCGGTTTTCTCCTCTTCCATTGCTTTGATTCTTTCATTGAATTGCTTAATGGTAAAATCATTCTCCTCTTTAATTTGAACTTCTCTGTTTTTGTAAGTATCCTCGGCAATCTGAAGGCGAGATCTAAAGTGCAAAAAAATCTAAAAAGCTTCGAGACCTAATGAGACTTATAGTAGGCAATCGAATATAGTTTTTAATAAGCTGCTACTATGAAAGTAACTTTGAATCAATAGTTTGATCGACAAATAGGATGAAATTTGAAAACCTTATGGGGTGATTTTAGATACGTTAGCTAATGGGATAGTGGAAACGTTGAAGCTACAGACTGATTATGCCAAAAACGCATATAATTTTGACATTGATTCATGTGTGAACATAGCACAATAGCCCCAATTGATAAGAAACGTCTGAAACTCGATCCTATACAATCACCCTGACAGTTAAGCCTGGCAGTTGTACAATTTCAGAACTAGCAGTTACTAATGTGGAGCCAAATTGCCATCAAAGCTAGTCAATTCTCCAATGCACACAGTTATTCTTAATAAAACAGTTCAGAACAAAAAGGTTGCATTGGTGTTTTTTCAAGTAACAAAACGAGGCGATCGTGGAACACACTTGAAGGAGCTTTCATAGTTCTTCTTTTCTTCTTCGTGCCTTCTTTTAGCCAGTTCATGTGAGTTCGTAAGCACCTCCTTTTCATTCTTCAGCCTTCGAACTTCGCCCTCTAGATCTTCAACCTTCTTCGACAATTCTATATCCCTCTTCATTCTCCCGTCCTCCATCGAGCCGATCTTCGACTGCAAATCGCGCACTTGGGACTCTAGTGACCTTCTGTCTTGTTGCATCTGCGAGTTGGCAACCTGGTACTGCTCAATTGCTCTCTGAAAGTCAAAAGCAATATACCTGCCAAATCCACGCATTAAGTGACACAGCTATTAACCATATCAAATGACCATGCGATCATACCATTACAGCTATTAAATTGTAATCCCTTTAAACTGGGTCAGACTGTCTGAACATGATCGAGAGAAAAAGCAATACATCCACACGTAGAAAAGACACCCTTTCATTAACTGAAAGAATTACTACAAGTATTCAACGTTGCTCCTCTAATACATTATAAAAGTATCTAAAACATATACTGAGGTTCGCTTTTCAAACAACGAAAATTCTTTCGACGTTTGGGCTGCAGACCAAATGAAGCTACGCAATGATTTAGCACATAAACTATGACCTGGCGCATTTGGAATCTTCCTTAGCATTGCCATTAATATGGAGATCTACGTAGTAACAAGTCGTTTGAATGAGGGGATGTTGAAAATCTATTCTAATCTATTCTAATCCAAACACTGACGCTATGTTGAACAGATAAATGCCTTTCTTTCGTCAATGTTCACGTTGCACCAGAACTGCACCAGAAAAATGTCTAGTACTCACTTTGCACCAGAGCTGCAGCCTCTTTAGCATCGTATTAAACTTTGGAATTAAAATTATATGTAGTACAAATATCCTATAATGATACAATATAATATATATAAATCTTAAAGTAAAGACGACGAAAAGGTCCCCATAAGTACACTTCAGTTGCCTACCTGATGCAGGGACTGCTCGGCGTTGAGTTTCTCCATTTGCAGCGATAGCAGTGTTCTGTCATCGAAAGGCAGATGCACCCCAGCGGGCGGCATGCCATTGGCAGAGAGCGGGCTGTTCCCGTGTGCCAGTGCCATTTGTGCCAAATCAGTATTCTGCGGTATCACCTGAGAAGTGTCCATCCTTCTGTATGGAAGCGCATCTGCAGAAGATATCAGCTTGCAACTCAGGGTCAGCCAGAAAATGCTTCTTTTTAGACAATGAAAAACAATAAAGTTAAGGGTTCACCAGTAATACTTTGGTGACACAGAATAACTCAACAAATTTCGGAACTTACATGAATGTACGAAGTAGCATTGCAGAGAAGTCACGTGCACTTTCAATACAAACCAAAGTGAAGACATTTAGACTTTGAATATTCAGAAAGACGAACATTTCCTCCAACGAAGGTAGATATCTATCTTCTAGCTAGAATCAAACAAGTCACGTGGCATTATACGGGTCATCGTGCTGGTTTTTGCAGAAAAAAGGTTCAGGCGCACAAACCGTTATTCGTTTGGGGGTTGATTTGTTGGATTGTGCTTTGGTGCCACTGGTTACCTCTTTGGTTGCCCAGCTCAGACTGCGAAGGAGGAATCATGTTTTGGCCAATGTCCGACCGTGCGTGTTGAACGGAAGGTGAACTGTCCGGAAACCCTGTCTGTTTGCCTGCATGCTGTTCGTATGGTGGGGGTTGCTGAAATGTGATATGATATTGTCATAATTATAGAGACAATAGCTGCTAGTCCATGGCAACAGCAATCGGCTAGAGCGTATTTAACGGACAGAAAAACAAGATTGAATCACACTGCTAAAATATATGGCAGGGCAAGTTCAAAAGCCTGAAAAGCCTTTAAGTGCAAAAGAGGTTAATTAACCGCAATACACAACAACTTTTCAACCTATACTTCCATCACCCTGACAATATAGGAAGCAGCCCCCTCCCCCTGGCTAAAAAGCTATCTCCCTTTCATTTCTAGAGAATACAAAGAAGGCAGAGAACGAAAAGAAAGCAGAGAAGGAAGAAGGCAAAGCAAAATCCCCAAAATAAGTTTTTTCGTTCTCTTTCGTATAATGAGGAACAGCTTTGGCCCCTCCCTCCTGTCTCACTCTCTCCCATTCTCTGACGTCAATTTGTGAGCTTCTTTAATTAAAAGATTCATACACTTGATTCTCTGGGTCTATTCTGATAATCTTCCTTGGGCAGATCACGAGGAACGACTTTTTCTTTTAATAATGGTGTAGAATGTGAAACTGGGTCTTGCAAGCTGTCGTTTGCTACCGTTTCCCTTGCACCAGCCACTTCAGTCAATGTCCTTTCATTTGCAGCACTTTGGTCAGGCTGGCGTTTGTTGAAACCTGCTCTTTTCTGTCGCCCGGAACGATCAGAAGTCTCCCATGGAAAGAGTCTGAAATAAAATAAAATCATCAATGTAAAATTATTCATTTAGGCATTTTGCGGAATGCTAGGTCAAACAGGTAGCCGGAATCACGCAAAGTAATACATCATCCCTACCATATGATGATAGCAAGCGAACATTACTCACTCATCATCTGGGACTACATTCGAAGACTGCTCTTGTGTCGTTGCTGTTTCTGAAAAAAGAATGATGACTATTACTCGATAAAAAAGATTCTGTAAAGCTTCACACATAAAGAAGTTACCATTTAAGCAAAGTCTTGTCGGGTTTTTGTGTGGCAACAATCAGTCTCTTATACGACATTTGCACATTTATTTATACACTTATAGCTTGAATATTCATGACAGAGACAGTATTTATGACTTTATTTTAATCTAGGTTAGCAAAAGACAGCGATAGAGGCAACAAAAAGTTTTGTCAAAGTAGCATGCACTAAAAAAGCAATGAATAGAAATTCTCATTTGAATCACATTGATGATAGAAGATTGATGACAAAGGTCTACTAAAGGTCTTGATCCCTTTATTTGATTTACATAAAACTCCAGTGTCAAAACTGTTACGAAGCACAAACTTAATGACGTTGCGTTCCAAAAAACCAACCTTCATTAGATCTCTGTTTTCTCTTGGTGAGAACATCCTCATTGATATCTTGATCACCGAGACCTAGCCAATCATCTTGAGACGTCTGCTTGGTAAGAGTTGGTTTTGCCTGCTTCTCTTCTTCTTTGCCAGCAGGTTCTTTAGGTCCAGCCTGCATTGCTTTGCTTTTAGCTTCATGTTCATCTTCCCCTGCTAAAAACCCTGTAACAGCAAACATTTACTAACACTAACTATATGACATAATATACAGGTAAGGTATATGACTTACAATGCAGCTAAGATATGTGACATACTAAACAGATAAAGAATATGACATACAGTCAATAGGAAGCATAGTAAAAGAACTTGTTATCTCTCCAGTAAAGAAAGCAGTAAACGTGATCGAATTCTAAATCTTGGAAAAAACTTGAATAGCAAAAGGTAGATTTCCAAAAGCATTTTACGGTGCAAAGCAACGGTAACTGAATTTCTGCGGCGGCATTGCATTAATAATTCATTGATTTTGCATTTGATAATTGGCATAGCTTCCAAAATGTCAGAAATAACCTTGTTTATTTCTCCTAGACGCTTGCAGGGATCTTCTAGGACTGGTTTGTCCTGCACTCTTCTTGGGGATATCGATGATCTGCCTTGTCTCGTTGTCTTTTCCAACAGTAGCAGTGTCCTGAATGCCTGATTGTTTCAAAAAGAATATCATTATCACGGCCTCTTTCCTACATCCAGAACAAACATTGAATAAAGTGATGTTTTGAAAACTGCAAATTACACTGCAATCAATTCATACAGTAAATGACCAAATATAAAGGAATACACACAGAAGTATATTCAAATAAAATAATGAGCGATGCATCTGGTTTAAACATTTACAAAATACCTTAAATACTTAGTCACTTAAAATACTTCTTGCTATACCAAATATGTAAAAATTATGACTATTGTATCGCCTGTTAAGTATTCCGTAATTCTGACGATGCACGGATGACAAATTTAGATGAGAATACGTTTTCATTCTGCTTTCCTCGATGGCTCCGCATTTCAAACAAATAATAATCACAAAGGACGTCAAGAATTGGGAGATTCACACAGTTAAGGACTTTGTAAATAATGCAGAAGGCAATAACAAAATGGGCCGCGACCCGTACAGTAATCATAAACATGCACCTTGAGCCTTTGAGCCGTTGCTTTTACTACTTTTGTTGTTAATGCGCTTCGAAGTTGCCTTTTTCGAGTCTCGAAAACTCAAGTCCAAAGATACATCTGTGTTTTCGTCGTCAAAAGAAGATCCAGCTGAAATGTCCCTCGACTTGGCGCCACCTCTCCCTGGTTTCCCACTATCCGGGGCAGTAGATGGTCTACTTTCAGAAAAGGAAAAGTCCAATTCATCGAAGCCTAGTTCATCTGCGAAGCGAACACTTCGTTTATTCGGCGCGGTCGTTGGCCTCTCTCTGGTGCCACCGACCGAGGGGCTGTAGCCGCCGAATTTGACTTCCCTTTCTCTGGGACTGGTGATAGGACTTTCCGTTTCTATTGGTAGATCTGTTCAAGGAGGAAGACAGCATGGTGAAAAATCACAAACACAGCCAATGCAGAAAAATAACTAGAAAATTCAAATCAGCCCAAAAGACTAGGCCTAAAACTGCATGGTGTCAAACGGCTCGAAAATGCTTTGCCACAGGCCATGGCAATTATTCTAATATGCTTCACAAAAGACAGTTGACTTAAAGGTGCTTCAATAATAGAACGTTGTTATTATTTTCTAATTAAAGATCAAGGTACGAGCTTTCATGTTCTATAAGCCTTATATAACATACCGGAAGCGTTCCCACCAGGCTTTGACATCATTTGGTCCAAAAAGGTTGGCTTTCTTCCCCTCTGTTCATTCTTTTTTGACCTTCCACCTAAAAGGTCATCTAGAGCCGACGTGGCTTTACGTGTAGGCTCCTCCACAGCTACCTTCTTTGCTGAAACCTTCTTTGGCTCAATCTCGTCACCACTCAACCCTTTAAAAATACACCATACAAGATGTAAAACAAAGTGAGCATACACTATTAACAGGGCCCGTGCGGGGGTGGCCATGGCCCCTCACCCCACTATTTTGCAAAGATAGTAGTTTTAAAGCTGCAGTAAAGGGGATAAGAAGCCTTGGTTCCCTCCTTTTTAGCATTACCCCCTCCCCTACTTTCAAATTTGTGGCGCGTGCCCTGATTAATGAACTCATTACTTCGGCCTAATTAGGTCTAAAGGGTTCTCGCTTCTTATTCCGTTAGGAAGTCCCAACAAAAGAAACAAGCCATTTGTGGTCTTACCGGGTAAGTCGTCATCATCTCCAAAGATATCATCGGCATCTTTTGCAGGCTTCTTGGCATGCTTCCTCTGAACTCCAGTCACCTCTCCGTCTGGCTTGTCCTTAGGGGAATCAAGAGGGTCCTTTGGCGACGAAGGTGGTTCTGTTGCAATGAAGAGCAGATCAGCACGCAATGTCACAATCAAACGGGACCAAAATAAGATTTACTTTACAATTGCAAGAAACACCGGAAACATAATTTTTGAGGCAGTAAGTTTGTAACATACAGGCTTTCTAACATGAAACTTTTGTTCAATGATAACTTTTTACATTTACATCCCTTTTGGCTAACTTGCTGACCCATGCATAACTTCCCATAGCAATTTTTTGGAAAAATAACTTCCTACTATTTTATTTGAGAGCTTTATAGTTTTCAGATTAGCAAGCTCAATGGCAGTTGATACAACAATCGTTTACAAATGCAAAAAGGAGATTATTTACTAGGCATCCAAAAGCATACTCTAGAAGTCCAGATATACCATTTTCTTTGAATTTCAAACAAATTACAAAACAATTTACAACTTACACATAAATTCTACAAAACAAGACAATCTTTGGCCTTCAATAACAGTAATGACAATTCAATCCCTGATTTATACTTTCATTGTTCACAGGTATAAAACCAAAACTTACAAATTGAGAAAACTGCTGTATTGAGAAAAGTAAACAAAATCATGAAACCCTACTCATGGGTTGAAAATAGTACTTGAGAGAATTTTTGACAAAAGTGTGTAGATTTCACCTTGGGCCACATCCGGCTGCTTTCCCCCGGATTCGGCCAGAACAGGGTTCACCTTCTTCTTAGATCCTTTTCTGGTATTCTTAGGCAGACTACTTGAGTTGGATCTAGAGCGGGGGGTGACTTCCGACTCACTTTGAGTTCCCACCGATGGGTCGTCCCAGCTGTTCATTCGCCTCACCATTCGATCGCTGCCACTACCGGAGCGCGGGCGTGGATCCAAGGCGAGGAAAGGATCGTCCTTTTCAAAACTCAGTGCTACGATTTACAATTCAATACCATGTACGAAATAAATGTAACGACATAAACAGAAAGACGCTGACCTAGGCAATTCAGCTTGGGTGTTTGTAATCTGGTTAGCAAGAGCACTCACAATAAAAATATTTGCATTCTCAACACCACATGGCACAGGTTTATGTCTAAGTGGTTGCGTGAGCCTCGTATTTCATATTTCACAATGGGGAGACATGGTTAAATAACATAATTTATGCCTACCACTGCATGTACGTAAAATCGAACACATGAAAAATTAACAAACAAGGTTAGGTGAATAAAGGAAATATAATTTTTAAAAAATACTAACATCGGAGTGGGGACGTATCAGGCTCAAATGAAGTAGATGCACCAAGGTTAGGATCAACCCGGGCTTTGCTAGATGTTTGGGACAACTTCCTAGACAAATCAGCTTTCTTTGGCCTTGCTTTGACGTTATCTTCTTCGTCAGAAAGACCAAGGCCAGCCAATGGATCATCTTCGTCAAAGTCTTCAAAAGAGCAAAGACTTTCGTCACAGGAATTTTCACAACAAAGGCTCAATTTCACGAGTATGGAATAAACTAAAGCAGCTCTAGAGAAAAAACAGAACAATCAAAGGAGCACATTATAAAAAGGCAGCTTTGGAATTTCCATCTCTTACCTTGATTTCAAGCATTTATAATACTATTTTCGAGATGAAATTATTCAGTCAAATGAAAAATAAATTACTTAAAAAGCATGCCTTATAATCTACAAACTTAGATTTCATCTAGAGCATAAAGCAAACCATGAGATTAATAGTGCCTTTCAGGAAATATCAACTTTGGAGAAAAGGGCAGCTACCCGAGAAGTCCTGTGTTTTCTTCTTTTGCTTGGAAAGCAAGGAAACACTCCCTGAAAATTAAAGCTTCCAGCAATTAGTAGAAAAATCAGCAATGCTTATTAAACTATAACCTATTTCAGTCTTTGTAATATGAGGCGTGCGATCACAAATCTTTATTAAAATTGCTTATGTTTCGAAAATTTTAAAAGCAGCGGTAACTCAAAGTCACCAAAGCAAGTTCTATCGTTTTCCAAGGTGTTGTTAAAGTATTCCCATACGGGATTTAACAACAGCGTCAAAAAGGTCGCTTAACAGTTAAAAAGACAGATCGCTCAATGTTAGCTCAAATCCAAAACGATACTGATAAAATGGTAAGATATTCTGTATGAATCCGCTTAGATACCCCTCTACGTTAACGATTGTACTGCAGTCAGTGACGATGCAATTTCTCGACGGATGATAGGGTCGACGGGTAATAGAATTTTTTCAATCCAGATTTCGTTAAGTGACTAATTAAATTTAACATCTTTAGTAAAGAACAAGAACAGTTTCTCCGTCAATTTCCTTGGTTTCCGTTCAGTTTATAACACAAAAGGTCTCCTTGAAATCAGCACCCATTTCTTGACAACAGGCATGAGAAACAACCGATAAAATAGCGGTTCGCATCGCACGTCATCACACGCGCAAAGCAATCAAGGCATGCGAAAAGTAATCAAACCTATTTTCATATTACAAAGACTGCCATTTAGATAATGAAGCTCAAAGTCTTTACCAAACCAGCATTACTAAGACACTAAGTAGTAACACAGTACCAGGTCCATTTGAAACAGGAAAAAACTCTCAAAACAAGCAAAGAAATGAGAAGTAAAGTTGACATATATGTAACCTTTGCTTTTAGAGCTACTCTTCTTGCTACCAAAAGAGCCAAAAAGATCTGATTCCAGGTCATCCATGTCCTGTATAATCAGAAGAGATTGTGTCATACTCCAGTGTCATTGCTTGCTATCATGAACCTTCTGTAAATAAGACTTCTTCCCTAATAATGCCCCTGCATTTAACTCCATTTACAACAGCAATTAGAGAGAAACTTGTATAGAAAACTGACTTACTGCCAGACTTTTTGCAACCTGCTTTGCATCCTCAGGGTTGATGTCAACATCCTTTAAACAAAAAGAAAAGCTACAAGCAGCAGTGGAAAAATAACGAGAAAGGAACAACCTATGAACAATCTTGCTACTTATTTGCAAATGTTGATTGGTGCAATCAAAATGTGTTAAAAAAACCAAACTGAGCAAAAACACCATACATTTTACACAAACAGTTTTGAATAAATGCAAAAACAAGCCAGGAAACTGCCTTTTCACTCTTCATTCAACCAAAACACAAATTCACTATAAACATGTTTAAATAACATATTAAGCAGAAGATTTTTTGACAATAGCTTAAAAACAAGGGCTATACTTGCTTATGCAGTGTTATGGAGAGGTGAAAATCTGAAGAGTAAACTATGAAAGACAGTAAAATCGAAATTACTTCATCATTTTCATCTTCTACAACATCATGACCAGCAATGGCAGAGAGACTGCTGTAAAAATCCTTTGATGAAGCACTTTAAAGGAAAAAATGTGTCAAAATGGCACAGAAAAACCACTGAAGATTCAAATGGACATGTAAAGTTTTAGATATTTGGGAGTTATTGCATATTATTAATCAGCAACTATCAGATATCATTAATCATAAAAACTGTGGTAAATTAAACAAAATCTTAAAAGTGTTAATAACAGGAGGCAAAAAGATAATAAATTAATACTTGGCAGAAAGTGTCTTCTTTGAACTTGATGATGCACCAGATTTCTGTGATTTCAAAAAAATTACCCAGTGATTATCAGAAACAAATCATTCACAACAGTCTCATTAACAGTATACTTGATTTACAGAGACCAGTAAAAAACATTGTAGATAAATGAAGCATCATGTATTAACAGTCAAAAACAAAATGTTATAAGAAGTGCTTTTGTGCTTGAACCGTGCTAAGTTGCAGCTGCATGTGTCAATTATGGAGTATAGTCTTTAATTCCTGTATAACAATTGTTGTCAAGAAAAACTGTTGAAAGATGTAACAAAATGATGGAAAAGAAGAAAAAAAAGCCATTCCATTTCATGTGAAAAATGCATTCTGTCTTACTCTGACAGCAGTTGTTGGATTCTTGGTTCCATGTTTTTGGTACGATAGAGCAGATTCATCTAGGTATAAAGTATAATGGCTAGTCAAAAATAAACTTGGGAAGAATGTCAGGAGTGTAATTCAAATGAATACACACAACATGTTGTCTGAGTAAAAGGAAGTTTCTTGGCTCCATGTCTAATGCTCAATAACCTGAAACAACATACCATCATCTCCTCCAAGAAGATCATCGATAGCTTTATTCAAAGAAGCATGACCATGACCTCTTCCTGTTAAAAACCGAAATATTAACAACATCAGTAAAAAGTCTAGGCTCTAGGATCCCTACTGACAAAGCTTGTGATCTTGTGATTAAGTGGAAGATTTCCACAAAACAATAACTATATTTGAAAAGAAAGAAACTAGAAAGGAATACAAACATCCAAATCTCTAAAAGTTTAGAGATAAAGATTTTATTAACATGTGATAAAAGATCTAGTCCAAAAGTAGCAAGAATATAATCTAAACAAGAATTTTGCCAAAACTTCGAAAATGAATCATCTGTCAAATCAATTACAATAAGATTCAATAGATTATAGCAATCTGTAAGGCAAACTGAAATAAAAATTCAAAGCAAATTTTGGAGAGCAAAGGTAAGGGAAACAAACACAAGTAATAACCACCTTAAAAACCAATTTGAGAGGCATGCAGGACACCAAGATGTACAACAAAGTTTTTTGTTCAATCAAGCATTATGTTTCAGTGTTTATTTAGTAATTCTAATTGATTGGTCATTTGGAACTGACTTACATAAATGCTGAAAATATTATGCACTTAAAACCTTTGAGAGGGTGCTGTTTGACTTTTTAAACTTAGTTTCCTGAACTACGCATGACTGTTGAACTCGAGGTTGCACAATAAGTACCAAATCATCTCATGAGCTCAAGCAAGAGCAGAAAAATTATTTACTTTATATTTTGGTGGCAATTGTGTTCTCCTTGATTAGAATAAGCACCATAGTACTATCTTGTATCATCAAGTATTATCTAGAGACTGCATTTCAATTTGAAATATATATTTTTCGATAAATCTATATTACGTTACAAAACATTTCTCTAAGTCATAAAGCAATGTTTACAATTTTAACTCAGCATCATAGAAGTCAAGCAATTTTCCTTACCCTTCCTCATGATCCTTAACACTCATTCTTTAATATAACTTAAATCTAAGAAAGTCTAAAATCTCCTTTATTTGATTCCGCGATGAATTTAAATAACGATCTCCGTTGGGAACGGCAGGCGCCATTTTTCAAACATGTTTGACAACCAGCCTCGTTTCCGAAGAACAAATCGCGGTATTGTTTACCGTCACACAGCAACAAAAGCTTCCTAGTTTCCTGATTTCTAATTATTTTTGATTTTTTTCTGGAAATTAAGCTGTAGTGCAAATATGACTTGGAGACTGCTTTGTTGGAGGGCCAACTCAAGCCTTGAAAAGTTGATGACTTTTCAAGAGGTTTAAAAATAAAGAAATGAAACAACAAAAAGATCTTTCTAATATGACCAAGTTGCAAAATCGGAATGATTGCAGCGGGAAATTTTTTCCGCAGAGCTAGTGACATAAAACCAATTTTAAAGGAAATATATTTTTGGAACGCGATATCAATGGTGTGAAGAATTATTTACATCACAAAGTTTGTTATAAAGTAAAAATGTTTTTGTGTGGATGCACAACTGAAGACAACTCATATTCAAAAATAGTATACAATATCACACATACACAAACGGCCTCCGTCATCTCAATGTTGACAATTCTTCTTTGAATTGGCCCTCGTTTGTCAGAACCAGGGGCAATTTTATGTCTAGTTATGGAATCTAATCTCATTGTTTTCTTTGTTACATTAGAGAATAATTTTGCAAATCCAGCAAGGTTTGCAAAAAAGTCTATTAAAATGTCCATTAAATCCTTCCATGATTTTCCTTCTGCACTGAGGAACACAAGACACACCTGCAATACCACAGTTTGTATCAAGAGAAAGGTGACTTGATTGGTATCTCAGCTGAATCTTGTTTGGTATCTCCTCTGCAAAGTTCAGAGCCTATCACCTCTTGTGTGGTAAAGGAAAACATGACAAAACTTGGACATTTCAATTTAATTTCCACAGGTGATAATGGGGACAAAACAATATAGCACAAAAACCAAGGCATGAAAAATATTTAAAATTTTGTATCTTGTTGGGTTCATACTGCAGATAGCTATCAATATTGTAACGCACTGTTAACATTTCATTGGGTTTCAGTTCTTCTCAAGGAACGACTGATTAGCTTTGTGTGAACACTGACTTAAGGCTTCAAATGTTCTCATCTGTCTGTTGGAGTTGGATCTAGTGTGCCATCTTGGTCAAGTAAAATCTCATTTCCATGTAGCTAAAAAGAAAAATCCTCAAAATTTGTCAATTTGCCAGTTTAAATCATACAAATCTTCACATGTATTGTATCATATCAATGACATTATACAATATCATTTTTCACTATCATAAAGAGAGACGCAGAGAGAGCAGGTTGTGATACAAAGAACCTTCCACAACTCGCATAAGACCGTGAGGGGTGGAAGGCAGCCCCGGAGAAGGCAGCGCAAGAACTGCGGAAGAGCAGCCGTTCAAGAAAGACACCAGCTGCCATAAATGTTCAAGAAAATCATATTTTTTATATTTTTTATTGGGCGTAATATCAATAATGAATGAATATTCCACTACATTATATTGAACTATACTATATCTTGTAGTATTATATAATGTTATATTATATCTTATTTATATTATCCTATTTCAGACCATGTTGTATCACATTCTATCATTTTACATTGCTACTAATATTTCTGTGTCCAAACTAGCCAAAAACAGGTTAAAGTAATCACTTGGCAATTGATTTTAAGCATTAGTGTCCATTGATAGCAAACTGTTATTTTTGCAATTAGGAGTAACAAAAAGAAAACACATTTTAGATACCACTTCCGCAATCTGAATCCACTTCATAGCCCGAAAAATGTTGTCATTTTCAGTAGGCTTATTGTCAAGATTCCAATAAACAAATTCTTCAAATTTTGCCTTTGGTATAAGTGTTCTCTCCTAAAATGTAAAAGAAAATAGGTTTATGTCTCAATGAGATTAGGAGGTCTTAGCTGAATATCCATCAGTATTCATTGCTTTGCCTATCAAGTAAAAGATAAATGGAACCTAATCAAAATGGAAAAAAATCAGTCTTTATTGTTGGTCTTGCTAGCCTTCTGATGAACAGACAAAGCATTGAGACCATACCTCTTCGTCAGAATAAGTCTTTTGTTCTTCTTTAAGTACCATTCCTGGAAATTCATTAAATCTTGGTTAACAACAAGTGATTTTTAAGCTTTTAATGAGGTGCTGTAGATATAACAAATGTGCATTCTCAAAATTTCTAGTTAATTATATAATGGATGCAACTGCACAAAAAGAGGACTCAAAACATAAGGTCAAAGCTGTCTGTTATTTAGATGAGAATATAATTGATTTGCTTTGTTAACATTTTTGTCAACATTTTTCATAACAATTTTACATAAATAAAATAGAGAGGAGCTATTTAATAATATATCTATTCTACCTTCATAATTATTAGGTACTTCAATGACTGTTCCCTTTAAGGGTCTACCACGAAATGATGCCTGCATCATAGTTGAACCTGTAAGCAAACAATGGTAATACTTATAAATCACAACTGTTTTTGACTTTTGCTCTGGCAAGCAAACTACTTTCACATACCATTTAATTAGTGTTAGATCTCTATCTACATCTCAAAGCAACACAATTTTTGAATATATAATGTTTTTTAACTTATATTCACTACATGTGTCAATGTAAACACATCATAAAATATGTCTCCTTTATTAAAAAAATAATGTTACTTTTATTTACTTTTTTTAAAATGCTAATGGACATTCCTGCTTTTATAAATCCTTTGAGCGTTTAAAGAATGTGGCAATGATTACACAGGCCAATTTTGCTAGTTTGATGCTTTAAATAATCAATCAATGTAGTGCCACCTCTTACCAAAAGAAGAGAGAGAAAATGAAACTGTTTTAAAGCAATTAAATTGAAAGCTCTTGGAGGGGGCGAGATGGATAGTAGCCATTTGGACGGAATTATGCTTTTACTTACTCAAATATCGGGTGCAAATAATATCAAAAATGAGTAAAAAGCTTGAGGATATTTAATGGAACAATTGCCAAATGTACTCAAAGAGGCAGATTCCAATAAACAGCAAGTTTTTAGGTGCAGCACTCTGTACACTTTCATCAAAAACTATCGATTAGATGTACCTCTACTCTCTTTTCTCGAAGTTAAAAGTAAAACAAGATAAGATAAGATAAGACCAAATTCTGTGGACCCAAATACATAAAATCTCCGCCAACCATTATCGACACTTACCGTTTTTTTCACTTGAATCTAGACTTACATCCCTTACTGTGGAGCCAAAGTATTCCTTTACACTTGCATTTCCAGAAAACTGTATCTTGCATGGAATCATGTGCATGCTGTCTGCGCAATCATCCCCATTACGTTGCGGAGAAATACGAATGGCCGCCATCTCTTTTTCAAGTTTTTGGCGGGAATGGAGAATAAACCGCGCCAAATTGAATTGGATAGGGATGTAGAATTCTGTGGTACAGGGAGACTGTCCAAAGAGTTTGGCAGGCTGGGAGGATGCAGCCCCCTCTGATAGAATTTCTCCGATTATTGGTGCCCCAATCTTACTGTTGGTCTTCAAAAACAAACCAGAACTGCTTTTCTATGAAAACTTCAGAAGCATAGGCCAAGAAATGAATAATTTAGAGATTTCGAAAGATTAGTCTAAAGACAAGACACTTTTGTCTTTGATTAAAACGACACCTCTTATTAGGTTGTTTTCTTCATTTTGCAGCGATTACTATCTATACTTTTTCCGATTTCTCAAAAGGTCCTTGCACATTTTATGCTCAAAAAGCCAGGTCAGATCACGAATCTTTTGGATTTGGAAGGAGCATTTTTGTGTGTTTTGTCAAAAAGTGGGAAGGATATTTTCCACGTGACTGGATAGAAAACTCTCTCTGAAGGGTTGCGAATCCATAGCAGTACATTTAGAGTATGAACGACTAAAAGCTTCTTCTGAGAAAAGGCTATCCAGCGTACATACTACTTCGCGATGCATTATTCTTGCGTCTTCTTTAGGTAAGCAAATTGTGCAACAACGTATAAATTGTGCTCATTACCTCAAGTTGGAGCCATATCCCTGACTCAAAAGCAAATATAGCCAACCGTCAAAACACACGGCAAAAGCTGTGTAGGGTGAAACCGCATGAAAATGCAGTGGAGGATACACAAGGAGAACAACAGTAAAACAGTACCAGCATGAACAATATAGAACCAAAAAACTACCACAGCAAGACACGTACTAGCCAATCAGTAAACAATGGCTTTAGTAAATACAGCAAAGAGCTTTAAAAGTCTGTGGAAATTTAGACTAGTTAGTTAAAGTAAACGTAATCAAGATACAATAGAGGAAAAGGAATGAAAGAAGAAAAGGAACATTTAAATCTATTGAAAATTATATAGCTGCAAAACAAATATTAACTCAATAACACGAACACAAGGCATTTAGGGATGGCAATTTCAGATCCAAAAGAGCCTAAAAAGTTGCTACAATTCTACGCTCTTAAAAAAGATACCTCAGCGGGTCAGGGGTACTACTAATTCAAGCACATTATGACGCACAACAACAACGCAAACTCTAAAGATCCTTACAGATTCCGTTGCATGTATCCAGCAAACTACTTTGCTTCCGGAGATAGGCCCGATTAAAACAACCGATAACAAGTCTTGATATAATCATTGGACGGATCATTTACAACCTCTATCTATAGTTGACTAACATACCAAATAGTCTACGTGACTCTAGTGCAATTACGCAATCTGCAAATATACTTATATCAATTCAAAATGCAACAATGGGATACCTTAAATTTATTGGAATATAAATGACAGTGAGACAGCATGGCCTATAGGAGAAAAAAATTACAGAGGCCATGTCTAAAGAAGGTCAATAGACGGTCATGTAACTGGAGGGTCAAGTGACTAAACAGTCACGTCAGTCGACTATCACGATATAAACAACACACGTCAATCTTTAACCAAATGAATACCAGTGACCAGTGATCTTGCAGAAGTGATCTGAAATAAGCAAGCAAGACACAGGGCACCCTGAGTAACGAGGACAGCCTGCACCTTTCCATATTCGGTTTAACAAAAAACAATTTTACGGAGCAATGGAAACTAGAGCAAAGTCATCTGAACATCGTGATGCAAACTTCCAGGCAAGATTTTTACTCTGTACTTGCCTCAAATGCAGCTAAGAATCAACCAGCTTCTTATCGTCCGTCATACAACTATACCATTGCACGGAGAAACGTGGACTCGGCAAAGTCATCCGAACATCGTGATGTAAACGTGCACGCAAGATTCTTACTTCGTACTTGCCTCACATGCAGCTAATATCGACCCGCTTCTTTTCGTTCGTCATACAACGATACCATTCCAGGGAGGAACGTGGACTCCAGCAAAGTCATCTGAACATCGTGATGTAAACGTGCACGCAAGATTCTTACTTCATACTTGCCTCAGATGCAGCTAATATCGACCAGCTTCTTTTCGTCCGTCATACAACGATACCATTGCACGGAGAAACGTGGACTCCAGCAAAGTCATCTGAACATCGTGATGCAAACTTCCAGGCAAGATTTTTACTCTGTACTTGCCTCAAATGCAGCTAAGAATCAACCAGCTTCTTATCGTCCGTCATACAACTATACCATTGCACGGAGAAACGTGGACTACAGCAAAGTCATCCGAACATCGTGATGTAAACGTGCACGCAAGATTCTTACTTCGTACTTGCCTCACATGCAGCTAATATCGACCCGCTTCTTTTCGTTCGTCATACAACGATACCATTCCAGGGAGGAACGTGGACTCCAGCAAAGTCATCTGAACATCGTGATGTAAACGTGCACGCAAGATTCTTACTCGGTACTTGCCTCAGATGCAGCTAATATCGACCCGCTTCTTTTCGTCCGTCATACAACGATACCATTGCACGGAGAAACGTGGACTCCAGCAAAGTCATCCGAACATCGTGATGTAAACGTGCACGCAAGATTTTTACTCTGTACTTGCCTCAAATGCAGCTAAGAATCAACCAGCTTCTTATCGTCCGTCAAACAACTATACCATTGCACGGAGAAACGTGGACTACAGCAAAGTCATCTGAACATCGTGATGTAAACGTGCACGCAAGATTCTTACTCGGTACTTGCCTCAGATGCAGCTAATATCGACCAGCTTCTTTTCGTCCGTTATACAACGATACCACTGCACGGAGAAACGTGGACTCCAGCAAAGTCATCCGAACATCGTGATGTAAACGTGCACGCAAGATTTTTACTCTGTACTTGCCTCAAATGCAGCTAAGAATCAACCAGCTTCTTATCGTCCGTCAAACAACTATACCATTGCACGGAGAAACGTGGACTACAGCAAAGTCATCCGAACATCGTGATGTAAACGTGCACGCAAGATTCTTACTTCGTACTTGCCTCACATGCAGCTAATATCGACCCGCTTCTTTTCGTTCGTCATACAACGATACCATTCCAGGGAGGAACGTGGACTCCAGCAAAGTCATCTGAACATCGTGATGTAAACGTGCACGCAAGATTCTTACTTCATACTTGCCTCAGATGCAGCTAATATCGACCTGCTTCTTATCGTCCGTCATACAACGATACCATTGCACGGAGAAACGTGGACTCCAGCAAAGTCATCCGAACATCGTGATGTAAACGTGCACGCAAGATCTTACTCGTACTTGCCTCAGATGCAGCTAATATCGACCAGCTTCTTTTCGTCCGTTATACAACGATACCATTGCACGGAGAAACGTGGACTCCAGCAAAGTCATCCGAACATCGTGATGTAAACGTGCACGCAAGATTCTTACTTGTACTTGCCTCACATGCAGCTAATATCGACCAGCTTCTTTCGTTCGTCATACAACGATACCATTCCAGGAGGAAACGTGGACTCAGCAAAGTCATCTGAACATCGTGATGTAAACGTGCACGCAAGATTCTTACTTCGTACTTGCCTCAGATGCAGCTAATATCGACCAGCTTCTTTTCGTCCGTTATACAACGATACCACTGCACGGAGAAACGTGGACTCCAGCAAAGTCATCCGAACATCGTGATGTAAACGTGCACGCAAGATTTTACTCGTACTTGCCTCAAATGCAGCTAATATCACCAGCTTCTTATCGTCCGTCAAACAACTATACCATTGCACGGAGAAACGTGGACTACAGCAAAGTCATCCGAACATCGTGATGTAAACGTGCACGCAAGATTCTTACTTCGTACTTGCCTCAGATGCAGCTAATATCGACCCGCTTCTTTTCGTTCGTCATACAACGATACCATTGCCAGGAGAACGTGGACTAGCAAAGTCATCTGAACATCGTGATGTAAACGTGCACGCAAGATTCTTACTTCGTACTTGCCTCAGATGCAGCTAATATCGACCAGCTTCTTTTCGTCCGTTATACAACGATACCATTGCACGGAGAAACGTGGACTCCAGCAAAGTCATCCGAACATCGTGATGTAAACGTGCACGCAAGATCCTTACTCGGTACTTGCCTCAAATGCAGCTAATATCGACCAGCTTCTTTTCGTCCGTTATACAACGATACCATTGCACGGAGAAACGTGGACTCCAGCAAAGTCATCCGAACATCGTGATGTAAACGTGCACGCAAGATTCTTACTTGGTACTTGCCTCAGATGCAGCTAATATCGACCAGCTTCTTATCGTCCGTTATACAACGATACCATTGCACGGAGAAACGTGGACTCCAGCAAAGTCATCCGAACATCGTGATGTAAACGTGCACGCAAGATTCTTACTCGGTACTTGCCTCAGATGCAGCTAATATCGACCAGCTTCTTTCGTCCGTTATACAACGATACCATTGCACGGAGAAACGTGGACTCCAGCAAAGTCATCCGAACATCGTGATGTAAACGTGCACGCAAGATTCTTACTTGGTACTTGCCTCAGATGCAGCTAATAGCGACCCGCTTCTTTTCGTCCGTTATACAACGATACCATTGCACGGAGAAAGGTGGACTACAGCAAAGTCATCCGAACATCGTGATGTAAACGTGCACGCAAGATTCTTACTCGGTACTTGCCTCAGATGCAGCTAATATCGACCAGCTTCTTTTCGTCCGTTATACAACGATACCATTGCACGGAGAAACGTGGACTCCAGAAAAGTCATCCGAACATCGTGATGTAAACGTGCACGCAAGATTCTTACTCGGTACTTGCCTCAGATGCAGCTAATATCGACCAGCTTCTTATCGTCCGTTATACAACGATACCATTGCACGGAGAAACGTGGACTCAGCAAAGTCATCCGAACATCGTGATGTAAACGTGCACGCAAGATTCTTACTCGGTACTTGCCTCAGATGCAGCTAATATCGACCAGCTTCTTTCGTCCGTTATACAACGATACCATTGCACGGAGAAACGTGGACTCCAGCAAAGTCATCCGAACATCGTGATGTAAACGTGCACGCAAGATTCTTACTCGGTACTTGCCTCAAATGCAGCTAATATCGACCAGCTTCTTTTCGTCCGTTATACAACGATACCATTGCACGGAGAAACGTGGACTACAGCAAAGTCATCCGAACATCGTGATGTAAACGTGCACGCAAGATTCTTACTCGGTACTTGCCTCAGATGCAGCTAATATCGACCAGCTTCTTTCGTCCGTTATACAACGATACCATTGCACGGAGAAACGTGGACTCCAGCAAAGTCATCCGAACAACGTGATGTAAACGTGCACGCAAGATTCTTACTTCGTACTTGCCTCACATGCAGCTAATATCGACCCGCTTCTTTTCGTTCGTCATACAACGATACCATTGCACGGAGGAACGTGGACTACAGCAAAGTCATCTCAACATCGTGATGTAAACGTGCACGCAAGATTCTTACTTCGTACTTGCCTCAGATGCAGCTAATATCGACCAGCTTCTTATCGTCCGTTATACAACGATACCATTGCACGGAGAAACGTGGACTCCAGCAAAGTCATCCGAACATCGTGATGTAAACGTGCACGCAAGATTCTTACTCGGTACTTGCCTCAAATGCAGCTAATATCGACCCGCTTCTTATCGTCCGTTATACAACGATACCATTCCAGGGAGGAACGTGGACTCCAGCAAAATCATCCGAACATCGTGATGTAAACGTGCACGCAAGATTCTTACTCGGTACTTGCCTCAGATGCAGCTAATATCGACCAGCTTCTTTTCGTCCGTTATACAACGATACCATTGCACGGAGAAACGTGGACTCCAGCAAAGTCATCCGAACATCGTGATGTAAACGTGCACGCAAGATTCTTACTTGGTACTTGCCTCAGATGCAGCTAATAGCGACCCGCTTCTTTTCGTCCGTTATACAACGATACCATTGCACGGAGAAAGGTGGACTCCAGCAAAGTCATCCGAACATCGTGATGTAAACGTGCACGCAAGATTCTTACTCGGTACTTGCCTCAGATGCAGCTAATATCGACCAGCTTCTTTCGTCCGTTATACAACGATACCATTGCACGGAGAAACGTGGACTCCAGCAAAAGTCATCCGAACATCGTGATGTAAACGTGCACGCAAGATTCTTACTCGGTACTTGCCTCAGATGCAGCTAATATCGACCAGCTTCTTTTCGTCCGTTATACAACGATACCATTGCACGGAGAAAGGTGGACTACAGCAAAGTCATCCGAACATCGTGATGTAAACGTGCACGCAAGATTCTTACTCGGTACTTGCCTCAGATGCAGCTAATATCGACCAGCTTCTTTTCGTCCGTTATACAACGATACCATTGCACGGAGAAACGTGGACTCCAGAAAAGTCATCCGAACATCGTGATGTAAACGTGCACGCAAGATTCTTACTCGGTACTTGCCTCAGATGCAGCTAATATCGACCAGCTTCTTATCGTCCGTTATACAACGATACCATTGCACGGAGAAACGTGGACTCCAGCAAAGTCATCCCAACATCGTGATGTAAACGTGCACGCAAGATTCTTACTCGGTACTTGCCTCAGATGCAGCTAATATCGACCAGCTTCTTTTCGTCCGTTATACAACGATACCATTGCACGGAGAAACGTGGACTCCAGAAAGTCATCCGAACATCGTGATGTAAACGTGCACGCAAGATTCTTACTCGTACTTGCCTCAGATGCAGCTAATATCGACCAGCTTCTTTTCGTCCGTTATACAACGATACCATTGCACGGAGAAACGTGGACTCCAGCAAAGTCATCCGAACATCGTGATGTAAACGTGCACGCAAGATTCTTACTTCGTACTTGCCTCAGATGCAGCTAATATCGACCAGCTTCTTTTCGTCCGTTATACAACGATACCATTGCACGGAGAAACGTGGACTCCAGCAAAGTCATCCGAACATCGTGATGTAAACGTGCACGCAAGATTCTTACTTCGTACTTGCCTCAGATGCAGCTAATATCGACCTGCTTCTTATCGTCCGTTATACAACGATACCATTGCACGGAGAAACGTGGACTCCAGCAAAGTCATCCGAACATCGTGATGTAAACGTGCACGCAAGATTCTTACTTCGTACTTGCCTCAGATGCAGCTAATATCGACCACTTCTTTTCGTCCGTTATACAACGATACCATTGCACGGAGAAACGTGGACTCCAGCAAAGTCATCCGAACATCGTGATGTAAACGTGCACGCAAGATTCTTACTTCGTACTTGCCTCAGATGCAGCTAATATCGACCAGCTTCTTTTCGTCCGTTATACAACGATACCATTGCACGGAGAAACGTGGACTCCAGCAAAGTCATCTGAACATCGTGATGTAAACGTGCACGCAAGATTCTTACTTCGTACTTGCCTCAGATGCAGCTTATATCGACCTGCTTCTTATCGTCCGTTATACAACGATACCATTGCACGGAGAAACGTGGACTCCAGCAAAGTCATCCAACATCGTGATGTAAACGTGCACGCAAGATTCTTACTCGTACTTGCCTCAGATGCAGCTAATATCGACCAGCTTCTTTCGTCGTTATACAACGATACCATTGCACGGAGAAACGTGGACTCCAGCAAAGTCATCTGAACATCGTGATGTAAACGTGCACGCAAGATTCTTACTTCGGTACTTGCCTCAGATGCAGCTAATATCGACCGCTTCTTTCGTCCGTCATACAACGATACCATTGCACGGAGAAACGTGGACTCCAGAAAAGTCATCCGAACATCGTGATGTAAACGTGCACGCAAGATTCTTACTCGGCACTTGCCTCAGATGCAGCTAATATCGACCCGCTTCTTTTCGTCCGTCATACAACGATACCATTGCACGGAGAAACGTGGACTCCAGCAAAGTCATCCGAACATCGTGATGTAAACGTGCACGCAAGATTCTTACTCGGTACTTGCCTCAGATGCAGCTAATATCGACCAGCTTCTTATCGTCCGTTATACAACGATACCATTGCACGGAGAAACGTGGACTCCAGCAAAGTCATCCGAACATCGTGATGTAAACGTGCACGCAAGATTCTTACTCGGCACTTGCCTCAGATGCAGCTAATATCGACCAGCTTCTTATCGTCCGTTATACAACGATACCATTGCACGGAGAAACGTGGACTCCAGCAAAGTCATCCGAACATCGTGATGTAAACGTGCACGCAAGATTCTTACTCGTACTTGCCTCAGATGCAGCTAATATCGACCAGCTTCTTATTGTCCGTATACAACGATACCATGGCAGGGAGAAACGTGGACTACAGCAAAGTCATCCGAACATCGTGATGTAAACGTGCACGCAAGATTCTTACTCGGGACTTGCCTCAGATGCAGCTAATATCGACCTGCTTCTTTTCGTCCGTTATACAACGATACCATTGCACGGAGAAACGTGGACTCCAGCAAAGTCATCCGAACAACGTGATGTAAACGTGCACGCAAGATTCTTACTTGGTACTTGCCTCAGATGCAGCTAATATCGACCAGCTTCTTATCGTCCGTTATACAACGATACCATTGCACGGAGAAACGTGGACTCCAGCAAAGTCATCCGAACAACGTGATGTAAACGTGCACGCAAGATTCTTACTTGCTTGCCTCAATGCAGCTAATATCGACCCGCTTCTTTTCGTCCGTCATACAACGATACCATTGCACGGAGAAACGTGGACTACAGCAAAGTCATCCGAAAATCGTGATGTAAACGTGCACGCAAGATTCTTACTTCGTACTTGCCTCAGATGCAGCTAATATCCACCGCTTCTTTCGTCCGTCATACAACGATACCATTGCACGGAGAAACGTGGACTCCAGCAAAGTCATCCGAACATCGTGATGAAAACGTGCACGCAAGATTCTTACTTCGTACTTGCCTCAGATGCAGCTAATATCGACCTGCTTCTTATCGTCCGTCATACAACGATACCATTGCACGGAGAAACGTGGACTCCAGCAAAGTCATCCGAACATCGTGATATAAACTTCCACGCAAGATTCTTACTTGGTACTTGCCTCAGATGCAGCTAATATCGACCCACTTCTTATCGTCCTTTATACAACGATACCATTGCACGGAGAAACGTGGACTACCAGCAAAGTCATCCGAACATCGTGATGTAAACGTGCACGCAAGATTCTTACTCGTACTTGCCTCAGATGCAGCTAATATCGACCAGCTTCTTTTCGTCCGTTATACAACGATACCATTGCACGGAGAAACGTGGACTCCAGCAAAGTCATCCGAACATCGTGATGTAAACGTGCACGCAAGATTCTTACTCGGTACTTGCCTCAGATGCAGCTAATATCGACCAGCTTCTTATTGTCCGTTATACAACGATACCATTGCACGGAGAAACGTGGACTACAGCAAAGTCATCCGAACATCGTGATGTAAACGTGCACGCAAGATTCTTACTTCACTTGCCTCAGATGCAGCTAATATCGACCTGCTTCTTATCGTCCGTTATACAACGATACCATTGCACGGAGAAACGTGGACTCCAGCAAAGTCATCCGAACATCGTGATGTAAACGTGCACGCAAGATTCTTACTTGTACTTGCCTCAGATGCAGCTAATATCGACCCGCTTCTTTCGTCCGTTATACAACGATACCATTGCACGGAGAAACGTGGACTCCAGCAAAGTCATCCGAACATCGTGATGTAAACGTGCACGCAAGATTCTTACTTCGTACTTGCCTCAGATGCAGCTAATATCGACCTGCTTCTTATCGTCCGTCATACAACGATACCATTGCACGGAGAAACGTGGACTCCAGCAAAGTCATCCGAACATCGTGATGTAAACGTGCACGCAAGATTCTTACTCGGTACTTGCCTCAGATGCAGCTAATATCGACCAGCTTCTTTTCGTCCGTTATACAACGATACCATTGCACGGAGAAACGTGGACTCCAGCAAAGTCATCCGAACATCGTGATGTAAACGTGCACGCAAGATTCTTACTCGGTACTTGCCTCAATGCAGCTAATATCGACCTTCTTTCGTCCGTTATACAACGATACATTGCACGGAGAAACGTGGACTCCAGCAAAGTCATCCGAACAACGTGATGTAAACGTGCACGCAAGATTCTTACTTGGTACTTGCCTCAGATGCAGCTAATATCGACCCGCTTCTTTTCGTCCGTTATACAACGATACCATTGCACGGAGAAACGTGGACTCCAGCAAAGTCATCCGAACATCGTGATGTAAACGTGCACGCAAGATCCTTTCTTCGTACCTCAAATGCAGCTAATATCGACCCGCTTCTTATCGTCCGTTATACAACAATATCATTGCGCGGAGAAACGTGGACTCCAGCAAAGTCATCCGAACAACGTGATGTAAACGTGCACGCAAGATTCTTACTTGGTACTTGCCTCAGATGCAGCTAATATCGACCCGCTTCTTTTCGTCCGTTATACAACGATACCATTGCACGGAGAAACGTGGACTACAGCAAAGTCATCCGAACATCGTGATGAAAACGTGCACGCAAGATTCTTACTCGGTACTTGCCTCAGATGCAGCTAATATCGACCTGCTTCTTATCGTCCGTTATACAACGATACCATTGCACGGAGAAACGTGGACTACAGCAAAGTCATCCGAACATCGTGATGTAAACGTGCACGCAAGATTCTTACTCGTACTTGCCTCAGATGCAGCTAATATCGACCTGCTTCTTATCGTCCGTTATACAACGATACCATTGCACGGAGAAACGTGACTCCAGCAAAGTCATCCGAACATCGTGATGTAAACGTGCACGCAAGATTCTTACTCGGTACTTGCCTCAGATGCAGCTAATATCGACCTGCTTCTTATCGTCCGTCATACAACGATACCATTGCACGGAGAAACGTGGACTCCAGCAAAGTCATCCGAACATCGTGATGTAAACGTGCACGCAAGATTCTTACTCGGTACTTGCCTCAGATGCAGCTAATATCGACCAGCTTCTTTTCGTCCGTTATACAACGATACCATTGCACGGAGAAACGTGGACTCCAGCAAAGTCATCCGAACATCGTGATGTAAACGTGCACGCAAGATTCTTACTCGGTACTTGCCTCAGATGCAGCTAATATCGACCTGCTTCTTATCGTCCGTTATACAACGATACCATTGCACGGAGAAACGTGGACTCCAGCAAAGTCATCCGAACAACGTGATGTAAACGTGCACGCAAGATTCTTACTTGGTACTTGCCTCAGATGCAGCTAATATCGACCCGCTTCTTTTCGTCCGTTATACAACGATACCATTGCACGGAGAAACGTGGACTTCAGCAAAGTCATCTCAACATCGTGATTTAACCGCTCACTAAAACAGTTGCCTTTTAGGACTAATGTAACGTACTTAATAGAGCAAAAAAAATTGTCATTATACATTTCGATGATACTATTCCATTCCGCTGGTACTGATAATTGGGAGTAATCTGGAATTCTATTTAACGATAAGGTTTCATAATTATGATTTCGTAGATAATTGGTGGCTATCGAATCAGGTTCCATGCAAATGTGATTAAAGAAAGACATCAAATAAGAGTCAAATACTCTTCTTGAAACCTCTGAGAGGCTAGTCCCAATCCAAAATATGCAAATCCGAAAGCGATTGACTGGAAGGCAAAGAATACATTTCACGATAAACATTGAAATTTGCAGTATCATTTCATAATAACTATTGAATATTCATAGCTAGTAATTTAAAAGTACACCACTGATTTCTCTACCTATGTGATAAAGAGGTTTTGTTCTGTAATTGTAGCTGAACAGAATTATAATGAAAGTTTCATACACCTCTAGGCATATCCAAAAGCATCACAGCCTTTATTCGGCGATGTCTTTATTCATTAGCAGTACCAGTACGTCGAAAAAAATGACAATTAAAAAACCACATCGAGTTTTAGACACAATCAAACGAGATGATTTTTAAACATGGTACCGCATCAATGAGGGCTCCAACTGATGACAGACTATAAAAACATTCTAACAAAACACTTCATACGTGTGTGTGCTGGATCCTGCATAATCTTGACTTGAAACTTCATCCACATCAGTGTCAAAGTCAATTAAACATTGCTCTTCAGAAGACACCAGCGCTGTTAAGGGCCTTGGGAGAGTACTTGGCGAGTCACCGGTCATCCACCAGTCGTCGCTCTTACTTTCTTCACAGTCAGTCCACTGGATTAAATCTGTTGAATGAAAGACATATAAGTGTAACGCAAAGGGTCATTTGTTCGTCGAAAAACATCAACAAGGAAGAGCATGGTTGCCTGATTTCTCTTGCTTTTCTCGATAGTTCTTTACGGAAATAGTTAGGATTGCAAGTCCCACTTGAAGCATTACAGCAAGAAGTCTTGTTCATGTGAGCGCCTTATCAGTTTTGAAAGCTATATAAATATATAATACAAACACTAATCGTTTACATGGTTTTTCGTAGTGCTACTTAAAATTACAAAAACGCATCAAAATTGATTTAAGATTAAGACACAAATTAGAAGATATAGATTATAATGTCTGCAAGTTAACTTCAATACAACCAACTTATGCTTCCTTTGGTTTATACTCAACTCAATAACAATGTTGATTTCAATTCAATCATTAGAAAAATGTTGAAGGTGGTTTTAAAACTGAAATCATTACATCATTTCACCACACTTATGGAAGAACATGAGGATGATACTGCAAAACTACCTGGTGAATAGACAAAAGCCACAGAAGCAGTGATGAGCCGGGGGTTAGCACTGCCCAACATTGCGAGGACAAAGCACCAAGGTCATAGGGCAAAGGTCATATGACAAAAACAACATTTGCAATACCAACAAATAGGCGACTCTACAACTGAGACAGCATCTGAGAATTTTGGCTCTTCTCCAAATTATCACAATGTAAACAACAGCAAGGCTAAATGAAATATACATGCCTATATCGCTTTGAGATGTTGTAAGTGTTTCTTTGCACAGTCCCGAACTTGATAGCTCGTGCAAAAAGTCTACAAAAATCGCAATCATTTGTCACTGCACAATCATTGTGAAAAACATTTCAATACCGAACAAAACGTTAAGCAGAAGTAGGAAACATAGGGCAAATTTCTTTGTATCAAAGGCATCGACTCGAGCAGCGATTAGATGAAAAAATGCAACAAGAAAACTGACATTCGAAAAATAGAGACCAATAACTAAACATGTACATTAGATGCCTGCACCAATTACTGGAGATTAGAAGTAGCAATTGCCGAACACCGAATTCCTACATTAAAATCCATTTCAAAGCTTGAAAGCATGAAAAAACGGTATTTATAGATTTAAAGTGCAAATGGAAATTTATTATAGGAAAACGACGATACACATGAGAATTACCTTCACTCGCAACAACTACTTCATCGTCATCGTCATTCGAAGTGCTAACGCTCTCAATTTTTCCAGCAACACTTCCTTGTTTGAAATTGCTACTTAATGGGTTTCCTTTCGTCGTCTTCATCTTTATGTTGGTCCCCGTCTTCTTCTTGTTGGTCCCCGTCTTCTTCTTTTCCGTCGTTTCTTTTGGTTTCACCCCATCCAAACCTGCAAAAAATATATCATAGATATTTGAAACACCATAGATCATCACTCTCAACAACTGCTTCATTGTCATCGGCGGAAGTAAAATTACTCAAAGAGCTACAGCTTAGAACTTTTACAACATATTTTTGTTGCTTGAAACTGCTTGGCTCTAAGATTTCCAAATCTGCAAAAATTATAACTGCGATATTTGAATCAACGCTTATACCCTGACGGGTGTAATTGCATGACTAGACTAATACCCAAAAGACCGGCATACCGGTTATAGTTAAGAGATAAAAAATTCAAAGGTAGAACCGTTAAACAGTGCCAAAAATAGTGAAGTACCTCATTCTGATAATCTACGAAACTTGAAAAATTGAACATTGGCAATTCAAGGAGAAAAAAGGCCAAGGACACTACAAATAATACAGAATGGTGACGGAATTCGCCTCAGCGATGCATTAGCCTATTCAAACTACAACCAACCATACACAAGTACTACTGCTTTTTCAGAGTATAGTTTGAAGCTATTCATCGACCATCTCAACAGTAGCCACGACACAATTAAATGTACCAGTGAACATTCCACAGAATCTATAAGTTTCTTGGATGTCACGGTAAGAGTAGGAGAGGGGAGTCCTCGCGATGGCTTTTAAGGATAGGGGGTATGAAGAGTCTCTTGTTAATCAACAAAAAGATAGGGTATGTAGGCTAGATAGGGAGACTCTTCTGGAAAATGCAGAGATCTTAAATATATTTTGGTTAGGACTGGTGGGAGGGGGAGAAAGAACAATAACAGGGGAAGTGCGTGTTGTAAGAAGTCCAGATGTCAAATGTGCAAGGTCATGTCTGATAGTAATACTTTTAAGTCTAACACTACAGGTAAAGAATATAAGATTAACTATTCGTTTAACTGTGACTCGTCCAATGTTGTATATTTAATCGATTGCAATGTCTGTGGTGTTCAATATGTAGGTAGTACATGCACGCCTTTAAAGCTCAGGTTTAATAATTACAAGGCGTGCAGTCGCAAGTTTAATTTAGGGTCTTCAGTGCCCCAGATGGAATTTTTCAGACATTTTTCTGAGGAAGGACATCGCGGGTTTCTTAATGACATAAGTGTTAAGGTTATCGATAAGTTAACAGGGAATGATAGGAGGAGAGAAAGTTTTTGGCAATGTCGCTTGAATACTTTCTCTCCTAAGGGTCTTAATACTAGGCAAGTAGACACATAGGACATTTGTTTATTCTCCCACTGTTTTTTTTGTTTTTGTTTTTCTATCTCTTTATCCTGTTGTTTCCTGTTTATTGCTATCATTTATCTCTTGTGAGACAGTCAACACCAGCATCTCCATCACATTCTTTATTCTACCTTTCTATTCTCTTATTTTCCAGTTCCCCATAACAGTTAGCGTTTTAACACATTTAACAATATGTATTGTATTAAGCAGGTCCCCTAACCTAAGCAGGTGTTAGGTTTCTATTGTTTGTATTGTTCTATTGTAATTTAGGTTGATAAGTAGGCTCCTCTGATTTTGTAGAGGTATTACTGATGAAGCGAAAGTGAAACGTCTTACGAAATTGTTTTCCTTGAGTTTATATCTTGTCATCTAAACATTTTATAGAATGAGTTTTGAATGAATATATATATATACCTAGCAGCAACTTCAGGTGTCCTAAACGGGTAGTCAATTCCACTGCTTCGAAAATTGAGGCTGGAGATGTCATTCTGCTTTGTCAGAACACATACTTTGTCTGCAGCTTTTATGGACACTGGAGTGAGTTTGTACTTGATCTTTAGTATATATATATATATATGATGGAGATGGAAAGCCTTCTTCTACGAAAAACCAAACGGAGACAACCAAACTGAGGATCAAAACCAAACATTCCGATTCAAATCCAGAAAATGCCCACCACAAAATGAAGACCTAGACGCATTCGAATCTGATTTACTAAATATGATCAAGCACATCCAATTCAGGAAAACACACGACCAATTTCAAGATCGGCTACGCGAAGACATCAAAAAGACCAACGCCTCCACGAAAGCCTTCATTCCAGCTGACAAAACAACCAACTACTACAAACTGGACAGAAAACTACATGACAAACTACTAACTAACAGCATAACCACAACCTACAAGAAAACAAACGACAACGCCATTCAGACAATAAACAACGAAGCACGGCAAATTGCCACCGAACCCAACATCCAACACCGATCAGAACGTATGGCAGAACGACAAGCATTCATAACCCTAAAAGACCACAAAGAAAACTTCCAAAACAACCCCACAAAGAGTGAAATAGGCCGTATCAGCAAACAGATCCTCGACAGAATCAACACGACCATTAGAAATCAAACTACCCTAAACCAATGGAAAGACACTTCATCTGTAATCAACTGGTTCACCAGCATACCAAACAAGCATCAGCATACATTTGTTATCTTCGACATCGAAAACTTCTATCCCTCAATAACCGAAAAACTCCTCACAGACTCAATCTCCTTCGCCAAGAAATACTGCAAAATCACTGAAGAGGACACCAACATCATCATACATGCCCGCAAATCTCTCCTATTCAGCAAAGGTAACACATGGGTCAAAAAAGACAGCCAAATGTTTGATGTTACCATGGGCAGCTTTGACGGCGCAGAAATTTGTGAACTGGTTGGACTATTCATCCTCAGCAAGCTGTTGAAAAAATATGGGAAAGACAACATTGGTCTTTACAGAGACGGTGGACTCGCTGTCTTTAAAAACACTTCTGGCCCACGAGCAGAGAGAATCAGGAAGGATATCACAAAACTCTTCGAGACCCACGGACTCAACATCACCATACAGACCAACCTGAAAATTGTCAACTACCTCGACGTAACACTAAACCTAATAGACCAATCGTACTTTAGTGTAACGAGAATTGAGCCTTGTTATGTGCGATTCGTTCACTAATAAAACCATCCATCGACTATCGTGTCATTTCCAAACCCAGCGAGTCTTATTTTACGTGCAGAGAACACGGAGCCAGAGAAAGAGACAGTGTGTTGCTTGATTGTAACTGAACTCTGAACTGAACTGAACTCTGAACTGAACTGAACTCTGAACTGAACTCTGAACTGAACTGAGGTTATCGTAACTGAATCAAATGAATCTATCTACATAAATATATACTTAACGGATTGTTCTAAATATAATCGAATGACGCCAGGAAAACAAAGATAGGCAAGGTGACGACGGATTATCAATGGAGAGGAAATGCTATGTGAGGAGATCAGTGTTTTGATGCTGATGATCTCCATGGTGATCAATGATGTTGATGTCGTAATTGCCGGTTGGAAAATGCCTTGCGTGTTAGGTGGAAGTGGAGTGTGATGACTAGGCAGAAATGGGTGTGTGATGCGAGACGGAAAATAGGCCTAGGCAGGGTCACTACAGTACTGTCCATACATAAAGCCCAACGACCAACCACTTTACATCAACATAAAGTCCAACCATCCCCGCAACATCATAAAGCATTTACCTGGAGCAATCAACCGGAGAATAACCGAGATATCATGCAACGAAAGTCTATTCAACAAAGCCAAACCCATCTACGAAAACACCCTAGAAACCAGCGGATACCCAGACACCCTGAAATACAACAACCACACCCCACCTACACGAAAAAGAAGAAACAGACAGCGCAACATTATCTGGTACAACCCCCCATACAGCAAGAATGTACAAACTAACATCGGCAGAACTTTCCTCAAGCTCATACACAAACACTTCCCCAAGAATCACACATTCCATAAGATCTTCAACAAGAACAACATGAAAGTAAGCTACAGCTGCATGGAAAACATGCAAACCATCATTAGCAAACAAAACCAGAAGATCATCAACACCAATCCCGCCCCTACCAACGTGAAAACATGCAACTGCCTTCTTCCAGCATCATATACAACGCACATGTCACAACAACCGAAGACATTGTCGGCAAAAACTCCATTGGCCTAACAGAAGGAACCTTCAAACAACGATTTACCCAACACCAACTCTCATTCCGCAACCGAAAATACGCCAACAGCACCGAACTATCAAAATACATCTGGGAACTCAAAGACAAAAACAACGATTACGACATACAATGGACCATCATCACCTCAGCCAAACCATACAACAACATTACAAAAAGGTGCGACCTATGCTTAACAGAAAAACTACACATCATCAAAGCAAACAACAACACTCTTCTAGACAAACGATCCGAATTAATATCCAAATGCCGACACGAAACAAGTTTTATCTCATGAACAATGGAACTCTCCCTAACTAATTAGCCTCAGTCTATTATAATTTCCTTTGTCATACTTTTCACACCTTTGTATATTTATACCACAGTAGCAGGAATGTTTTTCATTATAGTCTGTCTGATGAGTGCGCAAGCACGAAACTCGGAGTAACATAGAACATGTCTCATTCATTTATATATATATATATTTGAAATAAATAAACAAAATAATATATGTGCATTTGAAATAAATATGAAATAAAAATTTCAAAATAATATAAACATATATTTTAGATAAATATGCAAAATAATATATCATAATAGAAAATAGTATATATATTTATATCTACGTCGCCATTCTATGTATATATGTATATGAAATAAATATATAAAACTCGGGTCAACGTCGATAAACATATAAATATTTATTTTATATGAACGCTTTGCGGGACAAAACTTCACAATAGCTTGGAAAAGCGTAACCAGTTCTCGCATACTCAAAGTACTTTTTCGTCCGACACTCCTCAGAGCTTTTGGTTATTTTTCGAAGCTTGCATACTCTTAGGAGAGTCGAACGAAGAAGTACTTTGAGTATGCGAAAACTGGTTACGCTTTTCCTAGCAATTTTGATATTCTTTATATAAAAATACTTTACCCGGGTAAGTTTCTCATCAGGCTAGAATGACAGAATAATGGTATCTTTATAGAACCAAAACACAATTCCCACCTTGCGACTTTGCCACGCTTTGTTCTCGACAAATGACCATTTCTCCCTTTGGGCTATTTGAAGGTAACAGAAAAAAGAACTCCGGAAAAGCAAGCAGCAGAGAAGTGAGGCTCGAAAATCCATGTTTTTGTGGGGAGAAGTGTCCATGCTTTGCTCTGTAGGTATCCAGAAACGCGCATTTGAGTACAGCCCGATTTTCGTTATCCAGCATAAGTTTTGCTTTGATAAGGAATCTGCCAATACTACCCACGTTGACAAGTTTTTCGTTCCCAGTAACATTGAGCTGAAATTGTATGAAGATGATTCGTTACATTACGAATTGAAAATATTCGCTTCGTTACTGAATACTCCTGATAATGTGGTGGGTGAACGCATCGAGACGTTACACGATGGTTTGCCAAAAAAGACTGACCTGACAAGGAAATGCCTCGTCATAGGAATGAGGACAGGAAAACTCCTGAAGTCACAAAAATGTCTTAAGTACATCTGAAAAGCGATGTTCTGCAACTTTTGGTGCAAGGCTACGATTGTTTTTAAAATCTCAATTACTAGTATCCAATAATTAAAATTAATTAATTACACATCAAAACGCAATTCAATATACTGTAGCTCCAGCACAGAACCAACAAAACCAAGACACGTATTCCACATTGCAGTATCAAATAACCCAGAACAATCACTGAAAACCAAACCGAACCGATCTTCTGATATAACGGTGGCTGAACATTGTACTTTCACGCTAGTTCTTTGTTTTTAGAGAAGAGAGGGGGGGGGGGCGTTGAAAACTTTAAAAGATCACGTGATCTTAAAGACATTACCTCAATGATCATAGTCTTCGAGCAGGCTTCCAGTAATGCCTTCAAAGAAGTCAATCCAAAGTCTTGTAGTTTGAACTGTATTCCAAACTTCTTGTGGTACAGTCCACATAGATTCGGAAACCGAATTGAAAACTTTTCTTTCAGTAAAAGCAACACTTCACAGGAAAAAAGTCGTACGGCAAAAGGGCTTGCGAGGACAACTTCGTCATCTTTCTTCTGCAACAGAAAATCAACTAATAAAAACTCGCAGAAGTTGTGGCACCGAGTGCCAAATTTTGACTGTAATCGATTTTCCAGGCAATTTCGCACCTGCAAAATCGATCACGAAGATCAACAAACAGCATACTGCAAAGTAAGTAGCATTAAACTTGTATTGAAATCAAGATTACACTAGAAGAATATGCTTGATGCTGGGAAGTACGCAACAGCTGGAAACACCAGACAACCTTCATCATCGACATTTGGAGTTCGCTTACCTATTAGGGAAAAATCCTATTTTATGCAGACAAAAAGCTTCTGTCTTGTTCTATTCTATGTGACCTTGTGTACAAAAAGTCCATAGAACAGAAATAACTATCAGTGAAATGCCCCTAGAATGTAATTCTAATCAAACGGAACTCATTCCAGTTAGGCATATACACAGACCAATAAAGGAACTGGAATTGACTCATAAAATTTACAAATCGCTTTAATGAACTTACGATTACATCTCCCAAAGCAACAGCAACATCCAGCACCCGTTTAGAATCATCAATTTGCAAGCCATTCATGACAAGAAGAGCATGGAGGCGATCCTCAGGACATGAGAAGTTCGGTAGTCGATATAGTGTTTTGCATAAGACCATCACATTGTCGTCAAAAGCAAGTTCTGCAAGGACAGATTCATCAACATAGAAGAGAACACGCGGAACCTGACACAATTTGTAGAGAAATTGATTCCGCAATCATTAAGAATATTTCATACATGAAAGGATAGATTGACGAATAATTAACAATTTAATAAAATGTCACAATACACCTGCTTCTGTGTCAAGATGCGGCTGATTTCAAGGTAAAAAAAGAAATTTAACAAAAATCCATTCTTGTAGTCGTTACAAAAAGCGACTGAGCACCCAAAGAAATCAAAACAAATTTTTGCCATAAAAATACTTAGTGTCCAGTCCAACATGCTCCATCTATAACATAACAAAATTCCAGAAACTCCAGAAAAAGCAAGTACAACAACATCAGCATTTTCATAGATCAATTAAATACCTTACTTCATTTTCAAATTACAATATACACGAATGTCACAAAAATAATTACAGATACACCAAGGCTTAAGGAGACAAATGAAACTAAAACAGTATTTGATTAAATTCATTCAACTAATTCACTGGTAAGAACCTCAGCCAAACGACACGAGCGGCCTACCTCTGTAAATGGAAGATAACATCAAACATGTACTTTGTCCTCGCCCTAGCACCTACGGCGAAAAACATAACAGATAGCCCTTTGTTCAAGCCGACAAAGACCATCAATTTAATTATGTGCCTTGCAACGGTACAATGAAACGACGCACCAAAAATACAAAGACCCACTGAAACAGCGACTCTTCATGTTCTTCAAGCTTGGCTGCATTTGTGACATTAAATCTATCAGTACTTTGAATATCGTTTTCATGATGTAGCATCTTATTTGAAAATACATAAAACTTTTTGCTAACAATCACTTTACTAGCTCTCAAAACTTTTGCAAAGTTGCGAAGTCGATCCAGAGAGTAAGACTGCGCAACAAATTTCCGGAGCTGATCTCCGGTAAACAATCGCAATAAATCAGTCAAAGTTATTTGCACAACCAAGAAACAAAGGATAATGAAATTTTCCTGCTTACCATGACTTTGCCACTGGAAACAGACGCGAGCGATGTGACGTCATTTTTGAGAATCTCAGGTAGCAGTTCAGATACAAGCATGAGCTTTTTTTCAGACAAAAGTTTCACAACCGGGTCATCAGTTGCCACATCTCTCACAGAAATCCAGTCAGATAGGCAGATGAAAAGCTTATCCTCAAAGGGTTTGACCTAAAAATGTACAAAAATGCAAGCAATTGCCTAACTTGCAAAAACGCTGTTGTGTTTAAGTAGATACAGCAAATGTTTTATGTGAAATTAGTTCGAGACAATAAAATTGATTCACAATCCTTGAAATGCAATGGCAACTTTTCACAAACTTGTAGCCCGAAGGTGACTGAAACTTACTTTAATTTGACGCTACTCAATTTCATTCAATTGCACATTGCCCAGCTTACATGTTTTTAGAAAAACATCGCAAAAAAGTAAACTAAGAAAGTTACTAAATTACATTGATCTGCATCAGCTCAAAAGAAATCTTACCACTATTTCAGGTTCCAATTCTTTAAACAGCATAGTTGAATTGGAAAATCCCAAGGAATCAAGCTTTAGACTGCACCCATAAAGCTCGTCATACTCTTCTTCCAATCTCTCCATTTCAAGTATGCCATTTTCTTTCCGTTCCAACAGGGACATCAAACCTTGTTTAAACTGCCCGAATTCTGCTTTGACAGAGTATAACATGAAGTCATTTGCTAAGCGTCAAAATAAAGCCCAATCGGCTTGCTTTCAGTGAACCGTAGAGTGTTCACAATATGGGCCATACTTCGGATCATACGAGCAACGAGGGCATACTAAAAAAGGTGATTAAGGACATTTACAATGGCGACAAAATGATGAACACTACAGAGCGTGAAAGCAGAAAACAAAAAACCTTGCCTTTGTTGGGAACCACGACTGGCACACTGCTCTCAGAACTGATAACCTACAACGAAAGAAGTCAATACTGCGAAGCGGTTTGAATCGATTTGACAAAAGAATTCAAGTTCTTTAAAAATAAATCTATCAACAGACATTTCGCCATTACTAAGTGTTTGCATAGAACAGTTCACCTTGACATCCTTTGTCCAAGACGACAGCAGCTTCTTAAGACTTTTTACGCTATGGCTCCGAGGCAACTGCATACCATTAAACTTGTAGAACTCCATTGGCAGTTTCTCCAAAGATATTCCACTGCCAGCGTTGTAATTGGAGACAAGCTTGAGCAGATCAGCACCTATCAACTTCCTTCTGTAACTTGCATCCAGCATGATCATTACCTCCCCGTCTTTCTGACTAATCTAAATGTGGAGATGACAGGTCATTCAGGAAATGTGAAGTGCCGACCCAAAAAAGAGGGTGATGGCGATCAAGTCTATAAAATCATTAGGTAAATACTAAATTTGGTGCAGCCTTAAATTCCAGTTCATACATAATCCCAGTTTAGGAATAACACTGGTAGTTGCGTTCCTTACTGTTTGCTTCCGGCATTGCACAGTTCCTCAATCGAAATTCCTATCTCAAGGACTCAATCGAAAGTTGGTTTCTATATTGATGAAGTTTCTATATTGGTCTTTACATTAGTGAATACATCTCATACTATGTTACGAATTGTAGAAAAAGGTTTTGATCCACCAATCTTGTGGAAGAAATCAATGGCAAGGTTGTTATTTCCTAATGAGCGTCCACGATTATTGTAGAGATGAAGAGCTGATTGTCCCCTTTGAAGCAGGCCAACAACCCTCCATAATTCAAACGTTTAATAAGAAGCTCTAAAAAAATTGTTCATTAAGGTCTGGTCCTTTTTGACAGGATCCTCTTTCCTTTCATGAAAAACAAAAGCATAAGCAAATGAAACAATCTCTTCTTTATAGAGATCTTGTAGAAATGACACTTATGAAAACGAGATGCCTATGAATCAGAATGATAGGTACTTCAAGAAACACATGGGTTCAAAGAGGCAAGGAAGCAGCCTTACGAACCCTCAGAGAGCCGTTTGGAGCTGCCTTCAAGAGTTTCCACTCGTCGAGCCCTTGTGATGCGAGGATGCAGGGAAAGCCGAAATAGCTTTGGTGAATCTGGAAGAGCTGGTTAATTGGGGTTTCACAATTGGGAAGGCACGTAAGCAACTGAATAACATCTTTGACAACAGTCTTCATTCTCTTTTGCGGTTCTAGGAAGGAAAGGTGCGCTTAGTTAATAACTGCGTACTTGATGTAAACTTCTAAAACTTTGCCAGCATGCGCAGATGTTGCACCTTGTAATAGGTGCTGTTCGTGCAATGTTCCTGCAAGAAGGACAATTTCAGTTGAAAGGAGCTTAAGGCATTCACGCTATGCAGTTCAAGCTTTGTGACTTGTGTTATGTAGTCCGCTATCACTCTTTGCATTCAAAACGGTGATCATGAATTGTCAGTCAAATTGAACATCCACGTGTCTAAACCAAAGCTACTCTTACAAGGGACAATGCTTCACGATAAATTATATTATATATTATACTCTGACTCATTTTTTTACGAGGAAGGATTCAGCAACTTTCTTTAAAATGTTTTACAAAAAGCCATCTGCTTATATCGCATGTGGCACTGTGTTATCTAATGTTAGCTTAAAAGGCCAATAAAAATGAACTCTAATATGAAAATGACATAAATGAAATTCTCTTCTCGTTATAACTTTCCAATACTCTCCCACAATAATAACTAGCCAACTTCCATTAGAACAAAGATTTCCCATCAACCCTGTAATAAAGACCCACTATAAAGGAAGTCATTAAAAATTAACAAAAGATAACGAATAAATTCGACGAAATATATAACCTACTTTTATCATAATTTTTCAACAGGAAAAGTCCGGAAGCTGTTTTCTCAACATTAGGGCACGACTCAACCAGTGTTCCAAGCGAGCAACCATTTTTGTTAAATGCCAGTTGTTTTTCGAAGTAGCTCCAGTACAATCCAGGTAGGCTGTAGGGCGATACACAAGTACTTAACAGAGTTGACAGAAGGGCTTTTTAGCCAGCTGCTTACAGAGAACGAAATCAGAAACAATGCCTGCCAGAAGAATTGGAGCACTAAGGATAGGTCTTCGATCACGGACATACATTGTTCTCTCCAATGCAAAAATGTAATCTGGTTACAACTGGTAAGCAAGAAGTTTTAGAATGCAGCAGTAAGAGGCTATAAAAATAAGTGAAAAAGGCATTGAGAAGAGAAAACATTGAGGCGTTCCAAGTACTTCTATCGAGAAGTGTACGCACTAAAGGGCGAGAAAAACCATTGCAAAGCTGGCTCTAAATTCATCTCTTCAAATTACAAAATCCTTAAGGACTTTGCCAACTCTAACATCAAGAATATTAGCAAATAAGTGCAAATTTTAGCCCAAAAAGCGTAACAGTTTGTATCTTTGCTTTGAAAACAGCACCTTTTCAAGCCCCGCTATCTAATCTGAGAACAGATAATTGTTGGTTAGTGCTTGCAAAAACCTTGACACAAAGGGAATTCTAGAGCAACGCCACCTCAGTAATGAAGTATGAGATGAGAATCAGCTTGGAAAATTATACGTCAAAGATACCAGCAACACTGATAACATAAAAGCATATGTAAGATTGCCAAGAATACCTCGCGAATGGCACTTTCCTGTTGTGCATACGCAGGAGCTCAACAAGCTCCTGCTGAAACTGTTCTTTATCATGTTCTATTTTCAAGCCTTCGACAAACTTCAATTGACAAACGAACTTCCTTCCAGGCTTTCCATCTACATAAACCACATCCTTGAGTGTGCACAACTCGCGTACATCACATCTTTCTTTATACTTTTCCATATAAAACTTTTCGAAACTGCAATTCAAACGAAAGAACAAATGAATATAAACAAATAAACAAAGACCTAAAAGCCAAGAAAACTTCTAGCAATTTGAAAATTGATGTAGGTATACAGAACGAATTTAAGCTTCAAAAAGAACAGACTTGTGAGAGGTAGTGACTTTCGATATTCGACTTTCGTCTTTTTCCACGTTACTACTTAGGAACAAAGATTAGATTTCTGCTTTCATTCTAGTACTCCTTTATTTTATTCTTTTACTTCCTTTTTGTTCTTGTAGAAAAGAAAGCATCCCTTTTTCTAGCTCCTCTTTTCAATACGCCATCCATTGATTCCTACCTTTTTCAATTGCAAGTGTTCATATTCTACTAGTTCTACATTTTTTGTCCCTCGCGATTGTAATCATATAGCTCTATTTCATTATTGGGCTGCTTAAAACATCATTATTGATGATCAAGACATCGAGAAGTTAAATAAGCTTTGTTGCGCATTACGCGTTGTAGATAATATTTTTCTCTATATGATAAAATGCACCCTTATGAAGCATATAGTTCCCAGTTTCTGCTACCCTTACTTTCTTCTTTTACAATTCACAAATTTGTCACTTCATTTCAATTATAAACTTGTTCCCAGAACGTTCATCAAAGCAGCGTTTGCTCTACATTTCAAATGCTGTCACTTCACATCTTAATTCTAGAAGAGCATTGAATTTTTGATTGGTCATTTACAGCCAATCATACGCTCTTCTTACCACCCTTTCTTCTTACAAGTATTTTCGACCCGTAACTGGATATTTACTTTGTAAGCTTTTGGTCATTTTCCGATGCTTGCATACTCTGAGAAGTGTCGGACGAAAAAGTATTTTAAGTATACAAGAACTCCTTCTGCTATTTCTTGCTATTATGCACCACGAAATATTTGTTTACAAAATCAAATGTCATGAAATACAAATAAATAAATACATAAGTATAGAGCCTGACACCGTGGCACTTTAGTACCTATGCCATTTATAGACATATTCAATTTGAAGACACTTACAATCGAATTTGGTTTAAACAGACCACAAAAATGAAGTTACTTTTAGCAGTTTTCTCGAAAACTCACTAACTTGGGCAAAGACAGCCAATATGGAAATTTCTTGAGCAAATTCAAGGCTTCACTTCTAAAGTCACCAGAACTCAGAAACTTTGTGTCAATTTTTGAGCCACCAACAAGCTCACCTTTGAGCTTACATTTTCCCCTAGAAAGGAGTAAACACAGAATCTTGATCATAGACAAAGAGGCTAACTTTCACTTGGAAAGTGTTGAACAAAAGTCTAAGCTAAGTAAGACCATATTGAACTGTGAAAAGAAAGAAGCAGCGAAGGAAAAGTAGCATACAAAAAAGGTTATGAAACAATAGTTACATAACAAATGGAGAACACAAAATATTTTTAGTGGCAGGAAAAGCAAGTGGAAAACATTATTATCTTATAAAAATTCTACTTACTTGTAGCCATCGTTGGGGCTTTTAAAAGAGAGAACTGCAAAGGTCCCATGAGCATCCTTGGCAACATCTATTACTTTTCCCCCACAATTGTCTGCAAGAATGTTCAGACTTTTTGCAACAACTTTGGGATGTATGTCTAGAGGAAGGCCTGTTACTTTGATCTTGGTATTGTTGAGCTGAGGTGTCACTGGGGGTGCCTAAATGGGATATTAGCAAATGTAGATAAAAAACTATATTGTAGCTTTATAAAACTCACAGCAAAAACTTCATTTAATATCAATTCCAATGCTGTTGAATTTTCAAGTTTGATTTACTTTGCTACTGAAAGGAGGCAAAGTAACTCAAAGGTAAACCCACAGCTGTATAGAAAGAAAATAAAAAATCTTAGGTTTTTTAATATTACCTTAAAACGTTTGGCATTAATTTCATTAATTCAATATATATGTGTATAATACTGTATATATTAGACTTTTGTTAAATTTACCCTACTGAAAATTTTGCCTAAAAATGTAGAATAAGTTTCAACAAAATTTGTCATTTCAAGAAAGAAAATCATTGAATACCTACAACAATTTTACTTAAAAAGCTTTAAAAAGCTCCTTTACAAATATATAATTATTTCATTTTGCACTCTTGGTGTGCTGTTGGTAAGTGAATACTAAACAATAGATATGCCATCCAGAAAATCACTCAATCTGTGTCTTACGTCAATTTGCAGAGAAATGATGCACTTCTGAACAGAAGAAATGATGCACTTCTGCAATGGCCTGCATTAGAACACAGGTGTCACTGACTGGCCAAAAGAGCATAGAAAATGGCTGTTATAACCATTAGCCTTCTTCGATAACTTTTCACAGCTGCCTCTTAAAATGCTTTGAAGCCTTCTAATAGTTTTATGCTTTATACTGGGCTATCACTTCAAATGGCCAGATATAAACGTAAAAGTCTGAGTTACCTTTACATCAGCAAGAAACTCTGGAAACAAATAAGCATGCTGTGCAAACTGCTTAAGTTGCTCTGTTGCTTGAGTATTGTGTAGTAAGATTGTGTTGAAATTCAATTCGAATCTCAGTTTGTACAAAACTGGTGCAAAATTCGCATCACCAGAAATAAGAACAACAGTAGCTGGGGGTTTAACAGAATGACCAAACTTTAATATAAAATTTTTGAGCTTCTCATCAGCACTATTTTTTGCTGTTGCTGCAACATGCAAGACATTCACCTGGGAAAAAGAAAACAAAGATTATTGCTTCATTAGACTTGAAAAAGATTGATAAGAGACTGAGGGCAAAGTGTAAGGAAAAGTAAAAATGGCAACTGACAAAAATTACTAAAAACAAAACCAAATATATTCAATCACTTACCAAAATTCTTTACAAACATGAAGTGCTTGCAATATGAATAACTGCATTATATTCTCTTTTCTGAAAATTATTTCAACCAGCAATTGTTAGCAGCAACAATAGAATCAAAGTAACCACACAGTGCCCCACAAATATAAAATAACCTGGAAAAATGCTATTTCCTTTTTCAAATGGTTCTGTATAGATCAACAGAATCTGATAATTCTAGCTCTATCCCACTTACAAAAAACTTGACATGAAAAGAGAACAAACCTCGGCTGCAACCAATTCATTAACAATTAGCTCAGGCATCTTCTTAATGTCACATACACAATGGAACTCAAATAGTTTCTTTCCAGTTAAGAAACTATTACGTATCTTGTTGGCTGCAGCAGCTGGAGACATTTTTTTGGGCAGACTGCAATTTTCTATGTCCCAATAAATGCCAACATACTCAAGATCTGACTGCTCAATTTGCTACAGAAATAAGAAATGAACTTTATCAATTGAATCAACAGAATAAATAAAGTTGCTACTGACAAATATACAATGTTTCTGACAAAAGCATGTTCAGTCTTCGTCATATGGAAATCACCATGCGTGTGGCAAACCAGAGTTTTTCATCAGTGTTTAGTAGAAAAATGATGTTAAAAACAAGCATGGGTTTTTAAAAGACTGCTTCGATCTATGAAGACCAATTTTTTCAGAAAATTAAAAATAGGCTCAATGGATAAAATAATAAAGAACCTTGTACTGCAAAGGTTCAATGTCCAGGTCGCGCAGTTATGTTTGAAACCATGCTGGATTGACGAACTTTCTGTAAAGCGTTCAATTAAGTTGAAAGTTGCTATGAGGCTATATTTCTTCTCTTTCTTTGGCATCCAGTTTTTATCGTTTATGTTAATACATAATAGCATCTCCATCCCCATTGCAATAAACACACCTCCTATCTCGTAGCATCACGCGTAGTGTACTAAATGCCCTCTCTACTGTAGAATTCGAGCCACTTATGGAAATAATAATCTTTGCACAGACAGGGCATTTTTAACATACAAGGTGGTGGGGGGATTGCCCCACAGGGCCCTACGAGTTTCCCCACCACTAAAGAGAAAAATGCTACATTTGGCCCAAGTATACGGTCGAGCCGTTTAAGTAAACGTTTCCCCCAGTATAGGGCGCCCCAGTATACGGTCGAGCCCCAGTATAGGGATTGTCAATCAAAATTACGTTCTGAAGTGCCGCCAAAGCCGTTTCGATGCGTTGTTGTCGCGATGATAGATAGAAGTTATTTCAAGACACAGCGGCTTCTCGGCCAGACATTCAGCCATACATTCAGCAAGCGGCCATGTTGTAACAGCCGTACACGAAAGACATTCGTGTAGCTCACCGCTAGCAATAACAAAATATAGCCAGTTTCATTTCTCCAATTTCTTTACATCAAAACAAAATGATTCAAAAAAATTCAAACCAGTCTCGACCAATGTAATGAAAACGAACACGGTAACTAAAATGTTGCGTTGTTTATGACGAGCCTTGATTGGTGACTTTTTAAAAAATCTTTTTTTTGCAATTCAAGTATCTAGGCCGAGATGGCCCTTAACTACTAACAGTACTACAGCGAATTACAATTTTAGCTATTAAGCTAAAAAGTTGTTAGCTGTTAATCTAAAAGTTAGAAATAGAAGTTAGAAGTTGCAATCACCCCCGGGTCAGACATGGAGGATTCTCAGAGTAACGCGGACCTGTGTACATTTTTGCATAATGTTTGCCTTTTGTATGATCGATTATACCTTTAAATTTCATACAAAATATCAGTTTAGCTGTTTATGTTTCGTTTTATTTTGTTCGTACCCAGTTTGGTGCGGCTATCGAGCCGAGTAACGTGGGAGCCTTTAGCAAGAATATAGGGCTCGCTCGTTCAGACGACAACTACGGGGGTCAAATTCTTTCTAGGACCAAGTTTTGTAAAAATCTTGACTGAAGCTGTTTCGTCTGCCAATAGAAATCGGTGCACTTGGGTTTAAATTTTCTTGTTTTATTGTTTTGTGGGGTTCCTAGTGTTTAATGTTGTCTTGCGTATATGACGAGACGAGTTGCAGTAGAAGTTAATTTGAAAAGTTGGAATAAATTCTTACTGGCTTCACTAAATAATGGGTCGATTGAAGAAAAGCTACCAATGTTTAGGAATACAAAATTACCGTCCGTTTTTGCAGAAAATATGAATTTAGTAATGAAAGAGGATATTACTCTAATGGAAGTTCTAGCCTTGCACGGGGAAGGCTACGAGGAGGCTGCTGAGTCATTCCATATGAAATCATCATATTTTTACATATTTGTAACCTACTATCTCAGAATTAACTGAATTTGATATCAACTGCTGGTATCATTGAAAAACGAAATTTCCCAAAATTTGAGATCAATATCTTAAGCCATTGCAAAGTTATGACAAATTAAAATAATCATAAAATATGGGCGTGGCCCGCCCTAATTTTTGCACATCAAAAGACAATCCGTATTCAAAGGACATATACAAATTGATATTGAGAAATCCAGAAACGGCATTAGAAATAGCATTATTTGAACAGTTTAACTTTATGGTTTTATTAGCAATTCATTTATATTTTGCACATCTTCATTTGTAATGTCATAAGTTCGTTCAGTCTTTGTTATTGGAGCTCCAATGCTAGATAGAATGTTCAGCTCTGAAACCCAGCAAACATCTTCTCTTTGGGGCCAGTGAAAACTTAAACATGGTCCTGGAGGGTGTAAGAAACTAATTTTGAAGTCATTCTCTTCCATACAAACTTCCTGAACCATTCCTATCCACCACTTCTTATCGTACCTACAGGCAACAAAGTCACTTGCCTTCACGGAGGTGATAGAAAGGAATTTGCCTTTTTCACTAGATATGTTAAAGGTACCTAAAAAAGTACCCTCTTCAGCAGTGTATTTGAAGGCAATTGTACTTGTAGACACTGGCTCAAAGTAGTGATAACTTCTAGTTCCAGGAATGGTGCGACCAAGAGTAAACCTGTCCATTAATTCTTTCTGACATTCGCCATTCTCTCCTTTAAAATGAACAATGTTTGAATGTTTTGAATATTTCTTTCACAAAATTCAAGCATTTTGTCACATTGAGGATTTGGTCAGAAGATGGTCTCTGTAAACTTGCACGTGATGTGAGTCTCTTTACTGTACCCCCAATACCATCACATGGCGATTTCCCATGGCTGGTTGCAAAGAAAGACCAAGTTGCATTCCAACCAAAGTCATCCTTGTGACTGCACAAATTCATCATGTTTTTGTAATTTTTATATGTGCAGCACAACCATCAGAGAAATACTCCACTTTAGTTATAGATGGAAGCTCAATCTTAATGATACTTGTGAGCCTTCTCTGGACCACAAAGACAAAGTTTGTGTCATGTTCTAGGTCATCAGACAAAAAACAAAAGGAACGGCTCAATAATTCTGCACTTTGCTTGTAGTATAAAACTACTGGATGTAATGTGCAATATGGTCTACTCCAGTGATATGATTGCACTTCATCTTGTACAGCAAAAGTATAGTTCTCTGCAAAGTCATCTAGAACTATTGCAGTTTCTTCAGTGATCTTCTTTTTTCTTGCTTTGAGGTAATTTGCCTGGCACTTAGCTATATATGAATGCGGTGTTAGGGCATCTATAGTTTCAAGAAGCTGCTCAACAAATTCGCCTACAGGCATCGTTTGTGTGAACATCTTGGTTCTGTCTGTTGTTCGCCATTGTTGAAAACATATATCATCTTTATTAGTTAATGATGCTTCTAGATGAGATCTAAGGGCTTCCTTTCCTGGGCATTTGTTACATCTATGAATCATGCATGTCCTCCTTTCCCTGCTACACACAATGTAAGATGGTTCAATATCATATGCAGTAGGTTGTTCATTACACTGTGCCATGCCATAACATCTCCTACAAAGCTGCCAACCAGGAACACTTTCAAGATTCTGCATTGACAATTTACGTGCCAAGTCCAGTGAGATCTTGTGGCCACCCTTAACTATATTCTTTTGTACTTTGAACATGTTACAACATTTAGAAATTTCTTTCTCAAAAATTGAAAACCACTTTTCTTCATGATGAAAACAAATCCTCAAGCTTTCAGATTCAGCTACTGAACCTTTAAGCCCACTTCTCCAAAGTTATATACTCCTCTCATCTTCTGAAATCTCAAAAAGCTTTTTTAATCCAATCTGTCGTGTATATGAGGTTTTATGACAATCATCATCTAAATGTATACCAATGTCACAAGAATCCATACTGAGGCCAACAACTGAGTATTTTTCTCACCACCTTACACTAGTACTTTTCCTATAGAATAAAACTTCATAGCAACTGTTTATTTAGACCTCTGTAAAGAACTGTAATATTGCTGTTTCCTGTCTGTCTAGTTATTATAAATGACATGACAAGATGTTAAAAGACATGTTGGTACTACTTCCTGAAACAGGAAGCCTTTCAGGAAACTACATAAATCAAAGGAAGAGATGTTAGATTTCAATATTAGCACCTAATAGTGATTGTCAACATTACTATCAGAATGCACAAAAAATAGTTTGGTCTTAGATATTTGGAAAGTGGGCAATGGCTTGTATTTCTTTTTTTCTAAATACTTGATGTAATACAAGCACCCTCCAAGACCATGTAAAAGTTTTCACTGACCCCAAAGAAAAGATGTCTGCTGGGTTACAGAGCTGAACATTCTATCTAGCATTGAAGCTCCAATAACAAAGACTGAACGAACTTATGACATTACAAATGAAGATGTGCAAAATATAAATGAATTGCTAATAAAACCATAAAGTTAAACTGTTCAAATTATGCTATTTCTAATGCCGTTTCTGGATTTCTCAATATCAATTTCTATATGTCACAAATTTTCAAAATCACAGTGTACATAGAAATTGTTAAACTGTCCTTTGAATACGGATTGTCTTTTGATGTGCAAAAATTAGGGCGGGCCACGCCCATATTTTATGATTATTTTAATTTGTCATAACTTTGCAATGGCTTAAGATATTGATCTCAAATTTTGGGAAATTTCGTTTTTCAATGATACCAGCAGTTGATATCAAATTCAGTTAATTCTGAGATAGTAGGTTACAAATATGTAAAAAATATGATGATTTCATATGGAATGACTCAGCAGCCTCCTCGTAGCCTTCCCCGTGCAAGGCTAGAACTTCCATTAGAGTAATATCCTCTTTCATTACTAAATTCATATTTTCTGCAAAAACGGACGGTAATTTTGTATTCCTAAACATTGGTAGCTTTTCTTCAATCGACCCATTATTTAGTGAAGCCAGTAAGAATTTATTCCAACTTTTCAAATTAACTTCTACTGCAACTCGTCTCGTCATATACGCAAGACAACATTAAACACTAGGAACCCCACAAAACAATAAAACAAGAAAATTTAAACCCAAGTGCACCGATTTCTATTGGCAGACGAAACAGCTTCAGTCAAGATTTTTACGAAACTGGGTCCTAGAAAGAATTTGACCCCCGTAGTTGTCGTCTGAACGAGCGAGCCCTATATTCTTGCTAAAGGCTCCCACGTTACTCGGTTCGATAGCCGCACCAAACTAGGTACGAACAAAATAAAACGAAACTTAGACAGCTAAACTGATATTTTGTATGAAATTTAAAGGTATAATCGATCATACAAAAGGCAAACATTATGCAAAAATGTACACAGGTCCGCGTTACTCTGAGAATCCTCCATGTCTGACCCGGGGGTGATTGCAACTTCTAACTTCTATTTCTAACTTTTAGATTAACAGCTAACAACTTTTTAGCTTAATAGCTAAAATTGTAATTCGCTGTAGTACTGTTAGTAGTTAAGGGCCATCTCGGCCTAGATACTTGAATTGCAAAAAAAAGATTTTTTAAAAAGTCACCAATCAAGGCTCGTCATAAACAACGCAACATTTTAGTTACCGTGTTCGTTTTCATTACATTGGTCGAGACTGGTTTGAATTTTTTTGAATCATTTTGTTTTGATGTAAAGAAATTGGAGAAATGAAACTGGCTATATTTTGTTATTGCTAGCGGTGAGCTACACGAATGTCTTTCGTGTACGGCTGTTACAACATGGCCGCTTGCTGAATGTATGGCTGAATGTCTGGCCGAGAAGCCGCTGTGTCTTGAAATAACTTCTATCTATCATCGCGACAACAACGCATCGAAACGGCTTTGGCGGCACTTCAGAACGTAATTTTGATTGACAATCCCTATACTGGGGCTCGACCGTATACTGGGGCGCCCTATACTGGGGGAAACGTTACCAATATGGTTGGGAGCCGTCGCCCTCATGCAAATGGTACCCCTTGTGTCGAAGAATGTCTCATAAAAAATGTGTATTCTTAATTAATCTTAAATTTTAGCAATTTTGAGCCTCAATAAATTCTTATAAAAAAGTGTGTATAAACAGTTTTGCCTGTTTTCCAGCAACCGCGAATTGTATATTAAGACAAACGTGCATTGGCGCCGACTACATACCTCGGGGGAAACTTTACAAGCCAGTGAATTCATAAACAATTTGCAGTCAGTAAGTGCTTTGATACTAGAATTAACATCTCCACCAGTTTTGCAGCAAGAAGTTGTAACCTCAACACCATCAATCAACTGTTTGTTCATTTCATTTGCTGCAACTTCGGCTACTTCTTGTGAGAGAAAATTGACATAGGCCGTATAACCCCCAACCATCGATTTAAACACCTTCACACTGTCAATAGGCCCAAAGTGCCGGAACCACTCAAAGATAGTAGCCTTATTTATCTCTCCGGAGAGGGCTTTAATTCTCACTCCGTATGTTTTCGTTTTATCAGCCATGATATCAAGACTGGGAGGATCATAAAACGAGAGTCAAACAGTTGAACTGGAACTGACCAAGGTGCAAGCACCTGCTTCGAAACCAGAACCACTTCTCGGAACTTCGAAGTAACGTCATCGACAGTTGTAGTGCGCAGCCGTGGGGAAAGGGCGTAGGAACTGCGAAGCTCCTTCGCAGATATTTAGATAAAGATTTCGTTCTTATCGGCGACAAACGACCACTGAGCTACAACTCAGGGGCGGCTGGTAGCGCTATTACTGTTATTAGTCTAATAGCAGTTTTTTTCAGTAAAAGCTCTCATAATCCACTGGTAATACTTTTTGTAAACGACACTAGCACTGTAAAACCTTCGGCGAAATCAGTTTATTTAAAAAGCGAACAATTTTCATGCAATTTTGCTAAGGTATGGCCATGGTAAAGTGAGCGTAGCGAATACTACTGCCCCAGCCCTAAAATATTGCTATTAGGTTGACAGATCCTAATAGCAATTCTCTCAACCGCCTTTGTTTATGCCTCCTTGTGTGACGTAAGTCGACCAATCATGCTGTTGTGAAAGACCCAATAAATGTGGTCTTGCTATTAGCCGGGCAACTTCTAATAGCAAGATACCTCCGTTCGTTCTTCAATTCTTGTGACATATTGCATTTAAAATGAATCGTGTTGCCAATTCTAGTGTACGTTGGGGTGTAAACTACATATTAACAATTCGCAACGACAATAAACACACCAACAGCGCCTTCGTTTAAAAAACGATGGAAGGCCGTGCCCTAAAGTTTCTCTAAAAAACCGTTCATCAGATGCTGTTTATGAGGCTTTCTCTTGGATATGTGGAGATGACGAGAAAAATACCTATTTTTGCTGGTCGTGTTCGGTGATGGGAGATCTTTCTATAGAAAGATTTAAGAATATTCTATATTTTAGTTAATTTTAGTTTTATATTTAGTTTTTGTTTTATTCTCGAGCTTTCACTCTAGATTCATCGTAAAGTTAATTTTGCACTTAGGTCGAGTAGAATTACTTGATGCTTTGGTTTATTGAATTCACAATGTGTAATTATCAGAAATTTATCTCCTTAAAATGCAAGTTTTCAACGTTCTTTGCTTGCCGATATGATTTTGCTATTAAAAAAGAGCCGTCAATAGCAACAAACAGCGAGGCTACGGCTATGGGCAGAGGGCTTTTCACTATAAGCTGATGGTATTTGTCTGCAAGCCGAAGGCCGTTGAAACCAAAGCCTACTGAAAAGACTTGCCGTAGAGGCATATCCACAAAAAGGGTGTGTTCATTTTTTGTTGTGATGACCACACCCTTGACCCTCGTGACTTTCTCTAATAGCAGTTCGAAAACTCTCCAAGGCTGCATTGACCTTTTTAAAGCTATCCCTACCATTTTAATCTGGGGTGCTTTTAGTCTAAGTTTTTAACTCTTATCTGTAAATTTTGTATCTGTAATTAGATCTATTACTTTTCATTAATTTTAAATTGTAATTTGTTTGATGGCAAAATTATACATGAATATTCATCTTATCAGGTATCACTCTCCTGATGCTTTTCCGGGGTTATTCAGACTGTGGAAAATGCTGCCCTGCTTAGGAAAGATATCGTCAGTCTAAACCATATAATTATATCATCTATTTTTGTGCGCAACATTAAACCATTTAAAGTTCAGCGACAACTGAATCAAGAATGGCGTAGAAGGAAGTCATACTTGTTTGCGGCCTCTACAGCTGCGTTGCGTCCTGGAAAATGCCTACTTGTGTTTCGCCCAAAAACAACTTTTTGGTCCTTCATGTAAACGAAAAAGAACTGTCAGATGGCATTCCTCCGACAGCCAACTTCGCATCATCTAAAACTTGTTCCCATTTACTGCCTACGTTCACAGATCATTCACTTAGATTGAAAAGCTCTGAATCCATGGTGACTAGCGTTGCTTGTATGATCTGGTTTATTAAATCAACGTCTATCAAAATCTTCATCCAGATTGTAGGCATGAAGATGCAGGTAGAGCAACTGTATTCTGTTGGGTCAATTTTGACGATAAAAAGCATGCCAACAGCCTGTCCTGGCAATGTCCCCTCTCGGCTGCCCTACCTCCCTGACAAAATCAGGGCGATTATTCCTTTATTAAATAAATGACATTGCCTAAATATCACTCTGTGTGCTTCAATTGTTCACGCATCCTCTAGATATGTAAGAGCTGATTAACCAAATCCTCCTGCGATTTAACGAAGTGCATACCTGCTTTTGAAAACCGTTTCTGTATTTGAGCAGTCATGATTTCTGCAGAGAGGCAGTGTAAAAGATAAAGCAATATGGGCATGGAATTCTTCGCAAATTTCTTGGCCAAATATGATTCAAAAGTGGAATCGTGGAAACTACTAATATAAACAACAAGCAATGATCCTTTTTACTTCGTGTTGAGACTTTCTATGAAACTGTCTAAATTATACTCGTTCTCGTACTGTCTCTCGTCCCAAAGTTCCCCAAGATCTTCTAATAGAGCCTTCATCGATGTCCGTTTGTTCAGATCCTGGCCCTCCTTTCTCTCTTCTGACTTGTCCTTCTTCACGGAAAACAGGTCCAACAACTGGCTTGTGTCCATTGACTGCAAGCTAGAGTTGTCTTGAGTTATAACACTGTTCGCAATGCTCAGCTTGAACTTCTGAAGCCTGAAATAGAGATGACAGTGATGACTGACTCTCCTTGACTGAAAACGTCCCAAGAGCGATTTACGGTCAACCAGAAAAGAGCATTGGCAGAATTTCCCGCTACGTTGCATGTAGGTAGAAATAATCAAATAAATTAATGAATCATTTTGCACAATTTACGGCTCTGGATTGTGTGAAATTCTGAGTAATGTTTGGAAAAAATGGAAGGAATAATAAGACAATCACAACTGAAACAAGGAATACGATCCAGTTTTAGTATTCCATGCGATTTTAAGAGCAGCAAAAGAAAAAAGTGCTCACCCCATAATTTTTTCTTCCAGAGTTCCGCGAGATATCAGTCGATAAACATTGACAACTTTTTTCTGTCCAATACGATGCGCTCTGTCCATGGCCTGCAAAAGTAGAACGCGGCAATTGAGTCCTAATTATTATCAAACAATTCGTGGCAAAATTGAAATGCGGGGAAAAATTGAAGTCTTGAGGCGTAATTTTTCAATAACGCTTTCAGCTGCAGTAGCAAACACTATTGGTAATGGACAACTGCTCAGGAAAGTCCGAAGCTGAAATATTGCGGAACCCATAGGTATGTTGCTTCAGATACAAAATATCTCTAATGGGTACGATTTTGAAATTAATTTATCTCGTAGCTGAATTCAAAGGAAGTTTTGTTCGATGTGGACAAGCCCGACGCCATGAAACAACGCAAGAAATCACGGAGCAGCCACTGCTACTCTGATCTTACACCTTCCCTTCACAAGTTCACCGCCAGTCTTCTATAGAAGACAGTCAATGACCAGCTAGCGACTAGCACTGTTGAATTCTGGTGGCAATATTGTTCGAATAACAAGAGTGTGCAGTGATTTATAGGTAATCTTGTCTGGGAAGGTGCTGCGGATGCAGCCAGTGCCCAAAACCAGATGTAAAGAAACTAAACACTTTGCAGTGAATTTTTTCACGTCGCCAATGATGATGATATATCGCTTGAATAACATGCAGAGATATCACGGCATGGCAAATCACGTCAATAAATGCGTTACAGGAACGTTGCTGCCGGTAAACATAAGAAGAACCGAGCAACATGCGCGCGCAGGACTGTTCTACGGCAAAACAAACCACAAAATGCGATACTCTATGGTCAACATTGTGCAGCCTGCTAAATTCATTTGATGGATTATCCTAGTCTGCACGGCTGTAATAGCTTTCAAAGAATGAATGAGTGAAATAACATGTGAAGGTATGAACAACTAAACAAATAAGCGAGTATAAAAATTAATGCAGATATCGGTGGTTATGATGATAGATGATAATGATGATAAACGATCTTGATGATAGATTATTAAAATAGCTGATTTTTATGATAGATGATCATGGAGAGATCGGTGATCATGATGATAGATGATTATGATGATAAACGATCTTGATGATAAACGATCTTGATGATAGATTATTAAAATAGCTGATTTTTATGATAGATGATCATGGAGAGATCGGTGATCATGATGATAGATGATTATGATGATAAACGATCTTGATGATAAACGATCTTGATGATAGATTATTAAAATAGCTGATTTTTATGATAGATGATCATGGAGAGATCGGTGATCATGATGATAGATGATTATGATGATAAACGATCTTGATGATAAACGATCTTGATGATAGATTATTATAATAGCTGATTTTTATGATAGATGATCATGGAGAGATCGGTGATCATGATGATAGATGATTATGATGATAAACGATCTTGATGATAGATTATTATAATAGCTGATTTTTATGATAGATGATCATGGAGAGATCGGTGATCATGATGATAGATGATTATGATGATAAACGATCTTGATGATAGATTATTATAATAGCTGATTTTTATGATAGATGATCATGGAGAGATCGGTGATCATGATGATAGATGATTATGATGATAAACGATCTTGATGATAGATGATTATGATGATAGTTGATCTTGATGATAGATGATCATGGAGAGATCGGTGATCATGATGATAGATGATTATGATGATAAACGATCTTGATGATAGATGATTATAATAGCTGCTTTTATGATAGATGATCATGGAGAGATCGGTGATCATGATGATAGATGATTATGATGATAAACGATCTTGATGATAGATGATTATGATGATAGTTGATCTTGATGATAGATGATCATGGAGAGATCGGTGATCATGATGATAGATGATTATGATGATAAACGATCTTGATGATAGATGATTATAATAGCTGATTTTTATGATAGATGATCATGGAGAGATCGGTGATCATGATGATAGATGATTATGATGATAAACGATCTTGATGATAGATGATTATGATGATAGTTGATCTTGATGATAGATGATCATGGAGAGATCGGTGATCATGATGATAGATGATTATGATGATAAACGATCTTGATGATAGATGATTAAGATGATAGTTGATCTTGATGATAGATGAATCGCAAAAGACACTTCTGCAAGGCTAAAAAACATTGAAGCTGGTTGTGTTCTTGTTACTCATATGAACGATTCATTGGCTTCAAAGGGACATCCACATAAATAACAAGATAAAAACGTTGCACCGGATGACCCAATCTAAAACGCCGAGTCTACATGAGGGGGGGCAGTGGCGAGCGACCAGTGACCGGTGGGCCCCCTCCGAATGATACAAAAAGCGACCCCCTTTTTGCTGAAAAGGAGCCCCGTTTGCAAATTATGAAATATTCCTTTTTGGAGTTTCATTTTAGTGCTTAATTGTAATAGACTGATCATCAATGCAAAGAATGTAATTTTAGTAAAAGTTGATTGATGATAGTGAAATTGTCACTTAACCAAACCCTTTTTTCTAGCCACGTCCACCAGTCCCCCTTTACATTTCTGTGGGGCCGATTCTGAACCAGTCTGCCACTGAGATGGGGCATGGGATAATGAGGTAGATTCTGGTAAAACAAGCCCCCACGACTTTCCTCGCTCAAGGCCATGCCCCCAGAAGTTCTGTTTCGCAAGGGTAAGGTTGGGCGGCACTAAAACCCCCTCAGCCAGTCACGATAGCAACAAAAAGATTGTTTTACTTTTAATAATGAAAAAATATGATAAGACCAAAATATCTCAAAGAAAACTGCTTCCAGGTGATACACTATACGCTTTGGTAGCTAAAACCGAAAGAATTGAAATGCTTCAAGATCACCAAAAAAGCCAAACTAAGCTATTTTTCGAATCCTTGATTCATCTCAGAGACATTTACTTAAATTCAAATGAGAGAACCTGGACTCTGCCTTGCAAAACTTTTTTCTTAGACGAATAAACAACATAACTTGCTTTTCAATAACATATGAGACTTCAAGTTGGCAAAAATGAAATCAAAGCTTTACAGGCTTGTTCTGGCGAGAACGAAGCGATCGCATGCACGCCAGGAGATGCGTGACATTGGAGATTCTGCCAGGCGAGAAAATCACACGACCAAAAAGACAATTGGGCAGCACCTGTACTGTACTCCGGCCGACATTAGTAACATGAATAATAGATGACCATACGATGCTCAGTAGATATATACTTCGGTGCAACATCATCACATCAAAAGGTTGTAAAAGCAAGGGCAACAGCACCTCAGTTCAAAAGGGCAGAAAGGTACGTGCATGCGTTTCTCTCTTAGCATTAAAACTACTGATTGTCATTGCTAACTTGTGTGCTATCAATTAACATGATGTCAATGATGTAGTTCTAAGTCAAAGCCTAGACCTGATAACATGGTTCGCTACAGCATTTCCCGAGACCTCGCAGTCTTGAGAGCTCGGACTACCCGGCAGTATGATTACTGTATCTAATGCTCGCATTGCACCCGTGCTGTTGCTATTGCGAGACCGGGTGCCGTGTGTATTCGGACAATTCATGCCCCGGAAATTTCCATGCCTAACGCGTTCATAGTTGAGAATGAATGTTGTAGGTCTTCTAAAACTAAGCCATGAGAATTGCTATGAACAACCTCGAGTCAGATTAAAGCACTTTGGGTACTCCGGAGTGGACGCTTTTTATCGACAATATCGCATAGAAGACCTTGCGTACGCTTGCCAGGATTGGCGGCAGAACTAATGACTTCGATATTACCACCCTGCTTCGTGACACTGTGCTCACATTGGAATTGAGGGTCGCCATGTTGTGCGTCGAAGCTCTCCAAAAAACTTCAGACAAATGTCAATACATGAGCCAACAGGGGGGACTTTAACTTAACATTTTGACTGATGAGGAAAACAGAGAAAAACAACTTCTTTGGTAACTGGTAGGCATTATTTAAAAATATTTTCGGTGATTGAAAACCAAAAAATATTCAAAATTTTTCTATTTTTTCAACCGCCTTACCCTTTAATTAAAGTAGCAATCAATGTCCAGGGTAATCTAGAACCTTCTTATGTCAAAGTTAGTCCACAAGACAAAGCTTCGGGGCTACGTTCGGAAATATCAAAATTTGCAACGGTTTGAAAACCAGCGAAGAATCGGCAAAAAGAACTAGTGAAGATGCCGAATTTTCTGCACAATCTTCAAACTAATCGCATTTTTCGAAGAATGCGAGGAAGCTGGCGACATGATTGTTTCAAATATGGCTATCACTCTTGTTAAAGGGGAAGCAGGCGACTTTGGGAAGAGCTTTTAAAGATGTATTCGCAGCGAAGAGTAAGCTAGTGGCTTCGTCCATTCTTATGCAAATGATGACAAGTGTGAACCAGGCTTAAAAGATTAACAGCTGAGTTGTTAGGTAAGATTGTGGCCATGTTTATACGAAAACAGTAGATTATACGAAGCTCTAAAACAGGGGATCTGAAGAATAACCAGCCAATCTGGTAAATTTTGGAAAATTTCGGAGAAGAAGAGAAACGCACAGTTTCTGTACGATCTTCGTTTGCAAACTTCTCCAGGAAATTGATTCCAATCACCAGCACATATTAGGCCGACGACTGGTTCGTTGCTTAAATCCCCTCTACAGACAACAACCACAAAATCAGTATACCCCCCTCCCCAACCCCCTCGAAATAGGTTTTCTTTTAGTTTGAAGCAGACTACAACGTTTCCTATTGACGTCGTCCAGTCACATGATAGTGGCTCAACACAAAAAGGTTGGAGCTTAGACAGCTTTTGAAGTTTAGGTTTCGAATCAACACTGATTTATCTAGATTTGCAGCACAAACAACTCAACTATGGTCTCTACATGCCTGACACCATTATAAACTCCGAATTAAATGCAATGGTAAAAAAATTGGCAACAATAAATTTAGTGACAAGAGAAGGTACTTTGCAACAACTACTGAAAACGTCTTTAAGAATAGAAATACGCAGCATTTGCTAATGGTGGTGTCAAATTCGTGTAATGATAAATTCTTTTCAACGTTAAATCTGGCTACCTGCAATCTTGTTATTTGAAATATTAAAATAAAGCCTAGAGATCCCTTAGAAACGTAAGTCAAATGCCAAACCACGGAGGCAAGCGCAAAGAGTCAGAAACATGAGTGATAAAATACATATTTTAAAAATCCTAGCTCAGTGCTGGGACGAGATCCAAAGATGAGGTCACGTAACTTTTCACTATCATTACTAGATTTAACAATAGAGAGGTTAATGGTGTACTTCATTTTATTCCAAAGTGTGTTTATTTATTGAGTAATGTTTGAGATTTATTTATTCCTACAGAGCAAAAATACTGGACTTCTCTATAAAGGGCTGCTCGTCATTAACTGAAGATCAGATACCTAGTCTGATTTCAATCTAAGACATCGAAATTGAATACTGAACTTCTCAAAATTGTTCACATGGCAAGCTGGGCGTACGATTGTGGTTGTTTCAAGAAAATTAATGATAAAATCAACAAAAGAGGTCCGGTCAAAGAAGATCAAGCTCGATTTTATCACTGAAAATAACCAATCTGAAAATGCGGTCTCTATAATACTCAATTTTCTCTATAGACTCTCTTGATATAAGTAGACGTAAATTTCCAAGTCTTAATTGTTATTAATGGTTTCAAGCTTCAAGGTGGTTCCCTGAAGAGCGTGCGGACTGTCCTATTTATAGTTATTAAATTGATGAGCTATGTGATAACGTACAAAAAAGCTTACATATACTATAATCCCTTGAGCTTAGCGAACATAGTCCCTTGAGTGTTGTCATCAAGCGATGTGCATCAAAAAATTCCAACAAAAGACTCTTAATTGAAACCCTTTACTACGGATACTTGATGCAGCAAAATAGCAAAATATGGCAGCTCGAACGCTTCTTTTCTCCTAAAAAGCTTGAACAGTTAGCGTAAGAAACAAGACCAAATAGCCTCTACGTTGAATCAGGGATTTAGGGATTCAGATCTGCGAAATTAATAGACGATGGCTGATGACCTTGAAAACAAAGTATTTCGCAACAATTAGTACGGGAGCACACCTGGTCTGCAAACGTTGATTGGTAGATCTCGCCCGATAACACTTAGAGCATGAATCATTCATTGAATGGGCTTTCTTCGGTACAGGAACCAACATTTCGAAAACCTGTAAAAACCTATCAAATACTATGCTTTCAAGCTTAAGCTGCTTTTAAAAGAGCTGATCCTTCCAAAAGCTTTGAAGAAAATTACGGGACATTTGGACCTGCTCCCCTAAATACTAGCTGCATTTGCCTATTACACAACTTGTGTTATTTTCTAGAGTCTGACTTGATTCCAGTAGCTCGGCCAATGTGGAATTTAAAATCGACAGCATGAATTCCCTAATGAATAAAACATGCCAGTACGAAAAACAATCTTTTTAAAAACACCAGCAAAATGCACAGCTACCTATGTCACATGATGACCAAGTGATCACGTGCCCTTAGATTCGCAGAACCTCATCGACTGAGCACCGGTAAATATTAATACGGCCATGTTGTAAAACAGGTTTCCCCAACATCAGGACATTCATCCGATGCTTGCATTCATAAAGACAAATAGCCTAGCGCCTTTGTACCGCTGTCGCAAAGAAAAACTCTAACAAGCGCTAATGAATAGAGTGACGTCATAAGCCACTGTTTATATTAATCGTTCGTTTGCTGCTGCTCTTTAACTTGCGCGGGCAATGAGGGAAGGCCGATCGTCGAAGTGCAGTGAAAGCAATGCGGTATGTTGGTAGAACCTAAGTATTGTCGAGCCTGAAGCTATCTATTAGTTTAAGTGAAAGACAGGCAGCTTTGGGAGCAACTTAAGGCGATATGATCTCTTTGGGTAAAGAGAGGGTGACGAGAAAGACTCATACACGCTATTTTTATAAGGAACCACTTTATAAGGAACCTACATGTAGAAGGCCGGAATATTCAAAGAACTTATACTGCTAAAAGCGAAATCAGTTCCTTTCATTTGCAGCCAATACTCGCATATATTGTTTGCTATTCGTGTGTCAAGTGCTTCATTGAGTAGTTTCCGCATATTCTATCTCGCCCCTCTCTCTATTAAATGTTAAGGCTTATTGATGTGCAGTGAAAATTAAGGAACTTTTAAGGAACTTTTGGTACTAAAATCTGATGATTTGAAGTCTATAAATAAGGAACTTTTGGAACTAGGCCTTGAGGTAGGTTCCTTATAAAAAAGAGTGTATTTCTACTCTGGTACCATGCAAAACAAGTTAGTCGATTTGTGCTTAACGAATAATGCAACATGTAACAAAGAAACCAATCAGGGCCACGGATACATTGCTATAAAGAACGAACTAGGGCTCAGTCGCCGGACAAAAGATTCTGTCGGCCCATTTCGTACACGTATCTAAACTTGGAAGCAATAGTAGGCCATGCTATTGACAAACCTACCAGCAAATACAATACTGAATGAATCGCATCGTATGTGCTTCGCTGACTGGGTAACTACATGACTAAACATGTTTGCAATAGGGTCAGCATGTCAACAGAAAACTAGCAGAGTAACAAGGTCATGACGTCATAACGTAAGTAGATATTCAACGGTTACCGCTGGGGCTATGAAAACAATTAATTTGCCTTGCTCATATGTTCCTTGGATACTATTTTCCATATCAATTACATCTTCGTGTAACAGCGCATCCTTCTTGCAGGCTACCACATCGAGCTAAATCCATTTGGTTTGCGAAGATGGACACGAACAGCGCCAGAAGACAATCGCTAGATTCAGCTGAAATCAACAGAATAGCAACGCTTCTGACAGCGATAGGGGACACCCTGCAGGATGAATACCCATCTCCTAATCAAAACGAGCTGCTATTGCTGCAAGGGGTGCCGAATATGGCCGAAATGGTGGTGTCGTTGGCTCTTTGGTGGATCAAAATTGGGCTTTGAGAATCAGGAATCCAAGCAGTTGACACTCAGAGCCAATTCTTAAAGTGACGGATCACAGTAAACGAATAACAAGGAGCTTGTCTGACGTATGTATGAGGGAAACGGAGCTGTGCAAAATGTCAAAGTAAAGAAGGAAATGATGCAAAGCTCTACTACACAAGAAACATTGTGCCGAACTGCATTCATTAATGGAAACTGATTTGAAAAACTTCTTAAAAACTAGCATCAAATGCAATTTTTGAATTAAATTCTTCATGCAGGAAGTAAAGGCAATTGTAAGTATCTATGCTGTGGTTTGCTGTAAATCCACTAAGTTCAATTTAAAAAATATATTTCTGTTGTTTCTTTATCCGACTGGCTATCCAAAGTAGTGGATATTTAGCAATAACGGAGGAAGCACCTAAATAAGAGGGGCAACATCAAAAGGGGGGCAAATCACCACTCCCATTTTGCTTCATTTGGAAGATGCACTTTTCTACCATTGGCGAAAAAGATGGGAGCCATGGCACCTCCCCTAACCCCTCCCCCGTTTCTATGTTCCTGCCCCTTTGGCCCATTTTCTACCAGTATGATCACCTTCAATAGCTAAGGAACAACTCAAAAGCCAAACGTGATACTATAAATAGCCACACTGTGCTATATTGCCAAACGACAAAGAACCAGCGTGCCACCAAATGCGCTGCGGATATCGCGTCTAAGCTACAGAAGCCTCGTTCTTCTAATACCGATTTTATCAAACCGAAAGAGTTGAAGCGAAGAAAATGTATCGTTTCCTGTGTCAAATCGATTTACACTGTCAATTGAATGCAGGAATCCTAGGTCATAGAGGCGAACAGATAGGATGTAGTCATATCTATCAAAATATAACAAACTATTTTAAGTCTCGAATGGAAAAATTGGGTCTTCTTATCGATGACTGAGAGAATTTCGCTGTGTTTGGAAAACACAACACATTAGATATTAGCGTCTTTTAAAGAAGTAAATATATCTTGTTAAATCAGATTTCAACAGCTGACGATAAAGCTTGTAAAATCGTCTGCAAAGGATAAGCAAAAAGGAATACATCTAATTATCGCTGACCCGAAGGAGATCTTTAGGCGAGTTCATTATTATTTCATGGGCATGGTGAGATATCTCCCAATCGTTTCCGAGATGTTTCACGACAGTTTCAATTTGCTACATACTGCGTATTTCAATCGAATCAATTGCGCTGGTAAAAGCTGTCGTGTCGTGAAATAAATCTGCAATTTCACAGCAATTTCACTTTGATTATCCACAAGTACAACAGAATAAATTCATCCCGTTTCAATTTGTGCGTCAATGGCGACACATTAAGGAATAGAGCCTAAACAAATTTGTATGGAGAACCCAAAAATGAAGAGCACTCAACTTTGATGAAGATAAAATCTCAGTTACATAGGATCTAATTAGAGAGACGTGTTAGAGACATGAAGAGAGAAAAACTGTAAAATTTGCAGTCGCGAGATTATTCGCGAAATCCAACAACATAATTTGAAAGAAGTTTGCGAAAACTTCCTAGCTTCTTGCTGTTGTTTATTGGGTTAAATACAACTTAAAATTTACAATATACAGAAAATGGAAGAAGATCTTTCATTTTCTGAGCCTTCAAATTATTGGTAATAAAGAAAAAAAAGACCAGGGGCAAAAAAATAGCAGCAACAAAGCGCTTCTTGGATCAAAGATCCCATAGTGAGATCACACTACGCCCCAAAAATAACGTTTGGTTTGCTGGAACACAGATTATGAAGATTACAATAGAACGGATACATAGAATGAAAGATAGAAATAAGAAATCGATCGCCCTGGATTACGCCGATAGACCACCAATATAAAATTTACAATTACCCCCAGACCCTTTTTAGGAGAAGTTTCAAAGCCACTCCTGCATAACATGACAAATATTTTGATACCATTATATCTAATTTGGATACCATTCTGATAGCCCCTTAATGGCATTCTGAACCAGGGCATAACTGAGCCAGGGCCAAATATCCAAGAAATCAATAGGACTAAACAAGAGCCAAAGAGATCAATAGGACCAAAAAGTAGGACTAAAAGGTCAACAGGACAAAAAGATCAAGAGGGGCAAGAAATGAATAGGATCAAAAGATCAACAGGACAAGCAGATCAAGAGGGGCAAAAAGTCAAAAGGACAAAAAGTGGGTGCACAAACCCGTTAGTACAAACATGTTTCCTTGTACAGAAATGGTGTGAAGAATTATGCACACTGGTTAAATAGAATTTGAACAGCCGCCAGCTTCAAATTTCAATTCAGTTTGGTCCATTGGAACTGTTGACGCAATTACATCATAGTTGTAGCATGTAAGCAAGCGCATATAGCGTCACTTTGTCATCAAATGTCATATGTCATAAAATGTCATATGTCATAAAATGTCGCGTATAATTTCATTGAAGCAAGGGTCTCGCGAGCTAACTTAGGCCTAGCATTAAATGGCGCTGGATGACATACCTGGAGGTCTCTGCTTGGATTCCAGTCGTGTTCAACGAAAATGACTGTGTCAGCACCAGTGAGATTCAGACCCAGTCCACCGACATGGGTGGTCAGTAGGAGACAGTCTATTGAGGGGTCATTATTAAACCTGAAAGACAACAACACATCATGACATCACGACAACCGGGTTTCAAAACACTGTGCTATGCACTACATCTTAACCCAAGAAGTGACCCTAGGACATTGAAATTGAGAACCCTGTGTCCCTCAATGTTGTCTCGTCAAAAAGCATCTTTGAAATTTTAAAGTAATGAGGAATGATAAAACGTTCTGACTTTTCTAGCATTGCTTGTAGGATTCATGTATTCACACAACTGTATATCGTCTACTTCCTTTTATTCATACTTAGTGCTAAACTTTAATCACTTCATACGACATAACATTTCATAGGCTGCATATCACTTTATCTGCGTATCCTGTCTATCAACATCGATAAATGACAGTGTGGCAGAAAGTTTCCTGATTCCGTATTCCATATTCCGTGTTTTTAAGATTTTGTAGAACTTCAACCTCTAATAGCCCATGGCTAATGATAAAGAGGAAGAGACAAATGCCATATCATGCATTAGGCGTGTTCTAAAAGATTAGACGTGGGAACGCTATTTCAACATTAAGAATTCTCTGAAGAAAAACTGATTTGACTATTAATGGATTGAGATAAACGGATATATGCACTTCCCCGGTCCTTTAACAAAACAGCAATCAAGAATATCATTACGAGCACATTACATGAGACCCGATATGAAACTCGTGCAGGTCTGAGCTCCTGTTATGGCTTAGGTTGAAATATCGGGCCTCACGTAAATGGTCCTTAAGCAACGTAGTAGCGGAAAAAACCTAGTCATATGTGACGTACCGATGAACAATGTCCTGCCTAGAACCTGCCGGTGTGCTTCCATCCAGGCGCCGATACATGACCGAAGGCATGTGAGTCCTGAAGTGAGAGTCGTCAACATAAAACCTAAGCTAATGGCACCAAAACGAGAAAAATCGGAAAATTAGGTTTAGGGCCCGTTTACGCGAGAGCCGCTTTTAATTTCTTAGGAGCAGTTCAAATACACCTTGAGTCAACTAAGGGCCTATCTGCCTCCCAGTTGCTCTCCTGTAAACAAGATCTTTGTGCAACCGCAGATACGGCACTAGTGCTGATACAATGTCCATGGCTTTGATGAAAGTAAAGCTATTATAAGGAAGAGGCAACACAGTATGTTAGTACAACGTAGCAATGCAGTCTGCCTTTCACTTTCTTGTGTCATCATCTGTCAGTAAGAGGGAATGGCACAAATGTAAAGGTAGCAAAGTAGGAGCTGAAGTGTTCTCCAACGAAGGTACAGAGAAATGTTTCGGTTTTCATCCTTTACGAAAATGGTACGAAAAGCAAGATATATGGAATATCGGTTGCGTAAAACGTGTATATTTACGTGGAGCAACTACAAATAGCATTTGGTCATACATTTTGTAAACGTCTTCAAGAACAAAGATCTTGGAACTTAAGGTGAATATGTTTTAAGTGACTTGACATAACAAAGCATTATTCAAGTCCAATGGAAAGAAGAAGATTATAAATTGACATTGGTGTTCTAATACCTTCAAATGTTGGCTTAAGATGACACAATCTCGTGAAATTTGTCATTTGAAGACTAGCTAGCATAGATTCGAGTTACTTACTTCAAGAGGTCATTCTCCACAATGTCAAGCATACTTCTAAGTTGGCAGAATATCAACGCGCGGTGCTGCGATACAACTGGATCGGTCATGACGTTGGCCCGCTCAGCTTCATCATCGTTCGTTGACCCGATACCGCAGTCTAGGAGTAGTTGCCTACGAACATATGAACATATAAGATGGTAATTTTTATCATTGGGTCACTAATGATAAATAAGGTATCGAAAACCATTCTTAGCATGGTCATTCCCGCGGACATTCCCATGGTCATTCCCGCGGACATTCCCATGGTCATTCCCGCGGACATTCCCATGGTCATACCCGTGGTAATTCCCATGATAATTTCTATGGTCATTTCCGTGATAATTTCTATGGTAATTTCTGTGGTCATCCCCAAATGTACAGTATAAGCTTCGTTGCTGATACCAGCATTATAAACATTGTTCAGGATGGCTTTCTGCTCGTTAGATCTTTAGGATTCTTTTTTTGTTCTTCTGCCATGTTCTAAAGTCTGGTGTTGAGGAACCTTCACAAAAATAATTACATGGGAATACTCAATGAATAAAAGCTGTATCTGTCCGAGGAACCCAGCAAAACTCACCCAATTTTCTAATTCGGTGCAACTCTCTATTGTCTTTGGACGTTCCATTACTCGCATATCGAACAACCTAAGCATTGGTTATACATTTAGTCGCTTCTTCAACTCTGTCGAAGAACACGGATGAATGGGATTTGGTTGAGCGATTGAAGGTATTGAAGCAATTGAAGAAATGCTTCGTGCATAGCAAGGCCAAATCGGGTTAAATTCCATACAAGTATACTTACTTTAAAGCGACAAGTTTTGATGAATTTTGAATGTCATGCAGAGATGACTTGGACACTTTCAGCTGTTCTTTTATCCGCCCATATTCTGGATGGCTTGGTGACAAAACTAGACACGGGTGGTTGCATACTTTACGCAAATACTGCAAAGCCTGCGAAATGCAATAAGATCTTATGTTACATCATGTTCAAGCTAAGCTGATAGAATAATAATACTGCAAAGCCTGCGAAATGCAATAAGATCTTATGTTACACCCTGTTCCAGCTAAACTGACAGAATTGATCGAGAGCACCATTTTAACGACTAGTGTGTGGCTCTAATCCGTGATAAATCACCTCCAGTTTGAGCAATTATTTTTATTCGAAAATTCATGGCTTGGTGCAAAGTACTTTGAAAGTTCTTCACAGTATCTCCCTTTCCCCAATTTTGATCGAAAAATAAATTGCTCAAATGAAACTTGAAGCTTCAGGCTTGTGACGGACATGAAAAATCGACAAATCGCTGCAACAAGCATTCTTTCAAGGGAAGAGAATGCTCAGACCTCACAAAGCACTCTACCTGTAAGCCCATCAAGATATCTGCATTGATCGCAATGGGTGTACCGTCAATAGAACATACAAGGCATGGGTGCTAATATACCCCGCAACGACGCTGAACGAGGTACGAGTGACGCGTTTCCTACCTGGAAGATGTGCGAAGTGCCTTGCTTTTTGCTTTTAGTTTCTTCAACATTAGAGGCAGCATCGTCAACCGTGTCATCAAGCTCCTTCTTCACACGTGACTTTGAAAAGTCTTCGTATAGTTGTACCTACACAAAAAGAGAAGACTGGCTTTTATTATCGCTGCTGTTGTTGTTCTTACTCTCATCTATGATGTTGAGGTTGTCTCACTTGTTGTTATTGTTGTAAATATATCATGAACAGGTATATATCATTGCAAAGTGATGTTCACAAATTTAAGTCAATAGGCATCACAACCTAGGCAATAGTTATCTAATCAAATAATGAGAAAGCTATTTCTGTCCTGGTCTCAGACATTAAAGGCATCAATAGAGAATTTTGCCCGACCTATCATGTCAAGACTTGAAGTGTAAATCAATACGAAAGGACAATTCTTCGAAATAGGTGTCAAAAGCTGACGTTGAGGACGAAACAAAGGAATGTGCTCGCCATCACACAATCAGCAAAATATCGAGTCTAATTCAGATTCCAGAAAAGTTGACGACTCCACTGATGGGAGCCGGAGCAAGGTTTTGTCTGTTAATGTCATATTTGAGGAAGGTTCATGAGTTATTCGTATTGTAAACAATGAAAGCGACTTTGAAAAAATTTTCTTTTGAGTTGGTAATGAGGAAGGTTTGAGTAATAAAAAAGACAGCCGGAAGAAGGTTATAGATTTTTCTGGACTCTGGTCTGATTAAGGATAAAGATGATGTCATGAAAATAATTTTAGGGCAAAAACAAGATATGTATAATCACCATTATTATTTAAATTGCCATAACTAAACATTTCTATAATCGCTTAACAATATTGATGGCTTAATGAATATTTACAAAAGGTGTTTTGTCAAAGGTCGTCTTTTGGCTGCTGTCGAGCAAGCGCGGTTTCTTGCGCTTTGTCTCTTGAATAATCAGGTTATGCTGACACAAATCAATCAACATCTCAGGGTAAAGACTAGAGCTACTCACAACAGCGGCACTAGATTACGTATCCACATTTTCGCTATACAATGAAAACCATACTTCCATATTGTTATAACAGAGACTTGCGTCTGCTTTAATCTTTTAACTTTACCTGAAGAGGGCTCAGTTCGCAATAGTAATCTTGGATGATTTTGGGAGGCAGGTCTTGCAGCACGTCCTCTTTCAGCCGGCGAAGGATGAAAGGCAACACTTGTCGGTGAAGTGCTTCCATTGCAAACACACCTAGCATGAGACAAAACCGAAGTACCCATTAATTAGGGCTCCTTCAACAGAAGTTCTGAATTTAGTCATATAACTGATTCTTAAATATATTGTTACTTATTAAATAGTAAAAACTGGGCATTCACTACTGCTCTTCTGGTGACTTTGAATCGAATAAACTTTTAGCAGATTGCTGATTAGAGAACAATTAATTAATTATATTAATAATACAAGTTCAAATAATTAATAAATGCAGCTTATAGACTCCAGTCGAAAGGCATATGGCAATTGTTATCCTCGACATATGTCAGCTTTGATTCAAGCAATCAAATCTATTCAAGCTTTTTTTGATTCAAGCTTTGTTTGATTCAAGCTTTAAAACTACTGACATATTTTTCAGTGTCTGGCAAGAAAAAATGTTTTCAACGAGCAAGGGGGTCTTTGTGGTGGATAAGTTCAAGAAAACAACTTTCTTTGAAGAAAGGGATATTCTTCAAGCTCCACAAAACCCGAGGAGTGGTGTCATGCCTATCTCTCAATGTTAAAAGATTTCTTCTCACCATGCGTTTTACTTGAGTTTCACTCAGGTGCAATACTCTAGTCAGATCATTTGCTATTCCGCCCAGCTGATCTCAGCGAATCTAGGGTTCTGGTTGGTATCTCTCATTTGATCTTCAATGACCCGTTAGCCTGCTTGCGTATAATCCCATCAGGCTTGTTAATATGAGTGAGGCAGGTGGAAACGGATTCAACATGCCAAATAAAATTGGCGATGACAGTGTTAGCCTTAAGAAGACTGAGGCAGGATTCAATAGCTACACTCAGTTGATCTGTAACACCGAGAGGATTCACCGACATGCTTTTTGCGAATTTTAGTAGGCTGGTTTATCAGCTGATAAAGGCTGGTGGTTTTGACAAAAGGAGATCCTTCCGAACACTGTAAATCCACGACCCACCACTGAGAGAATCATCAATCGAAATCGCTTCTTGAAGCAACAAAATCTATTCCGAATTAGGTCAAGCATCGATTTGGGCAAAGTAATGTATCTCTCAAACTGTTCGCTGCGTTGATAAGATAACGTGCAATGAAAACATAGCCTACAGGAACTATATTCTAATAGAAAGAGACCTCACCAAAAAATTCTTGACTTGGTCTGGGACAGGAGAGAGCATTTTCTAGTCTCACCTTATATAAAAAGAGCAGCACACTTACTTACTTGTTTCTAAGTTAATAACAAAATGAAACACACTTTCTAGCTAGTTTCAGTACTCAGAAATAGAGAAACAAATTTCTCAACCAGTTTTAATATTCACAAGATAAAAGCACACTTTTTGACCAGTTTCATTATTCATTAGAAAGAGAAACACCCTCTTCAACTAGTTTCACTATTGATAAGAAAGAGAAACACATTTCAAAACAAGTTTCACTATTCATAAGAAAGAGAAACACATTTCAAAACAAGTTTCACTATTGATTAGAAAGAGAAACACATTTCAAAACAAGTTTCACTATTCATAAGAAAGAGAAACACATTTCAAAACAAGTTTCACTATTGATAAGAAAGAGAAACACCCTCTTAAACCAGTTTTGAAAAACATGAATGTCCATACCTGCCTCCTGTTCTTGTGATGATGACTTGGCATCTCGACTTTGCAATATCGGCTTACCAAACTTGGCAATGAACTGTTTCTCAGTTCCAAGAAACCCAGGCATTAGGAAATCAAACAGCGACCATAATTCAAGAACATTATTTTGTATTGGTGTTCCAGAAAGGATCAGTCTGTGATTTGCTTTGAGTTGTCGTATAACCTTCGCAAGCTGCAATGCAAAATACATTGTGTATAAAAAATAGTTAACGGACTGGATCTTTCTTGTAAACAAGAACATTTCATTGAATATAGCAGATATCATGTTCTGTGATATAGCAGATGTTCTGTTCCAGTATTCTCTAGCCAAATAGTGCTGTCAACAACGTTAACTCTATTCAAATGGATAAAATGTTAAATTGAAAGGTGAAAGAGGCAGACGGAAGAAAGATGTTATATTGTATCTCCTTAACAAAGGCAGAAAACTTGCTATTAAATGTCGTGGACATTCAATAACAACATTTTTTCTCTGTACCTTTTAGAACATCTATTCAAGCACCTCTGGTACTAAAACATTGTGAATTGACAATTTACTGCAAATGAGGAAAAATTATCTTGTGAGGAAGCATTCAATCATGCCTTTGAGAAAATTAGAATTCTCTGTAATAACCGGTAACTTGCTAGGCATAAAATGATTGGAGAGTAAAATAGCGAAGTTAGAGGAATGGTGGAATTTCTACATCCACAGCTTGACTTGCAAACATGCATAGTCCATCGCAACTGCAGATTTTATCAAAGGGTGGATGACGCTACTCAAGAGAAAAGACTGAAATCGCAGGCACTTGAATGTTCATTACAGGCTGAGATCTTTGTCTACGACTAGGCTTCTAACGACACTGGCAGCTGTGAGGATTGCAAAGAAATGCAAAGATTATAACGCAGCAACTACTAGCAGCAACTAAATGAAGGAAAAGGAACGAAGCAAATGAGTAAAATTTGAACACTTCGGACAAAGATGTTTTTTGAAGAGGGTTGCTCACAGGCCTTTTTTCAAACTGAATAGGATAAAGGAAGTTAGAAGATAAGAAAAAAGGTCATTGGCAATGTCGAAGGGGCTATACTGAATCAAATTAATTGACCTACATGAGCTCGTTTGACTGATAAACAGATTGAAAGGGCGCGTAAAAGTTTCCCAGCGTTAGAATCAAAAGCAGAAAGATCTTTGCCCTAAGATTTATTGATATTGTTTATGAGCCAAAACTCTAGACAGAACAAAAAATGGAGATCTTTACAATTTTGAAATCTCTGCTGTTTATTCGTTTTTTCTGTACTGCTCTCTCTTTTCTCAGATCACATTCGAAAAATACCCAGTGATGCCAACTTTAAATTGATGCTGGGCAATTGTTCCCGAAAAATTTATTGTGTAATGTGAAATTCCTTGGACATTAAGTACCAAAATGGGGAGCACCCAGCACATATGGGGAGAAGGAAAAGTCCAAGAACGTTATAAGCCACCCAAAAAATATCAGCAAAAATAGCATTAGAACGTCAAAAGAGTATAGTAACATGAATTGCGATTGGTGAAGAAGAACACATTTGATGCAGAATACATTTGATTGAGATAAGAAAATCACACAAAATCACAAAAATATCAGTGCTCCTAAATATGATCCCTAGAAATATCAGGATTGCATATATTGTCTTCGCTGGACCAAACAATAAAATTTCCTATTAATTTTAACCCAAAATATCGGACAGGTCCCCCTTCCCGCATGTCTGTGTGCCAAGTGCCCCCCCCCCCCCCCCCCTGGGATCAAGTATTGAGGTAGCAGGGCAAAATGACATTTCAAATTTTGCAAAACTTACTTTCGTTTTACTGTTTTTTATTATGTGACCTTCATCCAAAACACAATAATTCCAATGAATATTTCTAAAAAGTGAAAACAGCAGAATAATGCTTATTCGAAAAATGAAACAATGAAATCTTAATTAATAAACATCATTCCCTATTCTGAAGCAATTAGGCAATTTAAATACCGTTTAAATGACACTCTATTGCACAGGTGCATAGGATATTGCATATGCCTCTTAGCATACCATTAGACAGCATACCATGGAACAATACATAGCCGCAAAATTGATCAACAATGGAAAGCTTGTCTATTGAGAATAGGAAATGACGATTACAATTTCAACTCTTTGGCTTGCGTTTCTCGGAGCCGCCCCTTAAAAATGACTGGAACCGATAAATCAACCGATGGAAGATAAAACAAGATACAAGAAACAAGATACTTACAAAAAGAAGTTATAGTCGTTTCTGACAATATCGTAAGACGCGACAACTAGATTGTGATTTTGTGTTTTTAGCCTCCGTTGCAGCCTGTTAATAAAGTCAATGGGAAGTTTAATACACACATTAAAACGAGGCATCCTTTTGTCCCAAGAGCTATGTCTATTCAGAATTGCTGTTACTACACAAGTTGCCTTGGAAATAAAACGCCTGACAATAGTAGGATACCTCAGGTATAAAGAGAAACCAGGGCAAAAGTTTCAATCAGACCCAATAAAGAAACAGCACAGAAAAGTGCCACTATAATTTGATTGGTGGGTGAAATAATGAGCTGCAGTCAGAAAAACAGCATCAACTTCAGATGCCACCTCCTTAGAGAGTATTACCACCTCCGCAGGTCTATTGCGCATGTTCATTACCAGAAAATGTCAAGCCAAAGGTCTACTGCATGTGCGTATTGTTCAAATTTGGTCACTGAGTGGGCATTAATCAAACCCTTTTTAATTCTTGATATCAGTCGCTCCCGATCCAGAAAGGGAACACCATATTTCCTGTGTACCTTTACAGCACAGCCAACGGCTGAGCCAGTTCTCTCACTGAATAACAGTTGCCTTACCTCTGACGATCGCTCGGTGCCCCATAGTAATGAAGAGGGTTTAAGTGTTCAACATCGCAGAACTTCTCCACCTCATAACACCAGTGGCCAGTGAGCGTGGGCGGACACACGACAAGTGACGGCAGTGGTTTGCTGTCTTCGTTGCCTGTCAGCTTAGAAGACCAATCAAAATAGCTTGTAATCGAGGCTGAGTAATCAATCTTGGAAAGTATAGCAAATCGGTAACTGATAACGAGGTCATTCAGACATTGCAGCAGAGGATGTGACTTAAGTGTCCATAAGCAAGCAATACGAAGAATCAATAAAGATCAAATTCAAATTTAGAATAACTAAATAGCTTGATATTTAGAGTATAGTAGCCTCAAAACTCCTAGAATCAATTCAATGTACAATAGTATTATATCTTGAAATATCCTTTTAGATCTTCCTTATGAAACGATGCGAATCTATTCTAAAGGTTCTCAGTCACGACCTTCTAAACTGACAATGACACCATAACGATTTGACGCACTGCGGAAGGCCCTCTAAGCACTGTAAATGTTCCTACTGCACAAATATTATTCAGGTTGAATGTAGCCACAAATTTTCATGAAATTTTCATGAAAGGTGAAACTCTTGAAATTTTCATGGCGACATAAAACACACCCCCAAAATGGGATATGTCATCAGCTAATGCAGGACAATAGGAAGACAGATGTAATCAGACTCCTAGCCATTGTCTGATGAAAGATACGAGTATGATTTGCAAACGAGGAGCATACCTTGTAGGCCCTGGCGCGGTTCAAGTGATCACCGGCGATAATACAAATGGATTGCAACGTTTTTCCAAGACCCATATGTAAGAGGCGATGTCAAGGAATCTCTTTACGAAACTATCGGTTGCTATATAAATAAATGAAATATTCTGATGTCAATTTTACGACATTCGTACGTCCTTTGTCCCCTTTGACAGGTTTTGAAGCAAGGTCTATCTGCAGCCTTGCAACCCTTTCAAAGATTACCGATCTTCTGAACAACCAAAAAAAGAAAAAACGACCTTTGCCAGAGTAACAGTCAAAACATTCTCGGTGAAAGCGTCAACATTTAGACAATGCCAGGAAAATTTTGTACTGGCCAGTAAATTCCATATTTTCATCTTCTTAGTTCAAACAACAAGGATGGAACAGAATTTTCATCTTTAATGTGGAGAATCTTTTCAAAGGAATTATTAAAAAAGAACTCTCTGTAGAAAACTAGCTACAGCTGTCTACAGTGGAAACAGATCTGCAAATCAAAGGGAACCTGATAGATGAAAATTTTTGTTAGAGAAATATAAGAAACTTAAATATTGAAAGGATATCATCGCAAAGAATTCCATGTAACTTGTATCTACTTAGGAAGGCCAGCCAGTTAATACCATCCTGTTGAAAGCAAACAAAATTCATTTGTCAAGTCAATTAATATACTTAAGAAAGGCAAACATTTCTACTCTAAGACGCAAATGAGAGCCGCTTTGGGTCTTATTTCTACTTATTTCTACCTTTCCGCTGTTAAAGCAGCACTGAAATTTATTCACATTCAAAATCATTCATCTATATCCTTATTGACTAGCCAATAAATTGATTAATTAGTTAATTGACTCATTCGCTCATTCATTCATTCATACATTCATCCATTCGTTCATGCATTCATCCACTCACTCCCAAAATTCATTCAATCATTCATTCACTCACTAACACAAAAATAATTTACAACTAATAAAACATATCTAGGAGCATTAACATGGTTGAAAGCTGAGGTAAAGACTTCTGCGATTCCAAATGAACTGAAAAAGCCTTAATTTTGTTTTACATTTTTCTTGACATGTACAATTAATATATGTACAATACATATGATACAATTTGCAAAATTTAAAGGACGTATTCATACAAAATCCCCACCTGTTGGTACTTTCTGAGCTCGGCTTTGATTGGAACTGGGATCTCGTAGGTATCGAGTTTCGTATTACAAAGAAGCTGCTCCAAAAATTTTCTTTCCTTTTTCTTTTGTTCAATCAAAGCTGCCGGCATCTCAGGGGGATCCGATATGCCAGCCTGCATAAACAGTCCTCAATCACAACAAACTCTGATATGACTGCAAAAGTGAGCCTAGGCCAGCTAGTATAGGTATATGATTATTAATAATGATCAATGATCATGGTCGACACATAGCATAGCTTCAAAATCGCTGATTGGTCGAGGGCGCAGATCAAAATCGAATTCTCCTAACCGGCTTAACCAATCACTGTTCGCAAAAGTATCAACAAACAAATTAGAGAATGAGATTTTAAGTCAGTCACATGCCATCCTCAGTCTAAAAGGACCCTAACTATGTTAGCGAAAAAAATCGAGGACTTTGTTATGAGGTCTTCCAAAAAATCAGAAACTCAATTAAAAAATATACTTCTTTGACAAAATAGCAAGATTCTCGTTTCACTGGCAACTCTTTCCCAATTCTCTACCAGGTACAGGTACAGGTACAGGTAGGTACAGTGAATGACCAGACTGTACATGACCAAAGGTACAGTCCAAAGCAGTGAATAATTGTGCCTAGCCTTAGAGATACTGGCCGTAAAAAAATTGAGTATGAAGTGATCGTCGATGCTAAGCATCGCAAGATTGATGACAAATGCATTAATCGGTAGGTCCTAAAAGAAGACTGCAAAAAAACTTGGGTAGCATTCATCTTCATTCATAAAATGGTGTCTATTGAAAGGTGTTTGCTAATGATGTGACCCTTATGATGACAAAAGGTCAAAGGACAAAGGCTGACTGACCTCGAGCGGCATGTAGCGAATCAGAGTCGCGAAACAGTTTGTTGCCACCAGCCTTACATCCTCTGCTTGGTCGCTCATTCTTCCAAGAAGCGGAACTATCAGCAACACGATGTACGGCAAAATGTTCATTCCTAGATTATCAATTATATCTAGATCGAGTCAAGAACTTGCACAATATTCCAATTCTTCTTAAACATTAGTAGTGATGTGTGGTGAACAATGATGTTGGGTTATGTGGATGGTAAGCGCAATCGGGGAAGGCCAAAATGTCGATGGACAGACAACATCAAAGACTTGGTGGGCGCTCCTTTGTGGGAATGTATCCGCCGAGCACAAGACAGAAGGCTGTGGGCTGAAGTCATCAAGCAAAACACAAGCAGTCAACGTGGCTGAATGAACGATTATGATGATGTGGTGATGTGTGTGCGTTTAAGCAGCAAATTACTAGCTGCATGAGCTGGGGAACATGGTGGACGTATTGTATACTGCCTCTCAAGTATCCTAAATGGCACTCTTTTGGAGATGCAAGCTGTATTGCTTTGATAATGAAAGATGCTTTGAACACACCACCCCCTCCCCTGTTTAAGGGGTTCGCTGGAAAAGGGAGCCACGATGCCACACGCAGTAATAGCAACTGGATCTTGCAGAAAGTACCATCTCATGTACCAAGTACCACAGCTTCGACAAAAGAACCTTCATGCTAAACGTTTTTCCTGGCTATTTTTGCATGTTTTGTATGCTCTGTAGAGCGCTTGATAAATTATTACTTTACTAATGCAGAGCTATAGTTCCCGTTGTACCATGCATTTGTGGTACAAAAGACTCTTCAAATACATCTCAATTGACTTCTAACTTTGTGATATTCTAGCTTTAAGCTGCTATACCTGATATCGTATCGCCTCAAATTTCCATAATTGAAAATTTCGAATGTTAAGAAGAAACGAAGATTCAAAATGAAGAGGATACGAGCAATGGATTCGACTGCTCCCTGCCTGCAAACCAAGTTATCGCTAGTGCCCAGTAATGGAACGATTCGCTCGATGACGAACTGCATTACCTGCCTCGTTATCAGCTTGCTGCAGACACCAAGCACCCTCGCTACCATGTGCCGTAGTGCAGTGAAGGGGTACTGGAGCGCTTGTAACAGGGGGTCGAGCAAATCTGTCAGCTGAAAAATATCAAAAACGCACGTGATGCTGTCTGTATAAGAGTATCAACAGTAAGCACACGCCTGTGAGCCTGAGATCCCGATACTAGGCAGTCTTCAAGTCAGTCAGGAAAGATACAAGTCATAATGCCATGCAAGCATCTGAGGTACCGTTCTGAAAGACCATGTGAGTGTATTGAAAAATAAGATAAATATGAAGATAAGATTAAGATAAATGCGTACCAAGATAAAGCAGGAAACAGAAAATCCACCGATAAAAGACAGTTATTCAGGAATTAAAATAAAGATAGGCCCAGACTTATGCAGTCTAGATTCTTTGAGGGGGGCACAAAAGCCGGGTCCATAATGATGCGCTGTTATTTGCCTGGCTAATGATAAACAGCGTGTGGCCTAAGGGTACATGGTAAGAATAGAAATACAAAGCAAATAAATGCAAAGCAAAACGGGATAATAAGTTGATTGTATGTCATGGTAGCCTCTTGCTTAGGCAGCAACAACAGCAACCATGCAACAGCAGGTAGATGGGAACGACGGGGCAATACGAACAAAATAATGATCTTCTCTGTACCTTACAAATCTATTAAAAATCAAAAGATCTCCCCTGTACCTTTTCTTGTAACGATGGGTGCAAAGACGTTGCGATAGTTTCTAGAACCTGCAGTGATAAAATAAGATTTTGTGCATGTTGCGTGTCTTCGTTTAGTGTAACAGGATCTAAAAAGCAAAATCATAATTATAAATTTTCATAAAAGAATTATAGTTTATAAATCTAAATAATTTATAAATCTGATTGTTACGGGAATAACTGAGCCAAGGTTCAGTGACCTCTTTTTAAACTTCTATAAAACGGTATGTTACAAATAGCAGCTAAAGCTTTGTTTGCCAATTAGATAGGAACAAAACTCGGTTCAACCTACTGGAAGTGTGTGTATGCAGAGAAGAGTGGTGAATGTTCACAGAGGGACAAGTAAGAAATGGTGCGGGAAAATGGGTGAGGAAAAGATTTACCCTCCAGAAAAAAGTGTACACATTTATGTAGACTGTGCCCAGGAAAGCGACCTTTCAATTTCGCCTCGATTCTGCATCGAAGCTCCTTAGAATATTGCAAACGAAATAAGTGGTCTTGTTTTTTTATATGGATACATGGGTATTGTAGCTGTAGACATTTAAGCATTGGAACATTAATCGCTTAAGGATATAAGCCTAGCCTCCGAAAACTCATAGCAGAATGGCCGTGAAACAGTTACCTAAAGTGTGTCTGGAAATACAACTGCGAATTGAATCGTAACAATTTTCCCAAAGAGTTGGTAAGTCTTCTTGTAGCCCCGGGCCACAACGTTTTGCCGCAGTTGAAAGAGCCAGTTCTCCGCCTCTGGTTTGCAGCAAGATGGCCTTCGCAGCCTGAAATGGAGATAACGACACCTCATCATAAGCAAATTCATTTTCAAATCTTTACAGATGGCATGAGTTTTCAAGATCACATAAAAAGAGGAAACATACACCCCGGTACCTTTCGTCTCAAATTCTTTAGAGAGATATTCAGACAGCTATCGAAAAAGGTAGAGGAAATAGCAGAATTAGATCATCGGTTTCATGACGAGAGCTGGCGTTACATGGTTGATGCTCTTGACCAAACCACAACCACAATCTTGCAAGCAAGACTAAAGGGGCTTCTGCGGATTTTAATCAGCAGTAGCTAAAGTCATCTAGACATGGAGTTATTTGGTACAATGTTTCATTAAACGCTGTACTAAATGGAGAAAAATATCAAAATCTGTGGGTGGGTAATTGGTACTGAGTGGTGGGTGCGAAACGATTGAAGAACTTTCGTTAACAGATTTGCCATTATCAATTCCTATGTTTCACTAAAAACTTGCAAATACTGAGAAGCTGCACAAATATGCTTGTCTCATACTAGAATTGGGACCATTGTGCATATAAAACATGGCTAAATGAACGAAGAGCTTAGCTGTATCCATCTAACACCGCTCTAGTAAGGGATGCATTAACAGAAATCCTTTCCAAAACGCTTTGAAACTTTATGTCCGCACTGCTTACCTCATCGTCCAAATCGTTGGGCACTTCGCTTGCCACCAAAGGCATTCCCAAAGACGGTAGGCCTGAGTTTGCTGCAGAGTGGCCCGAGTTTGCTCTGTTGGCTCTTCCCTTCTTCGGTGCAACGGCTTTTGCAGCGTCCTAGGTGACAAGCGAAACATATGTAATAACATGCTAAAGAGAGAGCTCAGAAAGAGAGTGGCTCCTGTTGAGGTTATTCACTGACTGATTATGCAAATGAAAAGGAGGGTTTTATGAAGAAGTGAAAGCGAGGTTCGCATAATAATGCTAATTAATGACCTATATCCCTACTAGACAACTGAGGAGGGGGGCGTCCTGTCTCCAAAATGGCTGAAAACTCTATTGGTAACCATGGTTCTTAAAACATCTCATATTTTTAGATAAGATTTTAAGCATAACAATCGTAATAAAATTCATATTTCAAAAGTGTTTTAAGTAGGCTGTCTAGGAAACCATTGAAGCCAGGCATTTGGCATACCTTTTGCATTTGCCTCAGTGTGAGAATGCCCAACATCTTGGTGCAAGATGGCGTCTCGTCGCTGCTGTCTGATTCCGATTTCTGTTTGTCGTTTTCGTTGTTGAAATAGTCTATTCCGGGCGTTTTGTTCTGATCACAGCAAACAAAAGAGCACAGGTTCTTCACTATCTTGCTGTTAGGACAAGGAGATCGCTTTGTGCACAAAGATAGCAGATCAGCCATAGACTCGGCCGTTCTCATCTATAAATTTAAATTAAAGTAAACGTTAAATTTTTATTAAATCAAATTCAACAAAAAATCATTGAAAAGTCTATGCCAGATTCATTCAGAATGGTAAGATAAGAGACTGAATTAGTCATTAATTCAAATTCTTTCATTCACTATTTGAGACACTATTTCCCTCTCAATATAATCAGCATTGCAATACAAAAGATGGGTTTAGCTGGATGGTAGCAGAACTGACCTGTAAGGTGAGGTTCTCCTCTTTCTTAATTCCGTCGATTGTTGGCCTGATTACTGGATTCAGCTTCTTGGGCAACTGCTTCAGTGCAATCAACGCACCAGCTGCACAAAACTGAACCCTGAAGGTAACCATTATGCATTGTAGCAAGCTTCGTATTGGCAAAGAGAGATAAACTTGTAACGTGAAGCAGAGAGAAAAGAGGACTGCTGCAAAGTATTGAGATGAAAGCTGGAATTTTTTGCATGAACAAGAGTTAGATTAAAGCTGGACAATTTTCACGGGCATTGAGCAAAATTCTTGGCCAAAATTGGCGTGTGATGACTTACAGAGTATGATTTTATATTGATACACTATTATATACACGAATGATTATGACTTTGAAATTATTAGATTATTAGCAAGATTTAGAAATACTTGTAAAAAACGAATGGCTTTGATAAGCAAGAGTGAATTCGTTACGCATTTTACAAACTTCAAACAAAACATACATATCGTGAAAATTCATTACGTCGTTGAAAAGGCGTAGAACCTTCACGCTCCTTTCTGAAGCGTACCTGTTTTGTAGTTTTTGGAACTCCGTTTTCATCTGTCCAATTGTTACTAAAAGTGATCGTCTCTGGATATCACCTCTTTTCTTTGCATTTTCTTCCAAATTTTTACTTGCTTCTTCAAACTTCACAGTGGCTAGGTGGGCGGCCGTATCAAGATTGAAACAACTGTAAATAATGGGGTTCATCTTTATTAGAACGCATTGAGTTAAACTCGTATGAAAACACATAAAAGCATTTTGCATTCACGATTCATCGTAGCATATGATTAGTCTTAAAAAAATTCGTGAACTTTTACAGAAATCAGGAAACGTTTTAAGGAATGCTGCTTGATGTGAAACATTAATGAGAACATAAATACAAACTCAAAATCTCGCACTGCAATATAATTTCTATCAATCTGAGACAACTGGCAGCCAGTCTGGGCAATCTATCTGACAGCGAGATTGTTAGACAGAAGCGAGCCATTTTATGACCATCTTTAAGCTTTACCAAATGAGGACTAAACATTTATATGATAAATTGAAAGCGTAAAGGTCATCTAGACAAAAACCCTCTTAACTTCATTACATATCGGCTACGAATTATAAATAAATTGTACATTTCAATCCTATATTCAGTGATTATAGTTTATGTTTTGGCCTTAATACATTTGCAGGCATGTAGCAAACTGGATATTGGTAAATATACAGGCTTCTTATAAGCCAAACCGAAATAGTAAATAGTTTCAAGGTTTCAATTCGGTTACAAATAAAGACAAACGGTGTTCATGGCCGATTGAAGTCGTGAACTTACTGTAGCAGAAGAACTTACTGTAGCAGAAGAACTTACTGTAGCAGAAGAACTTACTGTAGCAGAAGAACTTACTGTAGCAGAAGAACTTACTGTAGCAGAAGAACTTACTGTAGTAGAAGAACTTACTGTAGCAGAAGAACTTACTGTAGCAGAAGAACTTATTGTAGCAGAAGAACTTACTGTAGCAGAAGAATTTACTGTAGCAGAAGAACTTACTGTAGCAGAAGAACTTACTGTAGCAGAAGAACTTATTGTAGCAGAAGAACTTACTGTAGCAGAAGAACTTACTGTAGCAGAAGAACTTACTGTAGCAGAAGAACTTACTGTAGCAGAAGAACTTACTGTAGCAGAAGAACTTACTGTAGCAGAAGAACTTACTGTAGCAGAAGAACTTATTGTAGCAGAAGAACTTACTGTAGCAGAAGAACTTACTGTAGCAGAAGAACTTACTGTAGCAGAAGAACTTATTGTAGCAGAAGAACTTACTGTAGCAGAAGAACTTACTGTAGCAGAAGAACTTACTGTAGCAGAAGAACTTACTGTAGCAGAAGAACTTACTGTAGCAGAAGAACTTACTGTAGTAGAAGAACTTACTGTAGCAGAAGAACTTACTGTAGCAGAAGAACTTACTGTAGCAGAAGAACTTACTGTAGTAGAAGAACTTACTGTAGCAGAAGAACTTACTGTAGCAGAAGAACTTACTGTAGCAGAAGAACTTACTGTAGCAGAAGAACTTATTGTAGCAGAAGAACTTACTGTAGCAGAAGAACTTACTGTAGTAGAAGAACTTACTGTAGCAGAAGAACTTACTGTAGTAGAAGAACTTACTGTAGCAGAAGAACTTACTGTAGCAGAAGAACTTATTGTAGCAGAAGAACTTACTGTAGCAGAAGAACTTACTGTAGTAGAAGAACTTACTGTAGCAGAAGAACTTACTGTAGCAGAAGAACTTACTGTAGCAGAAGAACTTACTGTAGCAGAAGAACTTACTGTAGCAGAAGAACTTACTGTAGTAGAAGAACTTACTGTAGCAGAAGAACTTACTGTAGCAGAAGAACTTACTGTAGCAGAAGAACTTACTGTAGCAGAAGAACTTATTGTAGCAGAAGAACTTACTGTAGCAGAAGAACTTACTGTAGTAGAAGAACTTACTGTAGCAGAAGAACTTACTGTAGTAGAAGAACTTACTGTAGCAGAAGAACTTATTGTAGCAGAAGAACTTACTGTAGCAGAAGAACTTACTGTAGCAGAAGAACTCACTGTAGCAGAAGAACTTACTGTAGCAGAAGAACTTATTGTAGTAGAAGAACTTACTGTAGCAGAAGAACTTACTGTAGCAGAAGAACTTACTGTAGCAGAAGAACTTACTGTAGCAGAAGAACTTACTGTAGCAGAAGAACTTACTGTAGCAGAAGAACTTACTGTAGCAGAAGAACTTACTGTAGCAGAAGAACTTATTGTAGCAGAAGAACTTACTGTAGCAGAAGAACTTACTGTAGTAGAAGAACTTACTGTAGCAGAAGAACTTACTGTAGCAGAAGAACTTACTGTAGCAGAAGAACTTACTGTAGCAGAAGAACTTACTGTAGCAGAAGAACTTACTGTAGCAGAAGAACTTACTGTAGCAGAAGAACTTACTGTAGTAGAAGAACTTACTGTAGCAGAAGAACTTACTGTAGCAGAAGAACTTACTGTAGCAGAAGAACTTATTGTAGCAGAAGAATTTACTGTAGCAGAAGAACTTACTGTAGTAGAAGAACTTACTGTAGCAGAAGAACTTACTGTAGCAGAAGAACTTACTGTAGCAGAAGAACTTACTGTAGCAGAAGAACTTACTGTAGCAGAAGAACTTACTGTAGCAGAAGAACTTACTGTAGAGAAGAAGAATTACTGTAGCAGAAGAACTTACTGTAGCAGAAGAACTTACTGTAGCAGAAGAACTTACTGTAGCAGAAGAACTTACTGTAGCAGAAGAACTTACTGTAGCAGAAGAACTTACTGTAGCAGAAGAACTTTGTAGCAGAAGAACTTACTGTAGCAGAAGAACTGTAGCAGAAGAACTTACTGTAGCAGAAGAACTTACTGTAGCAGAAGAACTTACAGTAGCAGAATTACTTAGTAGAAGAAGAACTTACTGTAGCAGAAGAACTTACTGTAGCAGAAGAACTTACTGTAGCAGAAGAACTTACTGTAGCAGAAGAACTTACTGTAGCAGAAGAACTTACTGTAGCAGAAGAACTTACTGTAGCAGAAGAACTTACTGTAGCAGAAGAACTTACTGTAGCAGAAGAACTTACTGTAGCAGAAGAACTTACTGTAGCAGAAGAACTTATTGTAGCAGAAGAACTTACTGTAGCAGAAGAACTTACTGTAGTAGAAGAACTTACTGTAGCAGAAGAACTTACTGTAGCAGAAGAACTTACTGTAGCAGAAGAACTTACTGTAGCAGAAGAACTTACTGTAGCAGAAGAACTTACTGTAGCAGAAGAACTTACTGTAGCAGAAGAACTTACTGTAGCAGAAGAACTTACTGTAGCAGAAGAACTTACTGTAGTAGAATTTACTAAGACGATCTGTTTTTGTAGACGACTTTAGAATCGAAGCTGGCTCGAAAAAATGTGGCACATGACTTTAGAAAAGAGCAAAAAAACCATGACATCCAGCGGGGCAAGGACAAAAACACGTGACAACCAAATAGACTAGGTTGAAAACACGAGACATCAAGAGAGACAAGAGGGAAGTCACGTGACACCCGAAGCACGTTTAACGGTAGGACAAATGCCCAATGATCAACAACACACCATCTTCTGCATTTCTCGGTAAAAGATGTTAATTCGCATACTTTCATCACCAAACACAGAAAGATCAAAGTTGAAATAGGGCATACCCAAGTTGAATACCGTCTGCAACATCGATTTTATGTCTAGCGAAGAAATTGACGAGCGCCTGTAATGGGAAACAAACGAATTACCAAGACAAGAAAAAGAACCATATGCATCACGAGGAAATGGAACAGAGGCACAAAAGCAGGCCTACCGAGAGATGACACTTCAAAATGACAGTATTCAGTTTTAATATTTCTATAGTTTGATGTTTCTATAGTTTTGATATTCTCTAAAGTTTTCATATTTCTATAGTTTTGATATTATCTATAGTTTTGATATTTTCTTTAGTCTTGATATTTCTATAAAACTTAAATCTCTCTTCGTTGAAAATAATAAACAAGCTTGAATCGTCATTCAACCTAAAGTTTTATTCTATTATGAAACTGAATAAACAAGTTGAGCCAATTCGCCAAGTCCTCTAATAATTCTTAACACATGGGGTGCTCTCTACTCGATTAGCTTAGCTACTGAGAGAGCTCCTCTTTGAAAAATACCTCTACATACAATTCCCGTTATTGGTGATCAATTATGTTGGTTTAATTTTCTAATATTATTGTATTTAGTGAATTTATTTAGTTTAAATGTTATTGCATGTAGTGAAATTTTAAAATTTTGTGAAATAAATTGAACTGTTTTTATGGGAAATAAATCGACTACCTTTGCCTCGACTTGTAATTTATGGTTGTATGGAATTAATTCGTCGTAAATGTACTGTTCGGAAAGAATCGCGTTTAGGCGATCTAACAGCGGGTCCGGACAGAAACAGACCTGGGAACGAGAAAGCACCAGAGTAAGCAAGTAACGCAAAAGCTCCATAAAACCCACGGGGGGCTTATATGATTCTCGGGGTTCTAGAGAGGGAGCTAAATAGAGAGGGGGCTCGTTAGAGAGAAGGCTTATTAGAGAGGGGGACCTATTAGAGAGGGGGGTTGTTTCACAAATCAAGATCAAGGATACAAAAATTATATTGATTTCCCTGTTCTTTGCTAAAAACGTACAAACGAAAAAGTATAACAAGCACTTTCAAGTCTTAGTTTATGATGATTTCTAATATTACGACGAAATATATCACGAGCTATCACTAAATCACTGAAACAGACCTGGAAACGAGAAACTATAAGGGTGGAAGGGTGGAAGGGACAGCACAGACTATTGACATTTGAATGAAGGAAGCAGCCGGAACTGTCGTAAGATTAGACCGGTCCCACAAATTACTTCCAGCTTAGTTTCCTTTGAGGCGGATATTTAGCGCACGAAGAGTGAGGGTGCAGCCGTCTCACCTTACATTCCTTTGTCCATTCAACGAGAACAAGTGCAGCAACCACTCTTTGAACTGCTGACGTCACAGACAGCATTTGAAGAAGGGTTTGGAAAATGAGCAGAACCGTGTCATTGGCTTGGCCGGATCCTTTCTCAAGACACGTCAGAAGAATGGCGATTGCCCTGCGAAAAACGCAGATGTTTATCTTCAATAAAGACATATTTCTAAACAAAGTGCCTCTCAAAATTTCCTGAAATACTTCAGGATGAAACTGAATTTACCAGCGGTAAAAATCTATGTGACACTTACGTTACTGTTAGCAAGTCACAGACTCGATTGCACTTTCTATTCAAGCCAAGGCACGCCCATTTTTAGTTAGTTGAAATCAAGCCGACAAAGGCGTTAACAACCTAACCTACAAGATCAGTGGAATGGTAAAAAACCCACCGGAATAATTATCTGCATTTGTGACAAATGAGTCTAAATCCTAAGGCACTTTTTCAATTCAAAAATGTAGCCTCTAAAACTCTGCATATATGAAAGAAACAAAGAAAGGCCCTTGTGCGCTCATCACACAAATAGAAACTACCAGAAACATTACCTCGATCCTAACAGCCTCGACTTGATTGCAATGCTCTCCTTCACAGCGCCGTCCATATCACTAGTTATCCCACCAATGAAGTACGTAGAAGATGTCTCGCCGTTCTCCAGACTCTGTCAGTGAAACGTGATCGGTACCATTACCAAAGTATTAATCATTATTATTTATCATTATTATCGATCTTGCAGGGCAGTATTATTAAAAGTAAGCACTGTAAAGAGGCAGACTTCAAACCAGCGAAGGTGACACGTGAAATTCCTTGATAACATATCATTTCTTTTCATTCTCCCCAGCTAGTATGATGTACATTACTACACTGGAAAACCTTCACTTTAGGCATCGACACTTTAAGCATGCAAGGTTTTTGAGTAAACATTCCTAATGCTAGGCACTTCTTTATCCGTACATGCAAAGAGGTTTAATCAAGGTTTTTGCCTGTGTTTGCCATTGAGTGTTAGATGTCGTGTTAACAAAGTTGTACATGTTTGTAGTGTAGAGAACGGCTCGGCTTTAAGCCGCAACAGCCGAATTGGAAGCTCTGTGTTACCATCAAGCAACTAGGCCCTATTTGCTAGAATCAAATTGCGTGGATCCAGTGGACCAAATTGCAGCATAAAAATCAGGTTCTGAACACATTGGCGTCTATTCTGCCATCTCATGGTGGTAAAGATCACAAAATAGTTTCTTAGGCTTGTTACAAAGCACCCACTTTGATAGGGCATCTACAACACCATATTTTGCAAGCGACACAGGCTCTTAGTAGCTAACAGAGCAGAATACGGAGAAAGAGGCGCTTAATTACGTATATAATTTGCTATGTCAAAAGAAAGGGGACTCGTTTCTCACCTTAGCTTTCGGGTTGCTCCAGTAGCCAATAAGTCGAGAGAGATCCAGCGGAGCGGTGTATGGCGTGACAAGGAATGACAGCCATGTACTAATCATCTCTTTGGAGCATTCTGTCAGTGCAGCAGTGGACACCTTCATGACCGTTAGTGACCACACCTAACAAAACAGAACAGGCATATCAAGACCTATTCAGTGCTTAATATCGACAACATTGTGTTGAAGTATCACATTAGAGTCCCGTTAGTCCGTTAGAGTGATACGTGTGACAACAATTCTTGGAAGTATATAAACATTCCATGTGAATTGGTGAGCTTGGGCCTTAATTTCGCATAAATCTAAACAAACGACTTCTCTTTTTTATCTCTACGGTGAGAAACGTTTAGTCCAATCCTGACTATCTGCAGCTTTTTCTTGCCTCGCATTTTTAAGAGAAATTTGTTGCACGGATTATGAGGGAATTTTCTCCGGTCTTGATCCTACATCAGCTAAATTGTATCAAAATGCTACTTGGATGATTAGAAGATGGATTAAAAACTAAATATTCGTAAGAAGAACGAAGAACTTTGGCAATGCAGCAAAGGTATGCGAAAAAGTCAATGGTTAGCAAGCGCAGAAGACAAAATCACACGCAGACGCATCTGAAAACCGGTTATGAAAGCAGTTATGGACTGCATTGGCATTTTACCTCAAGAGCCAAAGATCTGATGCCTTCAATTGGTTCCAGAATGAATCTTTGGAATATATGGCGTAGTTGGTCAGCAAGAATCGGTTCGACCCAACTGCAACCCTAAAATCATATTTGATACATAAAACATTGATGGAAATTCTATTATATGTAAATGACTCTAGAAATTCCGGTTTGAGGCAAAATTTTCAAAAATTCTAGAATGTCATTTCTGATGATTTCTTCGTTTTGTATCAATATAGATTGCTTTTGAATGGCGAATGAGCAACCAAGAAACATTAGCAATAAGTGGCCGTTTTGAGTACAGTCTTCAGCCCGTCCTATAAGCCTTGTCTCTGACGCAACTTCAAACTTGCCATGCTAAAAAAGCCTAAATTAACGCTCAACTAAAATTGTTTTACGGTTTGTTGTTACTGCTGTTGTGACTCACAACATACGGGACATTAATGACCTTACGTGAGACGATTCATGCATTTAATCGGCCGCTCGTTTCTTACTTACCTGTGCAATATCTACGTAATGTTTTAGACACTAAATACAACCTAAGTTGATGCCAGGTGTTAAAAGTCTTAAAGGAAACTTACTAAATGTTAATAAAAATATAACCCTTGATTTACTTAATACTGAATTATAATGGCAACAACTCACATTGACCAAGGCTGCGCCTGGAAGTGTTAAAAGTCTTAAAGGAAACTTAATAAATGTTAAATATAAATTTAACCCTGGATTTACTTGATACTGAATTATAATGGCAACAACTCACATTGGCCACCGCTGCGTCTGGAAGTCGTGCCAATAGCGTCTTCAACGCTTCGAGGACTGACAGTCGAACTGCGGAAATCGTGTGTTTCAAGAAGGGCCAAAGCCTTGGCACCAACTCGGCCAGGTTCCCTGCCTCCTGCATTGAGATTCCGTCCCTCATGTTCTTGGCAATCAGCGATGATAACAGAGCCATGACGCTCTTTGTTGACGAGTCAAGATCGTCTAGGTCCAGAAGGATTTCCCACAAAATGTTTATGATAACAGGCACCTAAAAGGCGAGATGATTTTATCGACCAGGGAATGGACAAACATTTTCCTTTCTACCTATTTTCTTCAAAAAAAGAGAGAAAACATCCCGATGTCTTATTAAAAAATATCTCTCCAGGTTACCCTTTCTCTATCAAACCAAATTTAAAGTAGATTTTGGCAACATTACTACCACTTGAAAATCATTTTTGTATCCTGGTGACAGAAATTTTTGTTTGTGGCTTTTAGCTGTCCGTGATTAGAAAATTTGAGGTTTTTGGCAATGCGATCGACTACTTTGCAAACATTGAATTTTTTTATGTTGACAAGGCATCTACAGTAGATATATAGATTTTGTTCAACTTCGTGTTTTTCCTTTTTGATGAACAGAAAAGAACAAATATTTTCCTTGCAAAGAGCTTTATTCCTGAAAACTTTCCTTCGACAGCACGTGGTCGGTTAGGTTTGCATGCCCTGTTACCGACATGTACAAGATGATTTGATCTCATTAAGTCCTGCTGAATAAATTTTGAAATTTTGCTATGACACGACGAAGCATGTCTTTGAAGGGAATTTGTGATAAGAAGTTTGTCATACTGCTAATGATCTGGGCAAAAGATGATGATCACACTGCTAATGATCACACAATGCTGTACAAACAGTGTTGGCACTACACATTTGAAATGGGGCAATCTTTAAAATGAAATGGGATAATCATCTTTAAAATGGGAAAAATTGAAGCACCGCCCCCTAGTCATGTAACAAAACATCTAGAAAAATCGCAACGTATCCAGAAAAATCGAAAAGTATCCAGAAAAATCGCAAAGTATCCAGAAAAATAGCTTTCTTTCGCATGGAAACAAAGGTTGTACAAACAATGATCTATAGTTTAACTTATCTACGACATAACTTATCTTACATATTGACATTTATAGAGGAATGCTACAGTCACTAGGTATTTTCTCAATGAAGATCAGAATTAAAATATGAAGATCATAGCTTGATCATGCGCATACCTCATCAGGCAGCAGTGACACAAGTTCGGACGCAACAGGCACCAGTGTAGCCGCGGCAACAGCTCTGACGTCATCATCCTGTAACCCCTTTTTGACGGAGGGCAAAACAGCAGGAAGGATGTCCTTTGTCAGCTCCTAATGAAAAAGAAACGTACCAAGCCACTGTTTAGTTAACTTCCTCTTTTACTCAACAATTGATGGCTTCGTAGCAAGCTTTGAATAAAAACATTCACTTAACGTAAAAGATAAGTCAACAAACTCACTTAGTTTAGCTCTTGCATGAAATAACGATCACGCTATCCTCAAGGGATGCTCCTTGCTAGTGGAACGCAATCGAAAGAATCTCACCTTCTTCAATGCAAGGATGTACTTGAGGCCCAGGTGCCCTCCGTGTCTAATCTGCCATTGATCTTGTTCCTGCAGCATCATCAGAACTTTCAGAATCTTGAATACACTTTCGTTTCCCAGGTACTGCAGTACGGATCCCAGAGTTTGCGCACAAGTCTCTCTCACCGGCGCAACTACCTAAAAACAACATGGCAATCGAAAGGTCAGCACCATAGCAACAAACCAAAGCGAACATAGCAACAAACCGAACCGACATGAACCAGATTAGAAAGACCCTAACGAAAACCTGGTTTGATTGTTTTGTAGACTCAATCAATGATGTATAAGTGACCAATTTAAGTGACCAATGCAATGTGTTACACAAGAGTGTGACATTGGCATGCCTCAGCAAAGCGATTAAGTTTGGCTATGCTCTACTGGCACAACTTAGAGGAAATGTTGTTTGTTATTTGTCAAAGTGACATTGAGGCAATGGTATCCTCAGAAGTGGTAAAATTTACAAAAGGTAGGGATTTATGCAATGGTAATTAAAGTGCAAAGCTTAGATGCAAGAAGGCTGTTCTGGGCAATCTTAAGAACGAAAATCTTCAGATCTGGTAGAATTTCCATACCTTAAATAAACGAATAGTTATCTTGAAACGGATGGTAATCACGTGATAAATACCTCGTCGGATACGTAGTCGCCGAATCGATCCAAGGCAAAGACACAGAGCAATCGAAGTGCGGTGTCTTCAAGCCATTCTACGTTGGCGACTTTCATCTACAAAAGAAAACACGAGGATTAAATGCTGTTTGCTGACAAATACAATCACTTTGCTCTGTGTGCTTCTCCCCAGCTATGGTAACCGGTGAGTTTGGGGTAGGGCTATGTGGGCGTACGAATCTATACTACCCAAACCCGTGTATAGCATTCAAGCAAAACTGACACGGCCCTGCGGAATAGCGTATCGTAAAGGCATGGTCTGGTTCAAACAATGGTCCGTACTCTAGTTTTTCTAGTATCCTACCTCTATCTTATAATGATAGCCCACTGTGAAACTGTTAACTCAATCGCCTAGTATGCATTCTTCAGTGATGTAATTGAGTTATCTAAATACAACCTCCTCTGGCCAACTGATGTTCACAGGTTTCTAGAAATATGCTGAGTGGCGTAGATTGATGTCAAATGCATCAACTTTAATTATGTTCTAACCTGTTCTTGAGTCATTGACTTCCTTTTACCGGTACCACCGCCGTGAATTTTGATGACTTCCCTTAGGCCGGATGCAGCGCCATGACGAACCTGTTCAGAAAAAAAGACCTACAGATGATATGTCCTGTTAACAATAAAAACCATTTGAATGGACACATTTAGCTTTGTACTAACTTCTCTCTATTTGGTCATAAAAACGTTGCTCCTCCGCATCACCCCTGCCATGTTGTTCAAATGAACATGCTGGGAAAATGCTGCACGTAGCCTCGTACTTGGAAAGAGGCTTTATTCGATGTTATCAGATAATGTTACGCCATTCAAATGCAAGTTTTAACGAATTTTGTGCTTTGGTTACCAATGCCATAGCACAAATGTATGGTTACATTTGTTTTGTCATTTACACTTGTGTTAAGATACACTTTGAAATTGGCAAGCCTTCTGAAGGAAATATCAACTTTTCCACTTTTTAGGACTTCATGCCGACGTGGAAACTTCAAATCATTTTTGAAGACTCCAAAGAGTGAAGATTTAAGATGCATCGTTGCCAAAAAGTATAACATATGTGTGCAGGCTTTGTGAACTGATTCTAAAACATGCTTACCTCCCAAGATGGATGAAACAATTCGTTGCAAAGCTCGGTGAAAAAGCTCTTAAATGGCCACTCTTCCAGCTGTAGATAAACAAGAGAAATTGAATTGGCCAACAAAGAAACTGTATGGCAATTGTTACTGTTTAGCCGAGGAAGAATACAAGAGAATACAGTTTTGAGTATATAATGATTACAAATGTCCGCCTGTCTATAAAACTACAATTACGACACGTAGACCTGCCTTTAAACGTCTGAAATCGACTTTTGAATATCGTATTGAATGTAGGCACTGCCATCGGAATAAAATTTATAATAGGGCGGCTGCCCATTGTATTCCTTCTCATTCAGTACACTGTTAAAAAGGAAACATACTGCAGTTTGACAATTATTAGGGGGGCCCCCCAGCCCCCGGTTCCTTCGGGCCTGAATGTTGGGAATGTTGTTGTCAGTTAGTGACGTAGGAGCCGGGGGCTGGCAGACACCCCCTCTCCCCAGTTTTTGGCAAACCATATAAAAATGCCCCCACGATACCAAAAAATGACCCCTTTCAAATAAAAAATTTGGAATGACCAAAATCGCCTTTTCTTGATTCTACACCCCCCTCCGTCTCAACTTTTCTTTGTGCTTTCTACGTACCTGTTATTCATACACTAGCAATCCAGTGATGATTTAGCAATACTTATCAAACTATCAAAAACTCCTGGCAAGAATAAAAGCATCGCAAGATCTAAGTGATCGATGCAATGACCAATCGATTCAGTTATCTACAAACGGGCATCAAGACCAAAACTATTGCAAATATCCTTAACCGTACATCTTCCAGTGACGTGAAATTATCAGCAACATTATCAACCAAGACTTTGTTGCTGTCTCCGGGTTGATCAATAACAACGCTGGCAGAACGGCGCAACTTCTTGGCAGCTGGTTGGTCGGGGACATCGAGGCTAAAACAACAGAGTAGACATCAGAATAAAGATTACGGCCGTGGGCGATACCAGTTCTGAAGGAGCTAAGCGCATTATGGGCCTGAAACTGTCTTCCCTGGTTTTCATTTGCATATTCGTCACAGTCAGTAATTCTACTAGCAATCAAAAAACAAATAGCAAACACAGAAATTTACGCTAATACCACCGGGTTGTGCTATAGTTTAGAAAGAGCACCAGGCTTTAGCTAAGTCTAAAAGACTCTCTTTACGAATCAAAGCAAATAATTTATACTATTCTGGGAAGGAAATTCTGAGCTCCAGGATGCTAGGCACTGGAACATTCTCGGTGCTTTAATTGACCCCCTGGGGATCAACCTACATCCACTAGTTCGTAAATGGGCGGAGATTGAATAGCCAGGGGGTCGAGTACAAAGGCTGAGGATCTCGATAGCAATAACGATAAGAGCTTCACACTGAAGGGCATAGGTGCTTCGCAGGAGGAAGGCCAACCTTTTCGAAGTCGAAAACGCCGAGTCCTGCTGATCCTTTGACCGCTGTTTGATGAGTTTTTTAGCCCTCCTTATCGCAATGTTCTTTTCCCGGGCACTCATGCCTTTGTTTGAGTTTATTGAGGCGATTTCTATGGCCATCAACTCGGCAGACTTCTGAATTGAAAATATAAAAACGATTGTAAATCCTCGCTAGGACATGAAAACGTGACGCAAATGCTGTCTTCAAAAGGCTTACTCTAAATGGAAGATAAAACATACCTTGTAAAATTTGACAAAGTGACAGTACATTTGAAGGAAAGCATGAGAGAATTAAAATCCACCTAACATTTTTGGGCACTAAACAGCTTATGGTAACCAAGTGGCTGGTCGGTTATACTGAACTTTAAACTTAAAAACCAAATGCAATGGACATACTCCTCAATAATTCTGCAGTATTCGCTACCTATAGTGACCATCAGCCCCTCACTCTACTGCTTTAAAATATAGATGATTATAAGCGTGTCACACAGACATATTGTTTCAAATGAAGCTCATCTTTGCGTTTAAATCACATCACAAGGCATCACAAGAATGTGAATCAAGATCGCTTCGCAAAAACATTGGTTGACATATGATTCAAATCAAATGAGGCAGTTAGGCAACTCAAATGATGCTGGATTGATCAGTTACAAAAATAGACATCACAGACGAAGTACATTAACGATAAATATGGACATTCCAATTACCTCGGATGAGCTTTGTTTCCCAATAGAAGCGAGTTTAGGTCTTGGTGTTTCGTTAACAGCAAAGTCGCCCTCGTCTATGATTCCTTCCATGCCAAGGTCCATTCCAGCGATAAGATCCAAACCAAGACGTTTTCTCAGCATTTGCCTTTGGCGGTACAACTGCTCGTCTCTTGAAAAGCCTAAAGATATAGAATGCATTACAACAAAAAGGTTCATATAATTAGACTTAGGGGTAATAACAAGTTTCAATCATTGTTCTGAAACTTCGAAATCTGAAATTATTTCTGTGAACTTTTTCAAGAACTTCATCAAAGGTCAGTAGAGGTTTCGTGACCAATATATACTTATACATGCAGATTGAACATCAAAATTTACTCACAGTTGACTAACCTAATTAATGCTGGCATCTATGGTTATATCACCTTGTATTGTCATATTGTCAGACAGACAGATTGGCACATATTATTCTCCATACCTTGGGAAGATGAGGAGTCCTCGTCTACATCAAATTCATCTCCAGCTGACCCCAGTAGTGGCTCTCCACACTTAATCACAGTCAAGATGTCAAAAGACTCAAATCTAAAGCCACCATCATCTAGTGAATTTTCCTTGGCTTCTTCCTTTTCAACTAAAACAAATCAAAGATAGATTGATTATTGTATGACGTGGAAAAATTATTTGGTTGTAGTAAGCTAGAAATGTTTTGAAGGTCTTATCACACACAGTGGAACCTTTATCAGTGGAAACTTTTGTGCAGCAGGTAACTCCAAACAATGAACAAATATTTGAGTCCTTAAACTTCATATGGTCATGGGGATACCTGGAAATGTTCATGAGTACCCATACTGATGCGACAATATATACATAATTGCACATCCAATCTACAACCATTTATTGTATGTTATAAACCTTTCTGAACATAATGAAGATTGCTGGCTTGTAGCTGTAAGAGCTGAAAGCACTAGTGGAAAAAAATACTTTTGAGGTTTTAATCCTAATTATACACTTGGATACTATTAAACTGTGATCATAAGCATAGCTTCCGATAATATTTTATGTGCATGATTGAATGAAAGCATTAGTGAGCGAGTCTTAGAAGATAGTCTTGCTGATTGGAGCCTTGCCCTTAGGCACCAGTGAGTGAGTACTCATGGTTTTTTTAACTATGCAACAAACTTGACAGCTGTGTATCTGTTTAGTTTTTTAAACAAAAACAATCAGACAATTTCAATGAAACTATAGCTAAAATACAGCGTTGCTATTGATGCTATTGTCACACCTGCTTCCTTATTATTATTATTATGTACACCATAAAACATATCTTCTTCAGGTTCCAATATCACAATTGATTTCAATTAACCACAAAGCATCCCACAAAAAAAAATTTCCTAGCTGTAACAATGTTATATGCATTATACAATGTATATACAGGTTAACATTTGATTAGTGCAAAAAGAGTTTAGTAGGACCTTCATAGGATCAGGTGTTACAACATTAGTCAAAAATTTGATCTTTGATCAGACATTTGACATCACATTATTCTCTGTCTGCAAAATTCCAGGATTAAATAAATTCTAGAAAAATATGAAAACCAGGTCTTTGAAAAACCAAACCTTTCATAGCCAGAGGGGCTGGGTCCCAGTTTGGAACATTTTTTGCAATGGCTTCAATAGCTTGTGATGCAGCAATTCTTGTTTCCCAACTGCTGCTTTTCAGCAGTGTATGGACCTAGAAAACATAATGTTAGATACAAGTAAGTAATCAAATATTCGGAAATAACTAATTATAGAAAACATTCCATATCAATATATAATTTTAGGTAAAGGAACAAAAAATAAGATGAATGTTGAAGAAGGAAAGTTTCAAGTAGAAATGTGCTACCCATAACACATCTTCTCTTGGATACAATAAACAATAACATCATGCAACAAGTTTAAATGGAAAAATTTTTGACCTCAAAAGACATTAAATAGAAACTTACTTCAAGCATTAACAGTCTATTGAACTAATTTCTTTAAGCAAACAACAAAACTTCCCAGGAATAGTTTTATCATCAATAAGAAAATTTGTTAACTCGATACTGAAACTTGTTTTGAGCAATCACTCTCTAAATTTAAGCAAAATGCCATGAGCACTTCAAGACATTTGAACATACCTGCACTTTTATCTTTATGAAAATTCACTATAATTTTCTTCATATTTCAGCTTTTTAAACACTAGAGCCATGCAAATATTTTCCAATAAGTTACTTATCAAAACAGACATAAACATTTATGATAAATTATGAACTAGAGTAACATGTGGAATTATGCTGTGATTTTTCGATTGAAGATAGCCGATTGAAATTTCCAATTATATTTTGACGAAAGCAGTCAAGCAAGCACATGTTTCTGGATGCAACTTAGACAACAACAAATTACTCTTACGAACCCTATAAAGTAAATTGTGCAACTCGTGAGGGTGTAGCTTCTGTACTTCACCGAGTTGCTGCGCTGCGGCTTTTCTTGTTATTGAATTTGACCCTGTATCCAGAAGCACCAAAAGACGGTCCAGTCTTGTGGCCATGGTTCTATGCCTATTCTTCGAGCTATCTTTCCGTGCATCTGCTGCAACTTCTCTTCCTTATTCTTTTCATCAGCCACTTTGTTAAGTTCCTCTTTTGGTCTGTTCTGAATATACTATTTAATACACCCCCTAATTGTGTTTTGGTTGCTTCCTTCTTCGCTATCCGGTATGCTTGAAAAACTCTTAAAGGTTAAGGAATAATACACCACGTTTCTTCATAAAAAGTCATTAACGGCTGAGGTTGGCAGGTTCTTTTGCTAAATTCCTCGTGGCCTCCACAACCAGCCAACCGCCTAGGCCTAAGTTTTATCTCGAAGTTGTTACAACAACAACAACTGTCTGGGACATACAGCAACGACAACAACGGGATATCGCGAATCAGACTTCGCAAACAACATCCCTGGCAAAACTATAACCATGAACACTAAAAGATGCTTCTCAACTTGGAATGTTTTGTAAAAGCATATTTTAGCTTTTGAAATTTTGTAGCTTCTCGATGGGCAGATAGTGAAATTGGAAAAGTGCATGTCAACAGTGATTTGCTTTCCTCCATAGCAGCAGCAAGATTATACCACCTGCGAACCACCAAAAAAATTACTGGTGTGATTTGAAAAGAAACTCCTTAAGGCTCCTTAGCTATGTTTCTTGCAGGAATAAGAAAATAAAGATAACCAGCGCAAGGTCTTAAAGGACTTTGTTCGCTGGCAATGGTTTATAGAGCAGAGATGGAGTGCCAGGCAAAAAATTTGATCCTCCGTAACTGAAACTAAATCTTGTATTCATTTTGAACCAATTTGCACTAAATACCTTGCATCATCCTCTAGATTTACTTTATGTTATTAAGTGAAATGCCACTAAAGCAATAACTACGCGATCCTTCATCTTTCTCTTGTCACTTGTTCTCTGAGCCGTATTCTTATGCAAATTTCTGGATTCAACTACGTATTTTGCGACGCAGAATTATCCACTTTTGGTAATCGCAAGACCACAAAATTGAAAGGTTTTCTAGTTTCAGACACTTTGCTTTCCGATTTCAATTTTTTCGTACAGATTTCAGCAACTGCTCTCTACCCTTCGCTTTTCCGCGTTTCAACCCAATTTCAGCCACAATGGTTTAGCCACATCATGTCATTAACCTTCTAAATGCTGCAAAACATATTTTCCTACTTGGTAGAATTCGCTTGGGATTTTGATACCTAGACATTACATTAGAACAACAAATTATTGAATGGTTTTTGTTGGCCTTCCTGCGGAAATCCAGAATGTTAAAAAGAAAACTTTTGTTCAATTTCTCTCAACTCGCCAAAGTCTATCTAACAAACTTCGATGTGATCAGTGGTGAATACTATTCTTTGCGACATATGATGGTAAATTACTAGGACTCATATGGCTTATTTGCAAGGAACTTCTTTACGCAGTAACTCGTAAAAGAACCACGCTGGTCTACCACGAAGCAGTTGTTGACGAGGGCCATGAGGGTGCAAGGTATTCGCATATAAGCTAGCTGCTGCATTCCTTTTTACAAACACTTATTCATGATGGTCAAGACAATGGCTATTGCCAAATCTTGAATTCTTCTAATCTAGTTCTACATTATATATGTTAGTAAAAATGAAAAAGGATAATAATTTAAATGTGATGAATAAATGTATCGAAGCTGCTTGATTAGTTTTATTCGCACGTTGCCTTAGCAACCAACGAACAGCAGTTTTCCATTGATGAAACTTCGAACATTTCATGAATCGAGATAAAAAGCTGCACTACACACAGATAGAAGTAGTTCTACATTCTATATATTAGTAAAAAATTAAAAAGGATAATAATTTAAATTTGATGAATAAATGTATCGAAGCTGCTTGATTAGTTTTATTCGCACGTTGCCTTAGCAACCAACGAACAGCAGTTTTCCATTGATGAAACTTCGAACATTTCATGAATCGAGATAAAAAGCTGCACTACACACAGATAGAAGTAGTTCTACATTCTATATATTAGTAAAAAATTAAAAAGGATAATAATTTAAATTTGATGAATAAATGTATCGAAGCTGCTTGATTAGTTTTATTCGCACGTTGCCTTAGCAGCCAACGAACAGCAGTTTTCCATTGATGAAATTTCGAACATTTCATGAATCAAGATAAAACGCTGCACTACACACAGAAAGAAGTTATTTCTTCTTTAAGCAATACTTTGGAAACGTAGTTTATGAGTCGTAGTACTCTTTCCAAAAAAACTTTTTGAGAAAAAGTGAAAAGTTTATGAGGATGTGGAGCTCGCAAAGTTTTTTTACAAACATGGAAGCAGAGGAACTAGACGTAATGAAGTTAACATGTTTAATCTCTTTTTCAACACTGTTATTTGTAGCTTTTTTATATGAAATTAAACAAATTATTCAACTCTTGCATAACCAGAAAAGCTTTGTTCAGACATTCATTAGAAGACTATTATACAACATTAATGATAAATTGTATTCCCTACGAAATTTCTTAGAAGAATCGTGAAGATAATTTTATGGTGATTACTTTTCACAGAATGGTTTAGAGACGGATGATAACAATTGTCCACATTTCTCTACCGCTTTCAGGGATATTGGTAAGTAGTAAGATTTAGCTCTTATCATTTTGCCTAAATCTACAAACTTAACGACAATAATAAATTTATCCTTTAGATATCTGATTGATCTACATTGCGATTTCGCTGATGTAATGCAAATAGCTATTGATCGTGAACGTGCAGTGCTTGCTTCGAGCATCATCAACAAGATGCTTTATTTATGCTATTAACAAAAGTTGTGAAAAGCTCTCCTCTAACTCTTTTGTCAAGTTATTCTACGTACGAGTTTTATTTAATCTGCTTGTGAATAAGGATTCCCTCAGTATAGGTAGTTTATTAATGAAATTGTTTTGATAATGTTGATTGCTACGAAATCATGAATGTAGCATGATGGTATAAGGTCTATCATTTTGCTCAATCATCACAGCTAAAGGCAAATAATACGTTATGTTTTTATTTCTTTGTAACTTTAATTCAGTGCTTTTTGATTCTAGAATACTTTCAAGCTAAATGGGAATTTTTCACTGATTTTTCGAGAGACAACGCAATTAAAAATCTGATGAAATATACCAACAGATGTGTTCTATACACACAGGTATTCCTGATTTGATATATAACAAAATTCCAAATTATGAAATGATTAGGAATTCAAGTGTTTTCCTCAAAGTCGGTAGTGGTAATGGACAATTTTAAGCAAAAGTTGTTGATGTCCAATGTTTGTGTTGGTGTTGAAATAGACTAGATTCCGTTGAACCCATCAAAAGTTGCTGCTATCGGATGTGCGTTACCCCTAGATTGGAATAAGGCCCCTTAAAATTATCACCGATAAGCAAACCATTTCCCCCACAACTTTTAAGCGAAACATTTAAATGCGCAAAGAAAGAGTCTGTTAATTTAACAAGGGGGAGGAATGCGCTCAATGGGCACCTGAGAGTAAAGTGTTGTAGTCTGAGGCTACTAAAGAAAAGCTTTTAAGTTTGTGGGGCATAAAATTTGAAAAAATTTGATAAGATGAAGGACTCGTTGTGTTTGTTACTGCCTTCTGAGCGAGATTCATGACATGTTGAGGCATGCATCCATTCATTTTCAGTTTGCGGTTTAGAGGTGCACGTTTATTCATTTCTATTTTAATAACTACTTTGAGAATGTACATCATACAGAGACGTTCGTTTTGCCATTTATAGCTAATGAAGACAGCCTCTGACGTCTTTATGAAGCTTCGGGAAATGTTTTCGATGGTAGGTAGCTAAACAAATTTCTGATATCCGTCGATATTTTTCGAAAGGGTGAATGTCCGGTACATTATCACACACCATTCCCCAGTCAAAATGTCCCAAGCCACAAAGAAGTGTAAATGAAATAAAATCAGTCCATATAAAAGACGCTTTCCCTGCAAAAGGCTACTGAAGGAATTTGAGAATACCACACCTTGGCAACTTTCTAAAGTCACCAATTGCTTGCATTCTTTTAAGAAACAGTTACAATCTGAACTGTTCCAAATTATTCTAACACTGGATTCAAGGCTGTACAACGAATTCATGGAAGCATCATATTTTAAACATTTGTCATTTGTTAATTGCTTAAAACAGGTAGATTCTAGCACTGATTTTAACAGGAAGATTCTAGCACCGATTTCACATTTCGTGTGTAAGTATACAACAAGGTATTCAAAGCTGCAGCAACTAATTCATGGAAGCATTATATTTCAAACATTTATCATTTATTATTCGCTTACAACAGGTAGATGACCACTCGATTCGCATGGACATATGGCTCTTAAACAACGAATTTAAACGAATTGTGGAGATCGTTGACGCATTTTTCTACGGAATTTCTTCAATGGCAAGTAATTCAGAACGAATAACTTTCTCTTTTTGTTAGGAATCTTGGTCGCATTAACATGCACAGAAGTTCTGAGAACTCATAAAAGCTTCATTCTTATGTGTAGGCCACTCTGTAACAAGTTTTTGGGGGTTCATGATAGATGCCATTAAGAATTATTAACTTAGCAAGCAATGAGCACGATTTCTTTTTATTTGGAATCCACAGCGTGTACGTGGCACTTATCAAGCTCAGAAAAAAACGAGGGTGCTGCAGCGCATTTATGGAGGGGGTGTTCGACAAGCCATGTCTAGGGTAAGAAAGCGGGAAGAGAAACTGCGACCAAAGTTGGAGCGCTGCAGGAGAACCTCCAGCAATGAATTCGAACGCATTTATGATGGCTGTGGATCACTGTTTCGAATGAAAGAGCTGATGTATGCCGAGGCATCGTGGCACAAAAGGTATGCAGGAGGCACAAATGTGGCGCTGTGTGCGAAGAGGAAGAAGAAGACGCCTTCTGAGCCAAGGAGCAAGAGGCGGTGCCTCAATAAGGGACAGTGTGAAGGCCAAAGTCTTATGAATGATGACATTTTCCAGGGGTCGAGGTATCCAGGAGAGTTTAGTTCTAGCAAGGATGTGTCCACAGAAAGGGCAGAGGGAATTGCTTCTTTGACTGAAGATGATGACATTTTCCAGGGGTCGAGGTATCCAGGAGAGTTTAGTTCTAGCAAGGATGTGTCCACAGAAAGGGCAGAGGGAATTGCTTCTTTGACTGAAGATGATAACATTTTCCAGGGGTCGAGGTATCCAGGAGAGTTTAGTTCTAGCAAGGATGTGTCCACAGAAAGGGCAGAGGGATTTGTTTCTTTGACTGAAGATGATGACATTTTCCAGGGATCGAGGTATCCAAGAGAGTTTAGTTCTTGCAAGGATGTGTCCACAGAAAGGGCAGAGGGATTTGTTTCTTTGACTGAAGATGATGACATTTTCCAGGGATCGAGGTATCCAAGAGAGCTTAGTTCTTGCAAGGATGTGTCCACAGAAAGGGCAGAGGGACTTGCTTCTTTGACTGAAGATGATGACATTTTCCAGGGATCGAGGTATCCAAGAGAGTTCAGTTCTTGCAAGGATGTGTCCACAGAAAGGGCAGAGGGATTTGTTTCTTTGACTGAAGACAATGGAACTGCAAATGACGAAGACTTGGTTGCGCGTAGAGGTCTTGTGACAAGGGAAGCCGATCTTGATCGAATCAATGCCCCAAAGACAAGAGGCAGCAAGAAAATCACTGTTACCGAGTACTATTCTCTCCAAAGAGGTTCCTGGCAGCATCCGGCTGGCAACCCTTCTGTGAGCGATGCAGCAGGGATCTATTCAACCGGCGAGTAAAATGACAGGAAGAAATGCCAATTAGAATGTGCACAGTAAATTGCTGGATTCTAATGGAGGTACAACAGGAACGGTATGTGTATGATCATTTGACGGAAATTCAAAGGACAGCAGACTATAATCATAGTACAACACGAATAACACTAATGTATTTCTACTTGCTTTTCAATCATAATAAACAAATATATTCTTGGCATTGTATTTAGATGAAGCCGTCATGCAAATTTCATATGCCGTGAAGATCAATTGTGGTACTAAACGGGAAAATCTCTGCAAGATCCTAAAAGTTGAGCTCGAAAAATCAAAATTGATTTAATTAACGCCCAAGGAGCCACACTTGTCCCAATGCTTGGATGCCAAACATGGCCTTTCCCGCGCTTTCTGAGTTAAAAGCATTGAGTCATGGAAAATAGCGGTTTTCCACGGGCTGTTGTCTGTTTTCATGTGATAAATTGGCTTTCATGTGATCAGACATCAACTGCGAGGTTAATACATCATGTGTGCAGTTTGTTGACAGCCAATCAGATTAACGGAGCTACCATAATGACTCAGCGATTTTGCAATTTGGGTATACGCTTTCCATTTATCATGACTCAATGCCTTTTGGTACAGTAGTCTGTTGTTTTATTGCTCGCTTCGCGTAAGCACTTGGGCCGAGTTAATCAAAGCTTGACATCGAGGCTGCGTGCCGATCCGTTCTGTGACACAGGAATGCACTGTCTTGTGTGTCTGTAGCCCACCAAAAAACAGCTGTAGCTACACTCACGTATGTGGTAATCCTGAAAAGTATCAATTTGCACATTTAAACGTCCTAAACGATATGAATCTTGCCGCCTCACACCAGATAGTGAGGTGTTTGCAAGCGATCAATGGAACACGTTTCTGACTGGATGTAACGGAATACAAGCGGCGTTTTGTGCCTGTCATGTGCCAACATGACATCTTCCTGCCATATTTCTTATTCCTGTGCTTTCAATGCACAGGTTCCAAGTGGCAACCAACAACAGATCGGTCAGCAGCACAATATGAAACACAAGCGGCGACATTTTGATGACGCCACAGCAACTTGAAGCTCTTCGAACCTAAGGTCTAACATTGAATGATTATTGTCATATTTGAATGATGGAAATATTTCCATAAGCTTTTCAGGCCCAAGACAATAGACCACTCGATTCAAAGATGACCACTGTAATAGCTGCCTTGGTTGTTTGTTCCCTCAGTAGACAACAAACGAGCATTGGGATGACACAAAGTCGAAGAACATTATAATACATCAGCCGGTAGATGTTCTTCCCAATTCTAACCAGCTTAAAGGGAAGTAGATTCAAAGCTGTGCACGTGAAGTAGATCCAAAGGCATATCGCGTGCAATCTACAGTGGAAGTGAGCACGTGAAATGGTACATGGAAACTTGTGATTGGTTGATGTTTGATTGACAGTTCGAGCTTGCTGGCTCAGAGCCACTTAAATATTCTTCAATTCCCTTTAATGCAGTTCACGACGCCTTGGAACGCTTTGAGTTGGATGTTATTAAAGGATTTGTTCGATACAGTAGTAAAATGGCAAAAAATAGAGCAAGCACTAGAGAGACGGAGCAAACATTTGCCTCAATCTTAAAGGTTATAGAGGATAACAAGTCTTCAATTAATATACAATAGTGTGTTCAATTACCTATATACAAAAGTGCTCAAGCATAATTAATTAAATCAAATAATACAGGCATGGCATCGCACCACTAGAGCGCAAAGCATTTGGAAAGAAACTTCTCAAATAACGAAGGGGTATGCTTTGGGATTGGGGACATTTGAGATTAGGGGCATTTTGGATTGGGGGCATCTTGGATTGGGGGCATCTTGGATTGGGGGCACTTGAACATGGGCGGATTTGGAAAATGGTATTTGAAACTGGTGGAGCACTTTGATCGGGACAATTGAGAAAAGGGAAACTTGAGTCTAAGTACATAGCAGCAACATGAACTTTAAAGTAAATTGCGTTTTTCCTGTCAATTAATACATCAACAAATGGTTCAGATAGGGCCAGATGCCCACATAAGACGATGCTTTGAAGCAGAATGGCAGCATCTCCGAATGGGACACCTCCTCCGCGATCAATTGCAACCCGAAGCTCGCGCTTCTCAGCTACACGACGCCATTATAACTACAGAACATATGGTGACAATACATTAACTTTTCAATGCAAATACGCGTGGGAAAATGCATCGAGAAAAAGCTGCAACTTCTTAACCAAAAATTCGAAGGCGCACAAAAGACGTTACTGTCATCATGGAGGGGAGCACCCAACATCAACTGCGCGAAGTAAGATAACCACCACACTAAAGAAGTCACAATATCTTTTATAATAACATTAAAGCATTTATAGTATTTTGCCATTTGGTCATTTATTTGCCAGTCATGCCGAAGAATTGGAAAGCAGCCCTCTATCAGTCTCGCTTAAGTGCACCTTCTCTTGTTATCATCATCTGAAGACATATACAAACTCCTTGCTACGTTAATGATACGTCTAATCTAGGTAACAGCTGCTAAAGGACTTACATGATTTACAATAGGGCGACCTTACCAATAAGCTACAACAGGGCGCCCAGGCCATAAGATAAGCTACGAGATAAAACACCACGAGTGGCCTTTTCAAAACAGCGAAGTTGGTTTAGTCCTTGCCCAACTAAGGTCTACGAGCTGAAAAGGCAAGAAATAAAAAACCGTACTTTCCATTAAAACTGCTCGGGTGTGAAGCAACAGTCGTTTCAAAACAAGCGGTGACAAGTCATTTGAAAACGGCTGTTCTCTTCATGGAAATCTGCACATTTAGCTTGGCGTGGGCATCACAATGGTAGCCAGTACGGTTTGAAGCAACTGTTCGAAGCTTACGTCATTTCACGGTAAATGATAAAAAGGCATGTGTACGGCCTTAAAACTTAAAAAGGCATAAGAAGAGATAATTAAAGCCCTTTCTTGAAAACTGGTTTGGGCAGTTACAATGCAAAAACGCAACGGATCTACCCTTAAAATGACGTTTTTGCCGACTTCAGCAGGCTCAGCAAACTGCAGGAAAGCTTTATTTATATACACCACAACATTGAAATTGGAACGAATTGAAAGTGGGGCCTTTCAAGTACCAACACACTAAAACCTTCTCGTGGAACGCCTCTTCACTTTGTTATTCTCTGGTGCCTTGATGGTGACCGTGACGAGTCGGGCAGTGGGAAGGTGTCCCTGTCCCGCCCTGAGCTCATTTTGCGCGACCCAAGCGTCGCCATGCCTCCACTGGAATACATTCCCCTCATCTGATTAGAGGAGTGCATCGAGTCATAGTCAAGCACATGGTCCCCTGTGGCTGCCGCCGCAGCTCCCCGCGGGATGCGCGAGGCGAGTCGTCGATCCCTGTCTGCTACAAATAAAACGAAGACGGTTGCAAATGAGCCAAATCATATTAAACTCAAGAGGAACAGCTTTTGTAGGTGGCCTAACAAAACACCAAGCAAATCACTGGTGACGGGAAAAGAGCCAAGACTTTTAATAAATTCAATAAAAGTCCCGCATTGTGGATACTTTTGTTTTCATAAAGTCGAAGACTAGACGGGTGGCGTTTTATCCCAGCCAAACTTTGCAGTTTTGTGTATGCACGGTGAGCGAGTGTTTAATTGCAAATTCTGGAAGTGGCTGAGACGCGTAATCCAGTCAGGTTATAATAATATCAGCCAGTACCACTACTTTTGTAGCTTCCATCCCAAAGCTTCGCATAATAGGGGCCAGTTCATTATGCAAGGCCAGGATCAACCGTGGTATTTTGGCCGCGCCGAATTCAATGTAGAACCGACACGTGGGTGATTTAGGCCTGGTTTTAAGGCAGAGATCCAGTTACAATACACTCACTTAGTTCGAATTAAGGCTCGTCTGCTTAAGTCCCTTTGTAGCTATTCTAGTAAATGCACTTAACCGGCAAGGCGATACAGTTTTTTATTTCTCCAGCACACTGGTTTCATGTGCGGTGAACATTGTGTGATCCGGAGATTATCTGCCATTAGAAGGTTCATTTCTATGGCTTTCCATGATAACATCAATGGATTTCGAAGAAGCATCGAATGCTTAATGCGATGCCTTGTCTAATGATATTTTCAGAAAGACTTGGTCTTCTACTGGGAAGTATTTTCTGTTCCTAATTTTGTCTACCAATCATAATTAGGAAAAGTACTTCTGGTTGGTTTTTACACTCCACAAAAAACTTCAATACCAAAAACAATATCAGGCATGGTCAAATATTGGGAAGTTGAGAGAGAGACAATGGTTTGTGAACTATGTAAATAAGATCAAAGCGGCTAATACACGAATACAAAGGAACATATTAAATATGGTTAATGAGTCATTCAGGCTACATCAGGGCCCAGACTCCAATACTTCACAAATCTTACTTCCACCTCCAAAACGTAAATTTTAAAAAAATCATCCCATAAAAAACCGAGCTAGTTAAGAAAAAATTAGCCTTGCTTATATGGAAGCAGTGCAAATGCGTTTCCGAATCAAGTATACCTGAAAAACCCTGAAATAAAATCTCACTCACCTGTGGACTCCCTTGCTCGACTTGATGACGTTTGCGGTAATCTTGAGCCTGAGGCCCTTTGATGGTGGCGATCTGCATCTCTGTGATCCCTGTCATGGTCACGTGGTCTTTCACCATGGTGATCAATTGTAGGATCCTGGGTAGAAAACGAACATTTTATCATCCATCTGGCCACAAGGTTATCATGAGCAGGAATATCAATGCGGGTTGCATTGAGAATAGCCACATTGACAGTTACTTGAAAATTGCAAAACAGTTTATAGATTGGAAAACGTGTGATTTCTATACGTCACAGTAAGTGCTTATTTTAGAGGATACATGAGCTAATGCCACGTACCAATAGATGGATAGATAAACTGTGTTTATTCCCGTTATTGCAGTTAACGTTTACAAGCGACAACACCGTTTTAGTGCCGCCGCACGAAAGCATCAATTGTGCATCAAAATTACGTGTCAACAGGGGTACGTTTGAGTACGCAAACGTCGGGAAATGATCAAAACAAGAAGAAGAGTGCATGATTGGCTGTAAAGGACCAATCACTTCACGCCTCACTTTTAGAAGAGCCCGAGGGATAAGACAAACTCTTTCTGTCTACAAAGAGCTCTTCCCATTCTTACGCTCTTCTTGTCACCATCTAGTGTTTCCATCCACAACTAGCTATTTATTTTGTCAGCTTTTGGTCATTTTCCGACGGTTGCATACTGTGAGGAGTGCCGGACGAAAAAGCACTTTAAGTATGCAAAAAGAATATTCTTAGCTTTGGTGAAGTTTTGTACGATAAAGCACTTGTTCACACCTTTCTTATGTTCCAATCAAACACATAGTCGTAGACGTATCCCTGGCGATGGAAGAGACTCCTGAACAGCTGCCTTAGGTAGGAATAGTCAGGTTTGTCGTCGAATCGCAGCGAGCGGCAGAAATTCAGGTAGGTTGCGAATTGGGCTGCAATTAAATAATACAGTGAATATATGGCAGCAGAAAAGGTTCAAAGTGCACACTCCTTTCCTAGGAGTCAATAAATTTGAATGATGCAATATCTCTACAATTTGAAACGCTTAATTACATGACCACAGATGATATGAATATTTCATTGTTTAGACTTTAAAATAGGTCAATAAAAGGCTATTAAATGCCAAAGTACTAAGATACCAATTGTTATATGAAATCTACAGTCCTTATTGGAACTTTATTCCAAAAAAACGTCTCTCTTTGTATCCCCAATAGGGCCCTTTTTGAAATCATTATCTCAAGGCTGCCTATACCATGATTTGAAATCATGGCGAATAAACAAGTGATGACAAAATTGAGGGTTGCAGAACAAACTCTGAACGATAATAACATTAAGTGCGTATGTTATGAACACTTTGAAATCATATTTGACCAGTTTGATAGAGCCACTAAAATATGGGCAAATTAAAAATGTAATTAGGGACAAATGACAATTAGGACAAGCAGGATTAACGTCATTTTTGATGACATTACAATTATAAATGAAGGATGATGAAAACTCAACCCAGGGACTGAACAGCGGCTCTTGCTTTCAAGAATTGGTGGCAGGATAATAACAGGTATTAATCAACCATACTGAATAAAAAACAATCATGCTAGACACTTTACATGGAACAGAACGAATGAAGTCATTCTTTAAAAAACAAGTCCTGGTTGTCATTTCGTAATCCTGCAGCTTATGCTGACAACAGAGGGTGCTATAGGCAATACAATTTTATTATATTTAAGTGTTATTCAATAACATTTTGATTCAAAACTAACCATCTGTAGCCATTATATAAAAACCCTAAAAACCAAAGTTATTATAAGAGAAATCATATGAAAAGTAGAAGAAATGTGGTGTGGAATTGACAGCCATCAATTCTCTGGCAGAAGATGAAGAAGGAAAATTAAGATGGGTGAACAACAAAAGAGAAAAGACCACAGAAGGAGAAATTTAAGCTGTACACGATAAGAGGAGTAAAAAACTCAGATTGGACATTTTATGACCAGGTTAGATGTATGCATATCAAACTTCACTTAGATTCTTAAACATGATATTTGAATGTTTACAGAGTCTATCAGATGTTCATTTTCATAAACTAAAGGCTGGTTGAAGCTTACTTGGAAATCCTCTGCATAAAACCTCAATTGGTGTAGACATTTTCTTTTCACTGATTCTTTCATACTTTTGTCTTTTAGTGGCAGCCTTCAGTCCTTGCCAAGGTAGCTGGCCCAAGTTGAAGTACATCAAAACATATCCAAGGGACTCCATGTCATCCCTTCTACTCTGTTCTGGAAAAAAAGTTATGCAAGCATTCTAACAATTGTTAGAACTGCTGGATGCCATGAGAAATTTATTCTTCAAAACTTTCTCAGATGTTTCATGGTATAAAACTTCACAATAGCAAAAATAGTAGAAACATAATTTTGCGTCCATGTCACACCTTCTTTTAGTCTAACTGAAAAGATCAATACTTTCCTGTCAACATGAAAAATTTTTTTACCCGAATATGGACTGGAATTTTAGATAAGCAACAAACCTATTCCCAAGTGAGTATTGATGCTAGCATATCTTGCGGTTCCAGTGAGGTTTTTGTTTTCTCTGTATGCAATGTGTTCATGTGTTCTGGCATCCCTGTATTTTTTGGCCAAACCAAAATCAATTATGTAAACTAGATTGCCCTTCTTGCCAAGGCCCATCAGGAAATTGTCAGGTTTCACATCCCTGTGTATGAAGTTCTTCGAGTGCACGTATTCCAGTCGACTAATCTAATCAAAAGGCAAAAACCTGTTTAAAGATACCATTTTTAACGGATCTATTGTATGCATGGTTTTGTAGGGATTGATGTCTATACAAATTCCTTACAAGAGAGGCTATCTCAAGATCTCTTGCCTCTCAGATACCACTTTAGCTATTTTACTTGGCAGTATATGCATGAATTGCTGCAAATTAATGAGTTAAAATTAGTACTTTCTTCTGTAACAATGTTAGTCTTATTACAATGGGTTATACAAAATGGGCATAAACACATTCATCATTCAAACACAAAGTCATTAATTCTTGGGAGCACAAAATAGTTTCATGGTGATGAACAATGCAAACAACTATGCACAGTGAGACCCATTTAAACATCAATTGGAACTAACAAATACAATTAAAGATAACTAACAAAAACAGAATATGAAATGTATAAACAATGTATTTTTATTAATACATCCCAGTTTTATTGAGGCTATCTGTTGTGAGTCTATACTCAAATGTTCACATGTGTGCAATTTGAATAAACAATTGCATTACCCTAAACTTTTGCACATAAATATGCAGAAGGATGCTTTAAATAGCAAGGTTGTATATGATTTTGATCAGCAAACATAAAATGCAGATAAAATTATGTGGTTGGCCAAAACATAAGCACATGAGCAAATCAATTTCTGGTGATTAATCTTACACACAAATCATGATTACAAAATAGATATGGCTATAACCTACATAAGATTATAAAACAGGAATTTGTTTTTGGGCTATTCATCCTGTACCAATGAACAAATGAGTGTTGTTCTCAGAAGGGATGTTTGTTTCAAAGTTTGCATGGTCAACATATATATGGCTTTACTTATAGATTTGAATAATCAATTGTCCTGGTCTCCTGTTCTCTATTATAGCAACTAATGATTGCAGGCACAAAATACAGTAAGCTGCTGTTTCTTTTAGACCAAGTATAGTAATTAAAGTTGTGTATAAATTGTGTATGGAAATGATTCTATTATGGAAATTAACTGAAATTATTTGTGGAAAGAAAAATCTATCAATAAATATTAGATAACTCTCAATCACAACAAAAATGTTAATGTTTCAAACAAACCATTTGATCTGCCAAAAGAAGAACTGTCTTTATGCTAAATTTCCGGTTGCAAAAATTGAACAGATCTTCTAAGCTTGGACCAAGAAGTTCCATCACAAGAACATTGTAGTCACCTTCCGTTCCACACCATCGTATACGTGGAATACCAACTGAAAAGGATAAAGCTAGTGTAACAAACCCAAACTGGAGAAAACACAGTGCAAACAAATAACAAATATGTGTTAACTTGAGCCTCTTATAAAAACATGCATTTCACTGGAAGAAGTGAAATAGCTTACAAAAACAAAATTGCTGCAGTGTTGACAACAAACTTCAACAGCCTAAGAATAATGCATCAGGCTAAAGTTAAAAAACTGTTCTGAAAATAAATCATGATAAATACTTTTTCTCTTAGTTTGTATTACACATCATGATAATCATGTAAATCATGATAAATTTTTGCAGATTTCATCTGGTATTGGTGACATTTTTCTTTTTGTAAGCTTGAGATAATTAACACTTTTCATGTAACAAAATGTTCAAACTTTTGTCTGCCAAAGTAAAAAATTGAAAAAGCAAAGTTTGCATAGATATTCAAACAATAGTAATCATTCGGTCATACTTGCTTCTGTCAAGAAACATCCATCCTGAATTGATTAATTCAAGATTAATGTCCTTCACAAAAGACATCTTTTTGGACAGGGAATCTGAATAATGATGTTAATTAAATGTATTTTTACCACTTTGAATTTATGGGGTTGGCAAATTGCTCAGAAGGAAAATTGAGCACAAATTTATTAGTGTGTGACTAGATGGTTCTACTGCCCAGGATGTGATACTTAGTCAGGATATTTTTGACCTTTCTTCTTAACCCCTGTTTGACAATTGGCAGTGTTTCAACAATCTTGTGTTCAAATACATACAGAATGGTATTCAATGGCCTAGGCATACTTTGATACCAAACTTTCTATTCCTTTACAGTTTACTCGAGCGACTTGTTACTTGATATGGCTTCTAGTTCTGGGTTTCTGGCCGGCTAAACCTTTCCCATCCGAAAATAAATTTTAATTGCCTACTAGGCATCAGTCTGTAGGGCGTTTTCTACCAACACCGAAGCTGAAGTTGTAGCCAAGGCAATAGCACCAACGCAATTCGCGTGAATGTCTGAGGCTGAGATCTGTCAACAACATATTCAGGCAATAGCTGAAAATGAATATTGTATTGAAGTGTTACCATGCCAGTAAACGCTTGATAATGACGCGAACGGTTGTCGAGTATATCAACGCAACTGCTTATAAGATTATAAAACCTTTCTAAATAATTATGAAATGAATTTGAGGAAAGAAATATGTCACGTATTTACGAACCTCCACCCTGCATCATTTTGTAGAACTTTGCTTCGATATGTAGTTGGGGATGTTTTGTTTTCACGCATTCTAATTTGATAGCAACTTCTTCACTGTTTGTGATGTTTGTACCTATTACAACAGCAAAGCATTTAAAAATCATGCAATTTTAAGCAAAATATGAGTTTCTGTGTTTAAATGCCTAAGAAGGAGATTATCGCAAGCCCATAGATTTCAACAAACAGACGAAATACGCTAACTTGGTATCAAATCAGTATGTTGGAAGAACTGAATCAGCTGCTTCACGAAATTCGTCAATATCTGAGAAAGTTAAACTCTCTGAAAACAGACTATGAAATACATTACCTAGATAGATATCACCGAATGATCCACTTCCGATTTTGCGTCCAAGTCTATACTTGCCCCCTACTCGTAACTCCATTTTCGCAGGTTGAAGCGTCCTTCTCCCTTTCAAATATGACACAACCAAACACTACTCCTTCGGGGTCTTTGGCAGAAAATAGCACAACTACACAATTTAAAGCATCATAAACGCGACAATATTATAATTTATGGTCTATACGACTGAAAGATTCGGGAGATTTCTTTTGATGTCTGCCTACATCATCCGACTCCTTAGGCCCTTCCGTCCTTCCTCGGGCAAAATTGCTGTCGACTGTTTTGAGTTGGACTCTTTCCAGAGGGAGCCTGGGTCCCAAGGACGCCAGGGGAAGCAAGGACTGGGGCTCTTTCCCAACACCTAAATAACTGTGATAATATTTTATTCATTTACCACCATATCGAGAAATGGAGTTGGAAAGAATTTGATTGTTTCCACCCCCAGCTTATTATGGAAAGAGATTAGCATATCTTTTTAGTATCAGTATCTTTTCCTTGGAACCTCATAACCTCAAAGGTTTCCAGGATAAAAGCGAAAACATCGTTTTTCCACCATCTTAAGATTTCTCTCATCTCATAAGCTTGACAGATAGCTAATGTTCCCCCTTGAAATCGTCCACACAACACGAAAAGAAAGGGATTAAAAATGTAAGATGTTTAAATCTTTTACAACTTCTAAGCCAAAGAGAGGCCAAGGCATGTATATCTAGAATAGAGGCTGGGTAAAAGTATCCAAGTTATGCGTGGTTGAAAAATGTATAAGGGTTGAATTGTAAAAGCCCAGAACATTCAGTTGTCTCAAATAGTTGTCAGAGGTAGGTATGTAGAAATCCAAAACTCGAAGCCAAATTTTTAATTAGAATATAGGCTTTTTGCTCGATCGGGGTGACCTCAAAGGTGGATGGAAATTGTTCACAGGGTTATAAACAAAGCACTGTTGAGTGCCTAATAAACGGGGGGTCGGAATAAGCGGGGGAGGAGTTGGAAAGCTGAGGAAAATATAAAAAGCGGGGTGATCACAATAAAAGTGAGAGAGATTTGACAAAAAGTCAAATAATAAGTTGCGATAATGGTCTGTATAAAAGCGAGGGGTTGGAAATAAATTGAAAAGTTAATAAGTGCTGGGGGGGGGGAGAGATTATTAGGTACCCAAGAGTATATCATCACTCATCTCTTCCAACAGAAGGAAAAGCAGTTTAGGGCCAAGCAGAATTGGTAAATTAATTTAAGCAATGGATAGCCTCAACAGTAGGGTACCGCCGAAAAATTATCTTTAGAAAATGAATATTTGGTTAATGGGGAAAAGTCTTGGTTTTACTCAAGGTCTAAAACTTGGGCAGGTTGATAAAGCCCTAGTGACTAGACTAAAACAGACTAGACTAGAGTAGAATAGACTAGAATAGAATAGAATAGAATAGAATAGAATAGAATATAATATAATAGAATAGAATAGAATAGAATAGAATAGAATAGAACAGAATAGAATAGAATAGAATAGAATAGAATGAAATAATATATATAATATAGAATAGATAGAAAGAATAGAATAGGATAGAATGAAATAGAATAGAATAGAATAGAATAGAATAGAACAGAATATAATATAACATAATATAATAGAATAGAATAGGATAGAATGAAATAGAATAGAATAGAATAGAATAGAATAGAATAGAATAGAATAGAATAGAATAGAATAGAATAGAATAGACTAAAACAGACTAGACTAGAATAGAATAGAATAGAATAGAATAGAATAGAATAGGATAGGATAGAATAGAATAGAATAGAATAGAATAGAATAGGATAGAATGAAATAGAATAGAATAGGATAGAATAGAATAGAATAGAATAGAATAGAATAGAATAGGATAGAACGAAATAGAATAGAAAAGAATAGAATGAAATAGAATAGAATAGAATAGAATAGAAGAGGCTAGACTAGAATCAGATTAGAGACTAGACTAGACTAGTCAGATTTATTTCAGCGACCCTGGTTCGCAAAAAGTTGCCTCAATTTCTAAAATGAGCCATAGGAACTCAAATTTTAAGTAAAATGTTAGTATAAAATGTGAGTATTGGCTTTCCGTCTCTCGTCTAGATATCCAGAGAGCAGTTTTAAAAATCCTTGGACGAAGCACGCTCTTTTTCCCACAGCAACTTGGCCAGTATTTCCCACACCAACCTCTGAAATTATTTGCTTGTTAACACAGTATTAGAATGCAAATACACCAAAATAGCATTTGGTCGACCTTGAAAAACGTTGATACTTTTGAACATGAATGTTTTAGCAAACCCGACAGAAAATGGTACCCTTGGTTGAAGCATTTTCTGCAAAACTGAGGTGCATTTCTCAATGGCAAATATTCGAGTTAACAAAAGGCTAATTGCGAGGTATCACAGGATTCCTATCTTAGTCCACTACTCTTTGTAATCATGTTGCTGGTTAACTAATAAATTCTTTGCGTACGTCCATTGTGAAAAGAAGTCTGCTGATATGATTTTTTTACTTTCTGTGAATGATCGGGTAAACAGAGGCGTATCTACTAGGAGTGTGGAGGGTTGTACATCCGCACCACTTTTGAAAACTTTGTCAGTAAATTTTATTGATGGTCGATAAATGCTGCCTCTGCGGTTATATGAATAGTTTTAAAACTGCTAGATAAAAAATTACGCACCTGGTGTTGTGGATTTACACAATGATACAACTGAAATTTATGCATTCTTTCCATACGGGTATATATGTATTTTTTCTTGTTGAAATTTATGACGAAGCAATGCATTAAAAAAGATTTAATATTCTTCCAAGATCTAAAGGCAAATTTACATCTTGTGTTGGGCAAGAATAATTTAGGAATAGTCTTTGTTTTAGAATAGGCTCAAAATTGCAAGTTTTTGATAATAATGAGGCTCGGCAAAAAATTAAGTATTCTTATAAAAAAGAGTGTAGCTTGTCTCAGCCTTACTTATCCCATATAGTTTCTAATTGCTACTTTAAAAAATTCTGACATGTCAGCATTCCCTAGATTGACGGAGCTACAGTGCAAAGATAAAAATAACCTGGGAAAATAGAATGAAAGAATGTAATGAATTTTGTCAACCATGGATGATAATCATTGTCCTGCTGTCTCGTGTTATTTAAAATTTATCTTGTTAACCAAAAGAAGTGGTGGAGCTCCTGGCATGTTCTTTTAGAGGGACAATTTATTTTTATACCCAGCACAGCACTCTCTACAGAGTTTAACACGAAAAATAGTGTAATATTCACCGCAGTGTTTATACGATGTTTATACTATCGTGCAACATATAAATCAAGCCTTACCAAATAACTACTGGGCTCATTGCATCAAATTTGGAATTTGGAGGTTATGAACAAAAAGGTTTTTATCCTGATTTTTTTGGGCGAGTAAAGAGGGGCAAAATCTTTTCGTCGGGCTAACAATGTTCCCCACACACTCAGCCCCCCATCCTATGGTTCCCCACTATTCTGTAGAGCAAAATATTTTTAAGGCCATGTACAAAGAGACAGAGAGAAGTTTATAAGTAGAAAGAGCGGACGTCAAATGTTCTGTAATTTCTCTTGTTTAGTAATTAATGGCCCTGACTAGAATATGTAGGAATGACCGCCTTTACTAAACCCGCTTATAGTCTTCACATCTTCCATAGTCTCTGTTCTGCCTACACTCCCATTTGTATTTTCTTAAAAATCCTTAAAAATCCATTTTTTCATGGCCCTAAAAAAGGAAAGTAGCTTTGGCGCGGGTGGGATATTTGATACTGACGACGTGTAAGGAAGCACCATTTTCGATCTTCAGGTGGAATATAAGAGCGAGGCCACCAGCTCTATTGCTTACAAACGAGGGGAAGGAACGGCGAAAGAGCAAGGAACACTTTGAAGCAAACTTAGACAACATCAAAATGAGTGGACGTGGTAAAGGCAGGGCGAAGGGAGTTAAGTCGAAAAGTCGCTCATCGAGATCAGGGCTTCAGTTCCCAGTCGGCAGAGTCCACAGGCTGCTTAGGAAAGGGAACTACGCAGAAAGGGTCGGCTCTGGAGCCCCTGTTTACCTCGCTGCTGTTTTGGAGTACTTGTCAGCCGAAATACTCGAGTTGGCTGGTAATGCCGCTCGCGATAACAAGAAGAGTCGTATTATCCCACGACACTTGCAGCTGGCTATAAGGAACGATGAAGAACTTAATAAACTTCTGTCAGGAGTTACGATTGCGCAAGGTGGCGTCCTTCCCAACATTCAGTCCGTGTTGTTGCCGAAGAAGACGGAGCAGAAGGGAAAGGCAAGCCAAAGTCAGAGCCAAGAATTTTAATGAACTCTAGATTGTTAGAAGCAACTTGAATCAGAAGAAGGAAGGCTTGCACATGAAAAAATCGTGCGATAATTTGCGATAACTCGGATGGCGCCATTTTGTGAAATGTTGCGCGCCAATTTCACAACGAACATATGGCGCCAGAACTTACAAAATCTTTAATGAAAAATATAAAAAGTAGAAGATCAATGCTGGTTGCCTTTATTTTCGCTGTTTTCAGTGTTTTTTACAAGGCCCTTCTATCAAAACAGTAAAGGCGCTATTTTTCTGTACTAAGATCAAAAGTGCCATTTCATGTTCAATTCTATATTCAATGTTTTGTTGCTTAAATGAATTTTTGTTATTAAGGGAAGAAAACGCTATAAGTGTAAATAATGTTAGTTTATGTAAAACGGTATTATCTTAAAACACCTTCAAAATCTAAACTGTCGTCTCAATTATTTGTTATCCTCAAGTGAAACATGGCTATTTCCAAGGTTGCTTACACGTGTTTAGAATGAGCATCTTTTAGATGTGTGGGAGACAATTTTTTTCAAACAATAACATACTGCATCTGAATTATTGCTTTTCGGGTCAAAGTAAATTTGAAAAGGATAGATTTTGAAAATTGCTTCTTGAGACCTGCTTTTGCTTGGAATTAGATTTGTTGTTGCAGAGAAACAAAACTAAAGTTTAAAGAACTTTTTTATTCTGACATCAATGTTTAAACAATTTAGGCTGCTTTACATCAAAGAGTGCTTGCTTGTGCTCTATAGTTAATATTGCAAGAAGCCTAATGGTAATTATATACATGGGAGTTAAACGTCTGATGTTTATAAGAACTTAGCTAACATCTAGCATACTATAAGATCTTGAATAACAGGAGTTGGCAAACACAGCTGGCTAACTTTAATTCCTACCAGATGTACTTGTTCACCATTACTAGTTAATAGAATATGCTTTGAGTTAGACAAAAGTAGATTTTTGGGAACCTTTGCAAAGGAATGAAAGTTTGTCATGTTAAGTGTATGACCAAATTTAAGATATGGGAATTCGGTTGTCCTTGGCCCATTTTTTCATTGCTCTTGTGATGTATTCTACTTGTGGGTTGGCAGTGTTCCTAAGCAGTTGTATCACATCTCTCAATGTCTCTCTAGGGAAGAACAGGAGTAGTAAATCAAGTCTTGTGACCAAGCAAAACAACAGAACTGAATACATTTCCACATATACAACTAACAAACAATTTTTACTCTACACCTTGCGTCAAAAAGTATTGGCACCATGAGGAGTATGACTAAAATGGAACAGAAGAATACCAAAAACGTACCTTGGTTCATGACCAGCAATAATCATTTGGAAGATCCCCACACAGGCGCCCCTTTTACCCTCCCAGTACTCTGGGTTAGGGTCAAGTCTCTCTAAGACATCAAAAGCCTTTGCAGCATAATAAAACTGACCCATCTGAATGAAGAAATTCAAGCATTGTGATATTAAAACTGTATAGCTTCTTACTTACAGATCAACAAAGATTACAAAATCATCTACAAAAATATATAGATCAACAAAAGCTTTATCATAATGCTTGTGTTTAATTATAATTTTGATTATGTTATTGTTAGCTTCGAACAGAAGTGAAGTGTCACTGATAGGTGTAAAAGTATCACTAGTATGATGGCAGTTAATCTGAGGTCATTGTTGAAAGCCGCTAAATAATGTGGTCCTTACCTTGTAACAGTCATTGGCAATGAGCTGTAACAAACTAAATGACTCAGAGGAAGTTTCCATCTTCAAGTACATTTCCCAGGCAAGGCGGGCTTTTCTGTTCATGATATCTAAGATTGTGACCAAGAGGAAAAATCACTAAGGCAAAGGAATGATGGTGTCTCTAAAGGCAATATAGGATATGCTTGTCTCAAGATTCTGTGAAGATTCATCTGGGAATTGGAGCTAGAGTAATCTGTTTTTTTGTTATGTGCAATGTTTGTATTCTGTTTTCTGTCAAGTGTAGAATTCAGCTAATCAAGTACTTACAGCATCTGCATAGCCATGCAATGTAGCTATAATCATTCTTGATCTTTTCTGATTGTATGATTAGGAAAACCTTGGGGAGAGCAAATGTTTATAAAATTACACAAAAAATCATCTCAGAAGCTAGAAAAAATCACAATAAGAATTCAGTCACACTCAATATCATAAGAACTTAATAACAAGTTTAGCATGCAATAATATATTCACCTCTTCTGCCTCTTTATAGTTTCCAACTGCTGCTTTCGCTTGGGCATAGTTGAAATTAAAATGTTCATCATTGTAGAAGTAGCTCTGTGTAAGGAAAACAAATTAAGTTTAATATACCATAAGCAAAAACATCATTGAACACCTGCATACTTGGTATATCATTTTAAATTATATTAACTGTTTGCTTTGTATGCTATTCCTTTTTCCTTGATTCTCATTACCAATAAATAGAAAAATTTGGACAACACCCAGAAAGTTTGAAACTGCTCTTTGACACACACAGAGATCAAGCTGACATTTCCAAGATTTCCTGCTGTCAAAGCAAATGAATTTTGTTAACAAAAATAGAAAATTGTGAGTCATGGGTTAGAAAATCAACACTTCCATTCCTCCTTAATTAAGAATGATCCCATTATGAACCCTAGAAATTATATCACATGCTACATTTTCAAATTCTTTGGATTGTAAAAATTTTGTGACACTGTATATTTTGCTTGAAAAGATACTACATTGTCCAATGCTTTGGATCATGAAAAATCATGTGTACATTTTGCCTGAAAAGATTGTGTAAAACACATTCCCTGGTAAATGTACAGTATAATTACCTTGATCGAATTGAGGTAAATCAATACATCCTCAAACTGTTTAAGAAGGAAAAAGCAGGAGGCCATACACTGTCTTCCGTGAATGGTATCTGAAAAATTCACATTTTTATGCATGTCACAAAAATAAGAAAGGTAGACTAATTTTCATTTGACAGAACATCAAACAAAAGTTTGAGGCAAAGAAGAGCTAAAGAGGAAGAAAACTAACAAAAACATGATGGCATGATAGATCTTTTTTTAATCATGCAATAAATTGGCATGGAATTAGGAGGACAAAACAAACATGATTTAATAATGAATAGGAGTGAGCATGTTCCCCTCTGCCTGTGAAAACTTTGTTGGTGGTGGGATAAATGATAAAATGCACAATTAGTCTGTAAAGAAGACAACTAAAACACAGACTGATAGAACAATACATACCACATTCGCTAGCTGAGCCGCCAACAAGCTGAAAATACTGCTGAGCAATCTTTAGGTGCTCACGCTACAAGAAGAAGAATTTTTAATAGAGAGATGTCAATAATTTGCTAGACAGAGTCTATACAGTGCAGTAATTGTAAATTTTTTGAAGCAGAAAGTGTATGTTAAAACCTAGCAAATGCTTTTTAACCTTGACACACACAAAATTAAGAGTAAACTTTGAAGCATGATGTAACAAAATGCTGTTGATATACAGCCACTAGTAAGAAATGTTGAATTATGCAGCTGTGTTGTCCAAATAGCTGCCCTGCAATATATCCATTTCTAAAACTTTAAGTCAAGAGTGCACCATACACAATTGATTGGAAGAATGACATGCCATACACAATTGATCTGTGTGCAAATAAACAAAATCTGATCACATACTGATCGCTGCTCTTGGCCCATGGTTGCATTGACAGTGCCTTTCAGTATATATTCACTTGGTGTTGTTGGCTCAAGGTCTTTGATGAGGTTGTATGCTTCAGTGACATCATCTTTGGCAAAAATACCCACAAGTCAGTTATACGCAGGCTTGGATAAGTTTAATGAAGTCAGCACAACTTACAGTGGAAAAGATATAATAATAAGCTATAAGCAAAGTACGTTTAACTAACCTAAAAAGTATTGTTTTGTCCGACACTCCTCAGAGTATGCAAACGTTGGAAAATAACCAAAAACTGACCAAATAAATAGCCAGATGCAGATCGAAAACACTAGAGGGTGATAAGCAGAGCGCGTGATTGGTTATAATTGTCCAATCAGCGTTACTTAACCCCTAACTTTAGAAGAGCCCAATGAAAAAGATGAACTCTTTCTGTCTACAAAGAATGGGATTTTCCATTGAAATATAGACAGACTCCAAAACACCACGACCCAGCTTGCCCAATTATACGAAAATTGTCCTCACTATATGTTTTGGCGCAATCTGGGTTCCCCAAAAGATGTTGTCCTATAGCCGAATCACAATTTGTATTCTCCTGCATACTCTAAGGAGTGTCGGACGAAAAAGTACTTTAAGTATGCATAAACTGGTTCCGCTTTTTCTAGCAATTGTGAAGTTTTGTACCAAAAAGCACTTGTTAACCTAAAGAGGTATTATTAAACAGCTAGGTCGCTTGAATAGGGCCCCAAAAATCTTTCCATCTTTGAATCAAATTATATCTCTATCTTTGAACAGATAAATAGATATACAAACCTTGTCGTAAGTAATAAATGACCTAAAACGAAACGAAATCAAATGTGAATAAAACTTAGACAGAAATCAGAAAACAAAGATAAATGGCGAATAGGCAACCAAACCTGATTTTCCACGTCAAGAACAAAAATATTTACATCTATAGTGTTCAATTTTCTCATTGTTAATGATTTGTCAAAAACAACAAAGAATTTGAGACTTCAAATTCGAAATATGCCTTGGCCAACTTCTAGAGCAAAAGTGCTTTTGACAATAACAAACTTGCATGCTTTTAAATTTGTTTTGAATTCATCTTTAAAAGTGCAATCATATGTGACTACCAACCAGAGGGAATGAAAAAGAGGCTCCTTAATACAAGTAAAAAATTGCACATAGTCCATGATAAACACAAAAGCATTTAAAAAAAAATTCAACTGAACTAATGGCAAAAATAAGCTTCAGTAAAACACGGGAACATTGAATTATGTCTTTTGAAAACTTTAGTAGTAAGCATTACAGGACTTGATCATAAACCTCACTATATTTAGGTACAGAACGGGAGTATTTTAATTAAATCAGCAATAGCAAATATACTGACTAGCAACGTACATAATACCTCAATCAAAATCAAGAACATTGAACGCATTCTCCAGGATATGGAACAAAATGCTTTAAGATTGATTTACATGTTATCAATTATTGCTCAAAGCACATTAACAAAACATAATTTCTTGACTAATTTCATGGTGGTATTTTAGAACAGGTAGGTTCAGAAGAAATAACAACAACTGAGCAAAAAAGAAAAAACATTGAATTTGCAAAACATGCTTGACAAACATATACGATGCTTACAAGATTCAGCCTCGCTTCGGGCAGAGCATCAACCAATGGAGGCAAGACTTGCAGCGCGCCTTCTCCAGCACGGAAAACAACCTGAAAGGTACCAGGCTCTTTTAAATAACAATCACAGCACGGTGAAATGTGAAACGGGGGATCTCTTGGGTCAAAATATGGTTATTAGTCTCATGTTTACATCAGCTAGCCATTTCAGTTCTCCTTGGCTCTCACTACAAATGTCCATATCTGTGGGAAAATGGAACTAGCATCTTGCTAAGGCACCAATTAAAGTTGGACTTGTTACAAGTCTCCATCGCGGGAAAAAACTGAAGAGGTAAACATCCTCCCTAACGAAACAAGAGAATGACGTCACTCACCATATTGTGCTTGATGAGGTCTTTTGCAAAGCTAAATGATGGACTGGCAACTTCCTGCAACGCCTTAAGCTCAGCCTTAAAGAAAGTATAACAAAATTCTTAACTAGTGAGTCATCAAAGTACCAGCGACACTAAATTCCTATATTCCGAATGATCATCTTAGACAAGTCATCTTGATATGAGTCCAAGGAAGTACAGTGTCTAGGCAAGTAGAGGCAAGCATGTATTAATAAGCCAAGGTATTTACATCACGCCAAGAAAAACCGCAGAAGCATCAATAAAAACTTTAGAAAAAGCTTTGTAACAAAAGCATAAAAAATTCTGGAATACATTCGGTTCCGTGGATTACAAAGCTGAACTACATTCATTAATTGGCCGATGAAACGCTGGTGTACTAAATTTGCAGAACATAAGCCAAGTCTGGAAAAATTGTGAAATGAAAATTATTAGAAGAAGAATCACAGAAGAAACAATGGTGGAGTAATGGGGAGGACATGAAACTGGACCTTGTAATCATTCATAACTGATATTCATTCAGTGCACATCAAAGTATTGCTACAGGGCTCTTTTAAGTGAATTGTGCAAAATTGAAACAAATAATCGAACAAAAGACTAACCTCTGCAGCTTTCCCATTGTATAATTTGAAATGATTGCAAGCTTTCAAATTAACCGCAACGGCACTGTAACAGATAATTAATCCATAATTAGATTCCAAACAGACGAGACTCGGTTTGATAGCCTGCCTATGACAGCTCTCTCAGAGGCATCTGTATAATGGCTTTGTAATGACACTGGACTGGAGTTTCACACAACTTCAGAAACAGTTATAGCCAACAGTATTATAGTATCAGTAAAAGAAAATAATTGACTCGTGAGTCGTGAACGTGAAAAAATAAAAACAGTGCTTCAGAAATGTCTTCATTAAGTCGTGTTAATTAAAAATGATGCTAATATGATAGCGATACTAATAAGTTACAAAGAACTAATAAACAAACAACGATAAATAATATAATACTAATAAATAACAGACTTTGAATTAGAGAAGATAGCTTTTCCGTACAGTTCAGTAGGAAATTAAATCCCTTTCCATAAAGACTAGGCATTCTCATCTGAATTCTTAAAAGTAGATTATTCGACGTTTAGAAGGATTACAAACCAGCCTTTGTAACATACCTGTCTGGGAAGTGCTGAAGGTAGACAGAAAGGACTTCCTACAAAGCAAAAATAATTATAAAAAGCACTCTTTGTTGACAGAGCTTCGTAAAATGATGAAAAATGAATAAAGATGATGAATAAGAGCTCCAGCAGAAGAAATAGCAGAATTAGAGCAACGCAATAAATGCTCAATTCGTTGGGTATAAAAATTGATCCTATATTAATCTGTGAGATTAAACTAAAGCGAATAAAGAGACTAACCCTACGAGAATTCAAATAGAATCAGTGAAGAGATAGAGGTATTATCCGAAGCCAAACAAATTTATATATTCTTAATCTCAATCTAAAAGCATCTCGTAGAATTTTGTTTAATTAAATCCAGCGACATATTACTCTCTGTCACAAACCAATTTAGGTATGTAAATGTGTTTCATCTTGATAGTATATGGTTTCGATAAAACTGGAATTCGCCTCTTATCACTGACTTGATACCTTTTCGCTGCAAAATGCATCTGTATATGACTTCAGAATAAAATGCTGTCTGGATGTGCCCGAAATTGAGAAAGCAACCCAGAAAATTATCCCATTGACTCACAGTGATTTATTGACAGCCTGTCCTTGCACCTTTCAAACTCTGAGCTCCAACAAAGTATAGTTACAACTAATACTTAATGTGGTTGGTACTAGCGTAAACGAATAAAAAATTGAGAAAATTCAAAGCAATCTATGCCTAGTAGTTGTACCTGTGAGACATCAAAGTAGTCAAGCTTATAGTAGCACAATGCAACATAGACATTGAGCGCCAAGTAGTCGCTGTGAAAAGAAAGGAAATGTCATTGGAAAATCAAGTTGTTTTTCAAGGGTGTTCAAGTCTACGAAACTGTAAGGGAAGTGTACAGATTCCTAAAAGCATGGTCACTTACATGAAACACTTTAGAAAGACCCTTATCACAAGCTCCTAAAAGCATGGTCACTTACATGAAACACTTTAGAAAGACCCTTATCACAAGCTGTTAGGAAGGCGACATACAGCTAGCAAACGTATTTGGAGATATGAAAATATAAGATGGCGAGGACAGAAGTGAGTACTGGAATCGTTAACACTTGGTGCTAGCATTGTTGTCTAGAAAAAGGACTTTATTTCGCTTTGCGTATTTGCTATTGATGCTGCAACAAAAAAAGGACAGAGACATGCTTCAAGAAAGGTCAGGGGGCTTTTGTCAATGTAGACTATTTGCGGTTGAGAAAAAAACAATCTAACGTTACAGCACCAAAAATGTAAGTGTGATAGAGAACACTTACCGATTATCCAGTAAGATCCTCTTGTAGATATCAATAGCCTCCTGGAAATGGCTTCGTAGGTAGTGAATTGAAGCCAAACTTAGCTATAAAGAGATATATGGGATTGATGAACTCTTTGAGAATCTTCATAAATAATTTGCAGCAAAAGTCGTATCCAACTTCCAGGAATGAACTTCGATAAAATGGGAACATAAGCAAAGAAATATAATCAGAATTGGTGTAAGAATGCACATCTAGCTACCAAAAACTAACTATACCATTAGCCTGTGCAGACACTCTGCTATAAATAAGGAACACCATAGTTAGCAAGCAATAAAATGAATGTTCGGCAGAAAGTGTCAGAAAATGGTGCGTGTTTGTGTAGTCCTGGAAATCCCTCCGTGCTTTTGAGAATGACTAAGAATTACAGATAAATTTGTTTCTACTGATACAGCCCCTTTCCTGTTCTATTGACTCTCAAGCTGAAACCTAAAAGACGCTTGTCTAAAATGCTCTATGCTCTAAGTTTAAACAAGCAACAATAATGATGAATTTCCTATTAAGCCAGGATAAACATGCTTGCGTTTTGAAAAACCCCTAAATTACACTTAATTGTTTGCCCTAGTTGTCCAAAATTTTACTTCAATCGATAAAAGACCAAAACTGATACAAAAACGACTTTAGGCCCAAGAAGAGGAAATATCTGTGACACGAGAACAAGACGAGTCCTCACAAATAAACACTTAGGAAGATTACAAGTTGACTTCCTTAAACCACTAATGGTAAATAAGAAAATATCAACTATCTTTAGTACAAGGTCTATCTAGGTCAAGGTCAACTAAGTCTAGTTTTTGAAAAATAAAATTATCCTCTTAGATCTTCCACAGGAAAAATGGTGGGCAGGTTTCTTCCTCCGCTAGATTGACTGTCCAAAATGATTCTAGTCCCTAAGTGACATCAACTTAGCTTTATTTCGTGAAAGGCTTCATTCCCTGCTAACACATTATGTGTTAGCCAAGCCAGAGAGGTTTCTGCACCGATGCGTCTCGCTTGTACCTATGCCTATTCTAATATCAAGCGTTCACCACCTAGTGGTTGTGTGTAGCAATTTAGAGCAGCAATTTCCATGATCATGCCATACCACAAATGATATCATTCTGTAGAAGGCAGGAAAAGGCCCACTACCAGTCTACTATCTCCAGCTCTAAACTACTTGTTTTGTTATACAATAATGAATGGAACTTACTTGAGTTACAGCTGCTAATTCTACCCCTGGCTGAAAACAATGCACACATTCACTACACTGGAAACTTGGAATGATTTTTTCAATGTTTTCCAAACTGCAGCTAAGTGTAATGCATTCACTAATTAACTATTTCTAAACAAGACACTAGCACTAAAGTAAACTAAACAAGAATACCAAACAAGAATTACTGAACTGCTCTGTTGCTACAAAAATGGACTCTAAATAACTCTCTTTCAAATACTAACAGCCTTGCATACTAACAGATCTTTCACTATCATATTTGTCATCAATTCTTTAGAGCAAGTTTTGGGTAAAAGAGTTGACTGTTCCAGTTAGGAATAAGAAATTTGCTTCAAAAACGCTTGCATAAAACATTGAGTGCTCTCACCTGGTCTTCAATAACATCTTGAAGTTGAGAATGATATGACATCAACTTTTTCTCATCATTAAACTGTAAGTTCAAATTGAAGAGTTTTATTTTGCAAAAACAGATATTAAGGAGCAGCAGTATCCAAAAAGCATACAAATTTGAAGCTAGCTGGCCTCTTTAAAATAGAGGCCTAGAAGAATGTATCACCTCTTTCATTCAGTAGCCAACACAAGTCAAAATTTGGCTCATAATTTGGCTGATTTATCAATTGAACAATTGAGAAAAGAGAAATTGAACTATAAGCACTGTGAATGAAAAGTGCATAAAGTATTTGTCCTTTATTATATAGATAATCAACATATTGCACACTTCAAAGAAAAAAATTAAAATTTTGAATGAAAAGTACCAACCTTGTGTGAAAGATGAAATAATAATCTATTTTGAAGCTTGCTCTTGCCTCCTAAAAACACCAAAAAATTGTAAATAAATATTATAAATGAAAACGCCTTCAAAGATTAAAACTGATTATAATAGAAACTTGTATCAGAAACATCTGTTCTCTGTAGGACACATAAAGATTTGACCTCCTGCAATAATTACGCTTCATCCCTTGCCATTTTCAAGAGGAACTTTCCAACTTTTCATTCAAAATGCTAACTACATGCACAATATTTGACTCAGGTGTTTTAGAGTGTCTTCCTTAAAAACTTTTATCATATAAAATTATTAAAGCATCAAAGCATCACATCTTTTCTCAGACTTAGCAACTTAATTCAAGTGAAGGAGCCCACATGTCCTTGCTAGCTCCCATCTTGGCCAAGAGAACGTAGTTTAAATGAGAAAAATTGTTTTCAAATCAAAAACAGCTCAGTTATTTCAATGCTTTAAAAATGCCTACTGGCGTATGCAAAATTTTTAGCATACCTTTCTCTGAATACTCCTGTGCTTCATCATACAGACCAAGCATAAAACAACAGCAGGCAACATTGCACATAATATCAGGAGAGCTGTTAGTTTTTGAAATGGTCTTGTATTCCTTTAAAAAATTAATCACCATAAGTAGGCAGGTTGCATAATAAGTAAATATTTGTTGAAAAGATAAGAGAAAAAATAACTATAACCCTCTCTGTACTAATCTCCATACTGAAACCAACAGCTATATAATTATAAATCTCAATTGAAAAGTGGTTGTTGAAATCCTGATTGCTGATGGGTGGAAAAGTGGAAACTATGCATATTATTAGTGCTTCTAGAAAGAAAAAATGAAATCATTTTATTCAATCTTGATACCTCCAAAGCCTTCTTATAGTCCCCTAAGTGGAAGGAACAATAAGCAATCCATTCGTCAGTGGAGTCAGACACTTTTCCTGCATGTTTATTAAACTGCAAAATCAATAAAAGTTACATTACATTTTATATTTGATTATATTTTAAGTAGCATTTAACAAACTAGTTTGAAAACAAACTAGATAGTTGTCTTTTTCATACAAAATTGCTTACAGATTGTTGTTCTACTGTTGACTCTGTAAGAATAAAAATTAGTTTACTCATGAATGTTCTACTTTGTTCACTTCAGATGCATGCATGCAAAGCCCTACTTTTGAGCTATCAAGCATTTATTATGGCCTCACCACAAAAACAAAAGATATGATTCTCTTAGTCGTTTAACTTGGTCATTGCCATCAAAACCAACCAAATTCATTTAAACTCAAAAAGGGACACATGGTGTGATGTACCCAAAAAAAATTTCAATGCCATTTAAAAATGAGAGTACTAGAACTCAATAAAAAATTACAAAAATACATTTGATGATATAAAAAAATGATAAGGTAATGTTCTGGGAACCTTGAATTAAATAGGGCAGTTGCATTCAAGGACTGTATTTTGTATTGGAGATTACATATTTAAGCACATTTACAAAATTAGGCCAACCCCTCCAATGACAATTTTAATCAATGTGCCACAAAAGGCCCTCTACTTATAAGTAATAAATCCAAGGCACAAAAATTTACTTCTAATAATGTTGCAGCTCCTGTAAAGTCTCTGTTGTCCAGAAAATCACTCAGCTTTGGTAGTTTCTTTTTCTTTTTGCCCTCTTTGGCTGGAGCTGCAGATCCCTGTCCTACGGCTGGCTTAGCTCTTTGCAGCAACTTTAAAAAATCAAACATATAGATGGTAGATATCAAACATTGGTGGTACCAATTTTTGCACATTGCTTTACGAATAGTTAACATACAAAAAAAGAAAATTTTGCACTGAATAATAGATTTACAGGACAAACAAGTCAATCTGCTTTGAACTATTTGTGTAGAAGTTAAACAGGAAAGGCAGGATATCTAGATATAAGGGTAAAATGCCACACTATTTCACTTCTTCACATAAGAACACCCAGGAAAAGAAAAAAAGTGACTGAAAAAAGTGACAAAGCTAATGGTGCTCTTTCACTTATCTGAATCAAAAAATTGCCTTAACTTTGTCTGCCAATGTCATTTGCAAAGTGGACAAGGTGAATAATAGAATATACTCATATAATTGTGACAATCTTACCATGTTTTCTAAAGATTTGATGAATCAATTCCAACTATATTTTGCAACTTTATCAACATATGTGTCAGACTCAATGCATCTTGGTTTCTATGCTAACCAACACAAGCATTATCGCTACAAAGCAGGAAAGAGAAACACACTTTAATTGGGAGATTAAATTTATTTTAAAAGCATAAAAACATTAGAGTTGCAATGAGGTAATAAGCCAATTCTATCTTAACCACAATCTGAAGCAAACTGAGAAATATCTTATCCAGAAATAAAACTCTGCCTAATAGTATTGCTCAAATATACATTTGTCGAATAGCATCTTAACATTTCATTGAACGCAATATACAAGGTGCACCCCCAAGGAGAAACGGTTTTTAGCTTATCAACACGATAAACAACCTTTATATAATACATTTCACTGTCGTTGTGTTAATAAACAAAATTGACAGTTTATTCCACGGGAGGCTATCATTATTCATAAGCCTAGGCATGTTTGCAATAGCTTATCTTTCAATATGCTCATTTTAGGGAAAATCAACAATTTCATCTACAAAAAAAGCTGAATGAATCATACAAATATATCATGAAACAAGCAACACAACTAGCATTGGTGGCCATGGCCTAGGTTAGTTATATCCGCAAGCCATCGTTTTGCCTTGCATAAAACGAGCTGATGAAAGGCACCGTGCTTAAAAGACAACATCAAAGTCATATTCAGCGGAAATTGAGAGCAAAAAATTACTCACACACAAAATATAATGAAAAACTGCTTTAGAAGTTCCTTGAACTGTTTCAGACAGTTGCCACAGCAATCAAAATTGAGCGACAACAACCTTTGCAACCTTTGCTCCTCCACAGCCCCCCAACCTGGGTCGAAAAGATTGGACAGAACATCTTTACCTTTGATAAACTGTGTCCAGGGGGGCAGGGGCCGTTTATTTGCGATTATTTAGGGGTAAAATTCAAGCAGATCGAATTAGGGAAGGTTGAAAGCAATTATTTGTTTTCAGTGGTAATTGTGATAATTAAAGATGGAGACAACGAGGGGTAACAAAGGAAATGGAGATGAAGAATAGGGGATAAAGAGAAATATACCTCTAACTCCCAGAGAGAATGATTGTCACAGATTTCATATTTATGTAACACAGAAATTTATCAGTGCATAGCCAAGACAAGACATGTAATTACATGAACGCACGGTTTGAAAAGGCATTTACGGAACAATGGTTATACCTTTGTAAAGAACGCCCTCATTTTCAGGTTTATTGGCCTTTTCCTTCCTATCTGGTAATGCCGTTGGGAGAATTTTTACAACGAATGTATCGAAATTCGAAAATAATTGCGATAATATTCATGATAAAGTAAAGAAGTCATGTAAAACTGGAAAGATACGTCGATGATGCTCATTTAGTTTCGCTTCATTACTTATATTTTTTCTTAAAAGACCTACAGCTATTCAGCTCCACCACAAGTCTGATTTATCAAAATCCACATTATTTTATATCCCACGACGATGGCTCTACCGTGCTTCACTACACTTGAACTCTCTTCTGTCATATTGAAGTTGGAAAAGTCATAGTGCTGCAATGTATTCATTCATAAGGCGGTTTTCAGTTGAAACAACCTCCCCATGATAGACAGTCGAAATCTGGTAAAAAATCCTAGCAGCATAATCCCGTTTTAGCTCCAATTTCCAAATGAAAGAGATGGCCAGGATTTTCCAATCGTTAACAATGCAGATGCGTGTATTGTACGTCGAAGAATAGTGAGCAAAAATAGGTACAATAAAGTTTTGACTTTATACGCGAATGAAATACACGCTTTTTTTATAAGGAACCACTTTATAAGGAACCTACATGTGGAAGGCCGAAATATTTAAAAAACTTATACTACTAAAAACGAAATCACTAAGGAACTGTTCGATTTGAAATATTCTTATAACTGCAAGCATCAAGAACTAAAAAGCCGGTTCCATTCATTTGTAGCAAATACTCGCATAGATTGTTTGTTATTCGTGTGTCAAGTGTTTTATTGAGTAGTTTCCGCATATTAAGTGTTAAGGCTTATTGTAGTCAAAGCACCGAAAGTGAGAACTTAAGGAACTTTTGGTACTAAAATCTGATGATTTGAGGTCTATGAATAAGGAACTTTTGGAACTAGGCCTGGAGGTAGGTTCCTTATAAAAAAAGCGTGTATAGGCACAATGTTTCGAGTATAAACCTTCATTAGGTAAAAGGAATAGGAGGAGTAGCGGTTCAAAAGGAAATAGAGGCATAGAATCAAAAGATAAATAATATGGAATGTGATAGCTTTACTGTATATAAAATAAATTAGTGAATCTGGTACCAAGGGAATAATGCAACGTAAAACGTGAGATGAGGTGGGAATGTGTGAGTGGGCGGAAAGCGTGTAGATGATATGATATATGAAATAATAGTAGCTGGGTTAAGAAATACTCAAAGATGTTTTGTTAAGACCATTTGAATAAGAGTTTAAAGCTTAAAAATGGTACATTTTTCGTGGGTTTTGCGTTGAATGTTGTTCTTAGGTGTGTGGTAAAGTCCAGTGATTTTCATGTTAGTTGGTGTATGATTTTCTTCATCTTCCACTTCTCTTCATTTTCTTATCTTCTCCTCCTCTTTTTTTCTTCTTCTTCCACTTACCTTCATCCTCCTCTTCTTCTCTTCTCACTTCTCTTTATCTTCTTCTCCTTTATTTTCAAATCGTGCTTGTCTTTGCGCAGATTGGTTGCGCAGTTGTGGTTGTTGCTGCTTCTTCAAGCTCGATCGAAACATTGAAGCGAGCAGCACAAGAAGGGAAAAATCAAAGGGGAAAGCAAAGTATGCAGCAAATACGCAAAAATATATCCTGAAATTTTTTTCTTATTTTCAGAGAAAAATATAAAATCTGTTTTCCTAGGACCGTTTTAGAATGAGTGGCACAAAGGTCGATGAGGTACCGTATATACAGTTTCTTGTTGGATAAGAATCATACATGATTCATTCTTCTATGATTCATTGCTTCTGATTTTCTGTTCTGTTCTAGTGTTAACCCGTCTAATCATTTCCGTGCTATGGAAATGATCGATCGAGCTTATTTTGACTTCGTCAATTTCCAGTTGGTTGTGTTTTTTACTCAATTTTAATGTCTCCAGTGAAAATTACTGTGCTTTGCTTAGTAATCATTTCTTTAGTCTCCAATGCTAGAAAGAGCTTTTAAATATTAGTTCCGAGTTTGCTTAATTTTCTCCGAATCCTGACTTCAGCTATTTGATGTCCGTGCTCTTCTTGGCACCATTATCAACTCCAGTGTGGAATCAGTGTAGCTTAAGTCGGATATATTCTTTCATATCGAATGACGATTTCACATTGTTTTTGGTTTGCGTATATTCGGCGTTACTTTACATGGATTCCATCCTGGTATCAACTTCAAATCATCTTAAGAATAAGGCTTACCAAACAGCAGAATATTAATTCCAATTCATAAATGGGGGAAATGATATTTCTGAGAGAACTTCTTTAGTTTAATAAAACATTGAATCCATTAGTCGCTCATTATTGTCATATGAAACTCATATTAAGTTCTCTAAAACCATATAATCAATTTTTTTCTTTATTTCTACTTTACCTGCTTTTACAATATTTCTTTAATCAAAGGTAGCAATTTTTTAAGTATAAGAAGCATTTGGAAGTTTGGTGTACGTAAAAGGTATCAGTTAGTATCTGCTTATCACACATCAAATGCTAAGAAGTTTAATTCTTCATGCAAGTAGATTGTTCCCAGCTTTTTATTTGTGAGGGTCATGTTTATTTCTATAGGTCATGAAGTGATTTAGTGCATAGGTCCCCTATCTTAAAAGTTTCCTAGTAGTGATAGTATGGTGAATGCCAATAATATACAAAAAGCTAAATAAAAATTCAACCTTTGCAGATTTTTTTATTTACTTTTTATTAAATCATTTCACCAGAAAATTGGCAAATTTTGCTAAAATTCTGTGTATATATGAGATTTCATTTTGTTACCTCCTCATGATTCTGCCTTTTTTAGTACTAAAATTCCAAAGTATTATTACAAAGTATTTTACAAGTTTGAAGTCTAATTCATGCAGTACATTTAGTTTGCAGAAAGTCAATCCATTGTGAAGGACTATTAATGTGCTCTTAAAGTTCTAGCCAAACAAAAAGTTCTAGCACTAATTAAGGCAAATAAGTTCTAGCCAAACAGTAATATCAAGCACAACTAATTTCTGTCTTACGAAACTGTTAATGGTGTTAGGTTTCTTCAGCCAAAAATGGTGCCCATATTTAGAAGCAAGTAGCAGCATTCAATATTTCTTAGAAATAAAAGGATTTCAGTTTCTTCCTTGTTGTTATGCCTGAGCAATGGGCTTGAAACTTGTTAGGACTTGTTAGGACTGAATCATCATCATTGTCTCTGTAACTAAGACCAGAGTCCATTCCTAGCCCTCCGCCATTTTCAGCTCTATTATGGTATTATTTTCAGCTTTATTTGCTTTGCTTCTAATTTCGTCTGTTAACAAGCTTGCTTATTCAGCTAAAAGTTTGTTATAAACAGTGAATAAACAGTCAACTCAATTTGCACCTGTTTATCTTGAGATTTTTTTTTATTTCAGTTTCATTTATTTGAAATTCTACACATACAATATTAATTCTTTACATAATGCAAAGAAATGTTAATAGAAATATTAAAGTGTTGAAAGATTTGCCGTACTTTCAATGTGCTGTGTGAAATAGGCTTGAAATATTGTAGTCACAGGGAACTGGAGAATAGGACTGGGATTTTCACATCTTATGAAAAAAAAGATTGTTTATGAAAAGTCAAAACAGCTTGTTTTTTAACCTGATGGTTGCCTGCATTTCTTCTGTTTCTATTGTAGGATATTAATATGTTTTCCTGTTTTCCTTCTTCTGCATTTTTATGAATTTGTTCCAGGTAAAAGAAGAAGACAATAATCATCAAATTGAGTCTCAACCTCAAACTAATGATGGACCAAGGAGATTGCATGTAACAAACATTCCATTCAGATTTAGGGAAGATGACCTTAAGAGGGAATTCCAGGTTAGCAAAGACTTAATCCTTAAACTGCAGTTTTCAAATTAAGGCAACATATAGAATATGTTTTTGTTTGAATGTTTGAGTCTATTACCTGCTGGATACAAACAATCATGAGAGAGGTCACATCCTATATGGGCAAGCCGATAATGATTTGATAGGGAAAATGACAGCAGTTGAAAGTTAAAAGAGTAAGATGATGGACATGTTAAACAGATGATTTTTAGGATATGAAAGGAGCTAAGGACCAAGAAATAGACATTCAAAAGGCAAGCTTAAAATAATAGATAAAAATATGTGTACTGTACAAGGTTCAGTTGCAAAATACCACAAAGTTTGATGAAGAAGAAGAGGACAATTTTTTCATAATAGAGCTTGGAAAAAGCCCTTTGACATCTTAGGTCTTTTCTATCTGGTGCCCCAAGTGCTTGTTTTCAACACCTCATTCTCTCTTCTTCTTGAATTTTTCTCTTTACTGTCTAATCCTGTTCAATATCTTTGTGTTTATTTTCAAGCCATTTGGAAGTATAATTCATGCAGAAATCATATACAATGACAGAGGATCAAAGGTTAACATTTTTCAGACTTACTGCAATGCTAATCATTACAACTGAATGATTCATTTTTGGAAGTATTTAATAGTAGAAATCCAAGAAATAGCGTAAATCCTCAACTAAGCCCCCTGGGGGCTTATTTATTTTTGACATTTTTGGGTGGGGCTTGTTCGAGGGGGGGGCTTATTCGAAGGGGTGGGGACTTATAAAATTTCCAGAAACATGCCACACAAAAAGACAATTTTTGAATTTTTTTTTGTTTTCACAATATAAAATATAACCCAAGTATAAAGAAACATTTGATCAAATTATTAAAAAAAAGAAAAATTTTTATGGTAATTCACTAGAATGCCAAAGGCAACCTCAGGAGTCAAAAATCTACAAATCAAGGGGGGCTTATTCGAGGGGGGGGGCAATTCAAGGATTTACTGTAGTTAATACCAAAATCTGTCCAGATTTTTGTTTTTTTCCCACTATTATTACCCATGCTAAGTACTTAAGTATGCTAACAAGGGCAACTTTATTATCAGTTTCAGATGTCTTCTCATACCTTATGACCCTTTTTGTAATGCATGCCTACAATAAAAAATTATCTTTCTGCAGGTATTTTTCTTTTTATGTTGGTGCTAACTTAAATAATAAGTAATATTTGGTCATGCAAGTTATCTTGTTAGATCTTGTATAAATTTTGAATGTTATTGAATATTCCTGTTCCAATGGTCTTACCAGGTACCTACTCATACTCTGGTTAAATCTCATGAAACTTCTTCATTATTCTTGCCCAAAATTTCTGAGTTTTTGTCATACTTTCCTCTAAAATTTATTTATTTTGATGCATCGTTTTTGTCACTTAAACAACTTTGACATACTTTAAGCTTTTTTTCTTTTTTTCTTCAAATTCCCACACTTCAAATAGATTGTACTGTTTTATGCAACTTTTGAACTTTGCGATAGCAGAAAAGTAGTGCATAATATCATCAGTGCTAATCTTCATGGTTTTTTACCAAAATAGGTAATTCTGTTGTATGAGTCCATAAAACATGCAGAATAAAGTTATGCCTGGCATTTGAGAAAACAGTGTTTCATATCCAAACTTAGATTGTGAAGAAAATTCTCTTTGTAGGCTTTCTTGCTCTTTTTCCTGTACACATACTCCTTGGTATTTACCCCATATGGTATGCATTGCTTGTTAACTTCCATGTTAATTACCAGAAAATACCATTCAGTACTATTCGGAAGCAATTTATACCATTCTCTTTGGTTTCAAAGGGATTTGGCTTTGTGACCATGGAAAGATCTTCTGATGCTAGAAAGGCTAGGGAGGCACTTAATGGCAAGGCATTTGATGGTAGGAAGATTGAGGTATGAATGTGATTTATATATGTATTTCCCTCTTTTTGAACATAAGTTATATATTGTCATATTACATCTCAATGCATCATGCCAAATTTGTGCCATATTTATTGGTGTCTAGAATGATGTGATGTTACTTCAAGAAGATGCTAAGGAAAATGTTCTTAAAAGTTTTCTATATCTGAGCTGCAAGCAGAATAACAAATCCTGTTGATTATTTTGAGACAGTATCGTTGTGTTAAGGAGCATCTAGATGTGACATATTTTTACCAGGTTCCCAATCAGATAATTAAGGACTTGTACTATTTTCAAATATTCTTATTATAATATTCATTGTCAATTGAAGATGTTTTTGTAATGCAAAGTTTTAATGCTGCTTCAAAATTTCAGGTCAACAATGCCACCCCTCGCTCAAACAAACCACGTCGTAAGTTCTTCATTATGTTTTTCATCCAACCGTTTAGTGTTCATTACTTCACTCATCACTGTTTCTTCACTCATGGCTGTTGGTTAATGTATTTTTTGTTATATATCCAGGTTGTTTAGTAGTCAATTTGACTGTTTTCGTCGTTTTAGCTGATGCATTTCGAGGAAGGGCCTACAGAGGCAGGGGCGACATGAACAATTTCGGGCATCGCGGATACGAAGGACTGCACCAAAACCAGAAGTATGCAGAAACTTTATACTGCTTGTATGCTTTGTTAAGATCACGTGGTGAAGGCGAAAAGGAAGTTTGAGCATAATAACTTCTTTCGTTTAGGTTCTTAAGGGCTTACATTTGATTCGCTAAGCTGTTTGGCCAATGGGTGTTTCAAAGATAGCATAAGCTGCATTCTTTTCAGTTTTGATATTGCCTATAAGTTAAAAAGAGAATACGACCGTGTGGGAGTTATCCTTAGAAGCTTGCAATATATTCTTGTGCAACTCACATATGTACTCAGATGCAAAGTTTGATCCTAATTTAATGCAAGTTATTTCTGCTAGATGCTCTATCTTTATGAGCATTTGGTTGTCATTAGGTAGTAACAGAACTCGATCTCTAGAATACTGACAATATTACAGTAAAAAAGTTGTCAAACGGGCGAAAAGTTGAGGGACATTTTTCAAGGAATATAAAGCAAACGGTTTATTCTACAACGAATAACTTGATTATACCATATCCTCCTTGTAAGATATTTAAAATTAATTTCTGTTGAACTATTGCAAAAGGGACTTTCTTACCTAGAAATCAGCTGTAATACATCATTAGGTTATCAGGGCAGGACGCTTCATTGTCTGTTTTGTGCTACTTCTTTCATTGAAGCTGTTATCTATTAATGCTATGTAAATCATTTGTCAGTATCGATGTAGCTGACACTGATTGTCTTTCGAACATTCCTGCTAACATTGCTTCTCTTGTATTCATAGCAAACTCTACAGCACCGGCTATGTGAGTAGTGTTATCTTACTCATTCACTGCCCAGCGTAAAAGAAAAGCTTTTGCTGGCCTTTAAGTTATTGTGCCAAGTGCCTTTTCAAATGGAACCAAAATTATATCGAAAGTATTAATTAGTAACCTATTTCCTTTGCAGACTTAATTTTAAAGTATCATATGTCATATTGTCATCATATTGTCATATTTTTTCTTTTTTGTGGTAGTGTCGAGTGGGAAAACAACCAATATTATTAGCTTTAAACCGTAATCCTCTGCAAACAGCATGCGCAAAATATTCTATTAATGTTTCTACCATTTCTCGGAATGCTAAAACGAGTATCAAATTACTTATGGAAATTATTACCATAAAATAAATACGTGCCTCTTCATGTTGGCTGTGTTATCATGTTATCACAAGAAACAGTACTTGGAATATGTTTTACTGAAAAATAAAAATATACTGCCACTGAAAAATAGGTTTCGTTAAAAATAAAAATATACAGCCACTGAAAAATACGTTTTGTTAAAAATGAGTAAGGGCCTTGATGATTTATCACCATTCTGCGGAATGTTTGGTACCTTCAACTGGTTGTTTACGTGTTTAACACCCGATGTTTTCTCCTCTTTTTTAGGGGTATTGGAGCGGAATGGTCTACCCTAGACAAGATTACAGAAACAGGTAATTCACGGTCACTTTGCTGCCTTCTGTTATTCTCTGATACCCGTTGGTTTCGGTTGTAGTCTAGGCTTACTGTTTAGGCAAGTTCTTAGTAGGGCCTAAGAGACTGAGTGGCCTGTTTCTATACTAAAAGAGTAAAACATCTGCATTGGTAAAATGAGTGTCTATTTTGCTGTCTGTTCGTGCGAAGACCGGGGTGCACTGGTCGAATATTTTGACCAAAAGTTTTTCGCTGATACTTTTTCTAGTTACGTTGGCGTTTTGTCTTGGGACTCCTTAGAGTTGACCATGATGTGGTAGTGTCACGTGACTGTTATTTGTCAATCATCTTTCCATCTGATCTGTCAATGTGCTTTTAGTGGAAATGAACCGCACATCAACTGAAACAATCATAGAATGCTTCCATTTTGTGCAACAGGCTTCCAATTTTTGCGCATAATTTTAATTTGGTACCTAGAGCCTGGAAATCAAAAGGGATGTGGGTGGAGTTAATGAGGATCGAGTCCAAATTTGAAAATTCGATTATTTGGTCAATTGGTGGTGGTTCATAAGACTTGTCGCTTTTCATTAATACAAAAGACTTGTGATTATTGAGACTTGTACTAACGATCGAAATTTGCAGTGATGAAGTACTTATACACCACAATGTTCTCCTAATCTTTATTCTTTATTCTGATTTCAAAATGGTATCCAGTACACTGTGTACAAACCATATCATGGCAATATTTATTAATTATTGAATGGTTTTGGGAAAATGGCTCGGTTTAAGAATTTATTTTAGGAAGACCAGAAGGACCGAATTGTGTTTATTCTTTGTTAGTTCTTTGATACAAAGTGCCACGCCTCCGTGTTAGCTACCGTATCTTCTGCAACCTTGTTTCCCTGTTTTGTACTGCGAGGAGACCGCTTTTTAGGCATTGATCATTCTTTAAAAATCGAGAGCTTACCGTTTACTTAATTTCTTTTTAGTTATATGCCGTATCAACAGACCAACCAGGTAAGCTTCACTAGTTTTTTTGAAAATGTCCCTCCTTTCTGATTTATATTCTGTTTTCACTTGAGTACTGAGGGTCCCCCTTTGACTGCGAGGGCAAGTGAGCTTTCCGTGTTTATGAAAGCGATCTTTGAAGCATCAACAAGTGTTCCTGGGGGCATAGAGATTGAAGTGCTATTTTTGAGGAGATGGGGAACATTTCGGAAGACATTCAGAAGACATAGCGGATCACAAAGCCCCCTCTGTTGGGGGCCCTTAAAATTATGACGAATTGTGATGAATTGCAAGCTGCGGTTTCCCTTGACAGTGAAAAATCGTCGCCTGGGCGATTGAAAAGCTAGATCTCACATGTTGGTCACCAATCGCAAAACAAATTTGTGGATTGGACGTTGTTTTTTAAGTCTAAAGTTAGCGAAATGTTATCTCCAATAGAAGTTAATGGAGTTAAGATTTGAATGGCGAACGTAAAGCCCTGTGGAGGTCTTGTGGTATTTCTTTTATTTCTCTACATCTTTAAATTCTAGGCCCTTTTATTTTGCGGTTGCCTTGATTACTGTTTACATTTTCTTCATCAGTTAAGAGAAGCGACCAGGTGTGAGTTATATAGTAAACATTAAGAATACCTCCCGAGAGGTAGATAATAACGGGTCAAGGAAGATATTGGATCTTTTAATTTTTTGCATGTCACAGTTTCAAACAACTGCTGCTGGCCTCTTATTTTTGAAATCGCCATCTTCCCGTGACGGGCTTATAACCTGTTCTTTTCGCCGCAATTTTTGCTTCCAATGTGCTAAAGCTTCGCTGCTCCTCCCTACTACTATTAATATCTGCGCGCAAGGCTCCGCATCTAAAGCTGTTTTTCCAGTCGCGAAAGCTCGTTCTATATAGATCTGACCATTTTTGGGGTTTTTAAAGCTTCTTTTCTACGAATTTTGTTATTGGTTTATGAAAGATTAGAATATCTCAAACATTTTTTAGCTATTGGCAACTCAGTTAATGCAAATCTTCATTACGGATTCTTTGTTTTATAGACATGATCAATAACATTGTCATCGAGAGAGCCTCTTTTCAAAAAGCAATTTTGATACGCAAGCTAATCTCTGTTCTCACATAATTGGATCTTGTATCATCTCGGTCTTTCCCTTTACCGTGTTGTGTATGTGAACCCTTTCTTCTTTTGAGAACCCATTAAAATCAGCCAGAACTTCGGTTAGGACTTTCATAGGGGCTGTTTTTGTCATTTGCGGAGCAGTTGCAAGCGTTTTCTTTGACCATGGAGATGTTGAATTCGAACTGCAAGTAAACAAAATCGATGTAATTTGGGTGTATCGTCAACTGACACGAATATTCAGTATGTCGCAGTATGAGGAGTTTTTTGTTTCTTGTACCCAGGTGTTTTCTTTCAGACATCTTCTTAGGTTATGATAAGTAAGTTGACCCTTGGTTATCAATGATTGGTTATCAATGTTGAAAATATGTTCGAAATATGTTCATTCTGAGCCCAATACTGGCTAGGTGCGTAAACAAAGCACCTTCATCGTAATGTATTGACGTAGAATTACTGTTGTAAATCTTGCCTCGGCAACAAGAAAATCGTAACCTGGTCGATTCGGAACGAATTATTCGAAACCAACTGTTTATGCTTTTCTGCCTTAATACTTTGTTTTGAATTTGAAAGCCTTTTATGTGTTTCTTTTAGAGCAACGAATGGGGTAACAGCGGGTTTGATCAGTACAGATACCCGTATCCGTACCCTCGATATCAGCCATATTGAGATGATCACGTCAGCTGGTCCCAAGCTCCTCCTCAGCCATGAAGCAGATGCGTGTCTTGGGACCACACAGGAGACGCCAGATTGTGAAATGGCCGTCGTAATTCTACGCTTGCTCCTCGTTTCGAAGACTGAAACACATGTCGCCTTACACGCACGGTTTCCCAACTACGTGAGACGCGTGGACGCGGTGGTGCATTCTGGGACGTGCACCGCTGAGAGAAATGACTCCGTTCCTCTTGCGAACTCTTCTCTTCTCTGTTTTCTTCCATAAATGTTAAACGCCAAAGCAACCTGCGGTGTAATAGGCGCTAACTTGTATTTATACCCGCTTCCTTCAAAACTAGTAACATGCCAATCGCAAAATTTCTTCGCGCTCTCCGAACTTCAATGCTTTCTCTTGTGTTTGGAGACCCATTTATTTCAACATCACAGGATAAACGAATTTTCCCCAATCCCTATTGCAATTGGAATTTCTACTTAAAAAGTCAACTTCTGTCAATCGTTTTTTGAGCGAAACTACACGTGTATTGCAAACTCTTTGTATGTTGCTTAAGGATTTCTTGATGTTAATTTTTCCATGATTTCTATCCTGTTGCAATAGTCAATCTTTCAAAAAACTGAAAGCACTTAAAGTTACTATAAGTAAATCACGTTTTGCGAATATTTGATAAATGTCAGTTTATAAGACTTGTTCGTGATATTTCCATCACTTGGCAAAGATTTCCAGTCAACTCTTGTTATTTCTCTCTTTACAGACTCAGGGTTATTACATTCGTTAACACACGGCACAAGGTTTAAGCATTTTGCAGGCCCATGCCGATCCTTGTTGAAATTAAATGCAGTTGCCAAACTGGATGGTTGCGCCAACTGCGACTACAGGTAACTCGTTCAGGCTTCGTAACTCGCTTAGGCTTCGTAACTCGCTTATGCTTCGTAACTCGCTTAGGCTTCGTAACTCGCTTATGCTTCATAACTCGTTCAGGCTTCGTAACTCGCTTAGGCTTCGTAACTCGCTTAGGCTTCGTAACTCGCTTAGGCTTCGTAACTCGTTCAGGCTTCGTAACTCGCTTAGGCTTCGTAACTCGCTTAGGCTTCGTAACTCGCTAAGGCTTCGTAACACGTTTAGGCTTCGTACCTCGCTAAGGCTTCATAACTCGCTAAGGCTTCGTAACTCGTTCAGTCTTTGTAACTCGTTCAGGCTTCGTAACTCGCTAAGACTTCGTAACTCGTTCTGGCTTCGTAACTCGTTCAGGCTTCGTAACTCGCTAAGACTTCGTAGCTCCTTCAAGCTTCGTAACTCGCTAAGGCTTCGTAACTCGTTTAGGCTTCGTAACTCGCTAAGGCTTCATAACTCGTTCAGGCTTCGAAACTGGCTAAGGCTTTGAACTCGTTCTGGCTTCGTAACTCGCTTAGGCTTCGCAACTCTTTCAGGCCTCATAACTTGTTGTGGCGAGATTTCTCCAGGCACACCCAATCTTTTGAAGAAAAGCTACTTCTTCAAAAGTATCACCCCCGAAATATGCTTAGAAAATCGTACGGGTTAATTAAAATGAAAATTCCTTTGCTTCCTATATGCTTCCCAGAATATGAGATGAAATTCTTAAAATTATTCTCAAAGTCTGCTAACTAGTCTGCGTTTTATCTGATAACTTTATAAATCTAAAGCCGGGATGATCTGGCTGGTAAAATTTCGTGCTTACAAACATTTAAGTACCCAAGAAAGTCATTCAAGTTATATTATAATAAAAAAGTACAGTTCTCTGGATAACATTTTATGACTGTGGCCGGACTTTTTTCCAAGAATCCCGTAACCCGGAAAGAGAGTAAAGTCAACCCAGAAGGGGATCATCTACTTCCAATTTTGATTGCTCAAAATTCAAGCATTTGCATTTTCGTGGGTAATAGCGTGCAGGGTAAATCCATTGCCCATGACTCGGCCGGGCGGTAGGTAGGAGTTTTGCTTTCGCAGCGATTCTGGGAATAATTATTTTTCGGAAACACGGAAGCCTCCAGAATAGGTTGTTTTCGCAAAAACAGACAGAACAGTCGGCATAAAAGATTGACAAAGAAAGGATCAAAAAGAACGCATTAATACTGGCTCATTGGCTTACGATTTGGTTTCTATGTATTCTCAAACATATATCTGCTTCCTTTGAGTCTTGGCAATAAACAATTAAAGTAGCCACTTGTCAATTTCTTTGTGTTTAATTGATGTCTGCAGTTACTAATTCAAATTCAATGAAGCTCTGAAAATAGGTACCTAAGAAATAAATCCTACGTTCAGTTTGTCTAAAAACAATATCAGCAGTAAACAAAAAAATATTTTAAATATTTGTATTTCATTATTTTCAGTGACTTTATGATGTAATTTATGACATAGCAAAGTGATGTGTAACTTTCCGCTTTAAGACTAAGCTAAATAACTATTGGATTGTGTGGAAAATATTAGGGAAAAAGTAAACACCTCAAACTTTCGAAGTCCCAAGCAAAAAAGTAAATCGAAGATATGTGCGAGCAAATGGAACAATTCTTGATGACTATGTTTATATTGAAAATAACGATAATGACGATTATTGTAGTAGTAACCATATTTTTACGAAGATGATTAATATTATTATCAATGTGCAAAATTATATAATAGCTACGAGTACTTTTGCGTCGGATACTCCTCAAAGTTTGCAAACGTCGAAAAACGTCGGAGTTTCGAACGAAAAAGTACTCTAAGTATGCGAAAACTGGTTCTGCTTTTTCTGGCTATTATGAGGTATTGTACCACAAAGCAGTTGTTCAAAGATTATTGGAATGAAGCCTTGTAAATGAAGCATGATGACAATATTCGTGCATTGTAGACTTTCTTCAAGACCAGGAAATTTGCAGTCCGAAAAACGGTCCTGTTTGGTTATGCAAAAGCTTCACCAGGTACGACCCCCGTCATTGTACGCTGAGTTTACAGCTGAAATAACACTGGTTCATAGGCTTACTGACCATGGCTTTGTTAAGCACAAGCAAACAAGGGGTTTGGGTTCGTGTTTGCGTCAAGTGCTTTGTCCGTGTGGCCAAGAGGAATCCCAAGCTTCCTCAAGGTTTTTGAATTAATGTTTTAATCCTATGTAGATGATAGAAGCTCTGCAAAATGAAAACTTGACATACGGCTTGTGGTTTGCTGTTGATGTGATATTGCATGAATTCAATTAAGGAACGAAGAGGCAGGATTATCTGTGAAAAATGATTTAATTTTAGCATGTTTATGTATAAATAATGTTCTTCTTAGGGATGACAACAGTATTAATTATCTGGTATTAGGACAATCATCCTTTATCGGAGCTGAAACGCTTTTTGAACTGAAAAATAAACGTGGGGCATTCTAACACACAGAAATGATACAATGGGAGAAATGTTCCTTCATACCTAGTTGAAGCATTGTTAGTTTCAGTCCTCAATAACAACGATGCAATTCTCCTGTTCTAACTGCATCTACTCACTACTGATTCTACTACTCACTAACAGCAACAACAACTCTCGTTCCATTCCCTCGTAACTCACTGCTCTGATTGCTTTGCTTTGTGACTGAGCTGACGAACCAAATACTTCCCAAAAACCTTTGACATTGATCATAAAAAGGAGCGAGAAGTGTCCTCTAGTGTCTTCATTACCTACAAAATGCCGCCACTAACATGCACAACCTATATATAAGCCTTGTTAAGTCTTGTTAAATTAGTCTTGTGTCAGATATCTCGTATTGATGTTATATCAAATTACAGAACTTAGCCTTCGCATCTTCTTATTACCAGACTGCATAGTATTGTGCCATTGGCGCTTGCCCTTTGCAGTCTTAATGTAGTATTTCACGACTGCTTGCAAGTCGGAGTCGACGCATGTCGGATTCAGTACAAATCTGGTTCAAGGTATCACGGCACTTGAAGCACTTAATCCGCTTCAGGTTGTCGTAAGCGTTGATTTTGGAGCCACCTTAACACTTAATACAGCAAATTGCACCATTGATTATATTCGCATCAAGGTGGATCATCCTCTGTTTGCTTGTCTAAGAGTAGGAAATCTTGTTTCGGAGAAGACAAAGTTTTCCCCAGTAAATTGGATCGGAACTGCAAACGCACGCCAAAATTGCTCTGCATTGATGTCTGTTGCTTCTATTTTTCTGATACTTCCGCATTTGCTGGAAATCTCCATGCTGAAAAGGCTGCGCGTTCGCTAAGTGTTATGTTAAAACAAACAAGGCAGATGCCCAAATGACTGTAACGGGGAAGGAATATGACCAATCACACTGACCAAGCAGTCAAGTACCAATGACCCAACGCAGATCAGAATGATTTATTTGATGACTTTCACGTGAGTTGGGTACCAAGACGCTGTGCAAACATGCTTTGGATGTATATCAAATTAGGTTTAACAACAATGAGCCTCATGCAAACTAGAAAGAGTGGAACCAGTTTTCGCATACTTATAGTTATGGCTATAAGGAACTGCAAACGCTATTTAGTTATGGCTATTTATTTTGTCAGCTTTTGGTCATTTTCTGGCGTTTGCATACTCTGAGAATTGTCGGTCAAAGTTCCTTCTACCCCGCTATTTCCAGCCAAGTTTTGTACCCCAAAGCACTTGTTCCATAAAAGCAGCCTATAGGTTGATGTTTGAAACATTTCCATGCTATTCTCTTGGCATAACTGATCATATTCAGTGAACTACTACATTGGTTATTTGACTGCTCCTTCGTAAAAAATAGCAATATTACTGCTGCAGCTAATTAAAGATGCGGATATCAATATTGGCGTCATAATTTTACGTCCTGTTCCTATCTGTGGCGCCAGATTATATCAAAAGTAGGCGAAAATACACATGGTCTCATGCTTGTCCAACGATTATAGTGATATTATTTTTATTGAACAATTGTGGTAGATTTCCAGTTGTTAGGTACCGCATGAAGAACTTCTCAAGCGCCAAGAATGCATAAACATAATTATAATTTCACTTCAGTTGTGGGAATCAGCGTCTTTCCCAGATAAAAAACATTCTTATTATGATCCGGACTCAACGCACTTATGTAGTTGTATTCTTTTTTCGTCATTTTGCTAAAATGTCCGGAAGGAAAAATATTCGAGCTAGATTTTACAAGTTGCAACAGCGACCGTCTAACATGCTTGAGACGAGGGTAGGCCTAAATAAATGTCCTGTGGATCTTACTTCTAGGTTGTGTTTGAAAACCCCACCGCGGTTTTGCCAATGCTATTTAAATACAGTCCAGCTAAACCAGACTACAGTAGAAACATACACTGAACACACCAAAGAAAGGACAATTCCTATAGGATGTTCTGAAAATTATGTGTAGCTTTTTTGATAGATAGATATGCAAAGATATGCAGATTCAGAATTTTAGGCCTCATACGCAAGAGAGGGTGGTTCAGCTCTTTTGTCACTCCCTCAAACCACATCCAACTAGTCAGAGATTGTCATCTTAGCCATAGAAACTTGACAGACAATTGTGGTATCTCTACGGTTAGATAAAGTCGAGCTACTTTCTAAGTTATGTGATTCATTGAAGGTTATCATTGAGCTAACTATCTGAGGATTCATCTGCGCAAATGAGTGGCTATCCATATAACCACATTGAAAAAACAGAATCTGTTGGGAATCGTCAATTGTGCCATTCGTTTAATTGATTTTAAACAAGCTGGTGCTATTAGCTACGATGCGAATTCCATAGCTTGTTGAGAAAGGGAGGGCATCTTTTTGGTTGACAAGTTCATGTCTCGAAGCTCGTCTCATAAGCTAGATATCTTCCATTAACTTAGCATCAGTTGAAGGATACTTAAGATCGTGGACATAACAGTATTATTTGGAAAATCGTTGTAATCTTGTTACGTTACTCCTTTCGTGGAAAGATTTTCATTTCATTTTGACATTCATCAATCAAAAATTAGATGTATTAGGCCATATTAATATCTCAAAATCGAATATTCATTCTTCGTGAATGCTTTGCTTAGATAAACGATTCCTTTTGCTGCATATCCTTCTTAAACGTAAACGATTCAAAGACAGCTTCATAAACAGAGTTTACTGCTTAAGCAGCCTCTTCTAGAAAACGTGACAGCCTCAAGTCTATGACACAATTGTTGTAAAGCTAGTGCTGTAAAGTTTTGTCCAATGCACTGCTCGCTTAAAAGAAACTCGCTTTTGAAATTCACATTTTCAATGACATTGAGTGTTTGATTTAAAATGGTAAGAAGCTCTTAGGTCTAAAAACCTTTTAGATTTAAAAGAGTACCCAGAAAAAGAAACTTTTTCTTATGCCATGCGCATTTCATGTGCATATTTACATTGAGCAGCTAAAAAGGGAATATGTTGCATCCTTTACTTGTCAAATGCGAACGCCAATCATCAAAGCTGTTGCTTGTTATTACATCAGATATATAAACATTATTGCTTTTCAAATAAATAAGCACCTTCTCCAAGAACATTTTCCACAGGAAGCTGCTAAGACGCTTTGCAGCACAAAGATTCAACAAATGAGAAAAACCCAAGTACTGAAAATATCATTATCACATACAGACAGCCATGAGATTTTTTGTAAAGTCAGTAAAAGGGCTTTGGAAACTGGTTTTTTTAAAAACGTTGTCAGAAATGAGAAAGGAGGCGCCTTTTGCAAGTCGACTGAGTCAAGCTCTTTGCATTAAAAATACGTATTCTTTAATTGGCTTTAAGAAAATTTTTGAATAGGACATTAATAAATTATAAGGTCCTTTTGTAATCTCATTTGCTTCTAAAGATATGCCGCACTCACAATTAGCTCAAATTCTGAGGGAGTCTGATCACTAAAAAATAGGATTTTCCGAACGATTACTCTGGGCTAGAACGTGATTTTATATGGCATGAGCTAGTTATACGCTGCGTGAGCGGGATCTCTGATTTGCTGAGAGCCGGCATCCCTAGCTACGTGGTGGTTACGGGTTATGGCCTAAATGTTAAAAAACATCAATTAATTAATTCAATCTCAAGTAGATTTGCGTTGCGGTTTGCATAACTGTAACTATGCCGAAATACTGCTGTGTGTTTGGCTGTAACTCAAACTCAGAAATTAATCCTGACTTGTCGTTTCACGAATTTCCAAGTGACAAGAAACTTTCGGAGGCTTGAGAGATTAGAACTCGTCGTGTCAGGTTCGTTCTGAAAAGTTGTTCTTCTTCATGTGTGGCTAACATTTCGGAAAAAACCGATTATGCGCAGCCAAAGTCTGGCACGATTTCTCTGGGTTATAACGTGGCAATGTAGCATGAGTCAGTTATGACATTGGTAGTGGTGTAAAGGCTACGTCATTTGAAGGCAAAGCCTCGTTACCAGGTTATTGTTGCTGTTATTTTTATCATTGAAAAATGAACACGTTTTGTTTGCGAGTTCAAAGGGATTCAGATCGACTAAGCGTTTGGAGGCACTTCAATGGGTGTATATTTCACCCTCTCTAATTGACAAGTCCATGTTTATAACAGCTGTGGAAAACCTTGAATCTTGAAATGTTCATTCAAATACTTTAATCTTAATGATGGAAGAGAAATCATTCATGATGCGAATCGAAATAAAATGCTATGTTCAAATAATTGCTAAACGTTGGTCGTCAAAATATGACAGGCATTCATTTTACGCCTTTCCTTCCAAGCTAGCTTCAACTACTCAAATCATGTAAATTCAAAATGTTTACGGTAAAAATGAAATGGAAAAAAACCATACAGAATTCCTTTGGGTTCTTAGGTGCCGACACTGATGGTTTTGAAAAATTAAGTTGTATAGGTTTCTAACACTCCGCAGAAAGGAGGTCTGGGTTTTGTTCCCGCCTTTTTGAAAGTAGATGGCGTATCAAAATGGCGAATTTTAGTGACCAAGTATTGACAATGCTGCAGTTACTTTGTAAAAACACCTTTCCTGCGGTGATAATCCTCATAGTTGGAGAGAGAGGCAAGAAAAATCTTTTCAAGGTTTGGCTTTGACTCAAGTTCCTTCTTTGTTTATCGTTTTAGTTACTGGTTAAACTGTTTGGCTTGGTGCTTCATGTTTGTTTTCGCTTGAAACGTAGTTTTGAGAACTCTGGCAATATTCATTGCTTTAAGAAGTAAGAACAATGAACAGTTGCTACTGTGGCTGTCTGAGTTTTTTTTGACAAAACAATTTCTTGAGCTTCCTTGCTTATCTTTTCTAGTACTTCGTTCGCTTGGGCTAGGCCTATAGGCCTAGAATATCAAGTGGGAACTTATCACAACTCCAGAAGCTTGCATAAGTTATGCATCTAAGTCGACAACAGGGTGTCACATCCACATGGTACCACGCAATTTGGGCATGTGCCAAAACAGGTTAGCATTTATTAAATTTGTTCATAGAATAAAACTATTAATTATCCACTTGTCTATATGGGATCAAGACACGTGCGTCAATCTATCTTCAAATAATGAGATAAGGAATCAATAAAAAGATGATTAAAAGGAAAAAATGAAAAATTGCTTTCAGCCATTGGGTGATGACGCAGTAAATTATGAAACACCTCAAGACATGACAATCTGTTAATTAATGGTACGTTCTAAAGAGGGTCCAAGTCCCTTTCAAATTGGGTTCATTAGGGGGGTATAGGTCAAAGGGCAATCAAGAAGCTTTTAAGCGAAGAATGACAAGCAATGCAATAACAATAGATCAGTTTCCCGATAAAAATATTTAGTCATGCAGGTCTCAGTGTGGCTGCATTTTTTTACTCAGCTGGCAATGTTTTCGCAAACTTTCCTTCTCTGAATTCGAGTTTATTGCTAGCAGCTTACTAAGTTAGTAGATACATCAGCCGGGGGGTCATTCTCTCTGGTAATGATGTTTTTGCCAAGATGGACTGGAGGTCTTTTTTAAGTCAAACTTTGAATAGCTGCTGCACAGTGCTTTTTTCCTTCAAAACTCAGTTTCTTACCTAAATTATGATTTTCAAAGTCTGTACTTCTATCGACTTTAGATTAGTAATTTCAGCTTGTATTTTCTAAACTAAAAATTGAAGTGAGCACCTCTTATGATTGTAAAAAAACTACATTTGTATAATTCTGCATCGATTTCAATTCAACGACCAATGAAATTTCTTTCTATTTCAACAATTCCACGCATGCGTACCAGGAACCAAATTGTTACGTCAGACGGTAAACGGAGATTTTGTGTCGCATGATTCTTATAAATAGTCAGATCAGAATGCTGAAATTTCGCTCATATTAATTCTCTAGTGACACCTTGTGGCATCATAGCAACTGGTTCTGCTAATTTCATTGCACACGCATTTACTGGCGCCTTCTTTTGCGTCTAAGTTTCCGCCATACAAACCCCTTGCTGTGTTCACACTGGCCAATTTTCAGCAAGCGGAAATGAAATCCATGCTCGCGCTTGCAAATGCTAAAAGTTAGCTGACAGATTAGTTACAAGCGCCATGGATTTCGAACTCCTCATCACTAAAATTGAAAAAAGCGTTGTAATCGCGATTTTACATCAAAATGCTGGGAAGAAGTCGCAGATATAATGCAGTCTCAAGTTAAAGTGAAATTTTACATGCTGGAAATAAATTTTCCAAATTAGTTATACTTCTTTTGTCATGGGACGTTTCCTGACGAACTGTTAAAATCGTTTCCCAGGCTTATTTTTACCCCGACAAGCTCGTTGTTGAAAAGCTCACTTCTCTCTAAGATGTTTTCCCACAGTAGTGAGTAATGGTATTCCCCTGGCAGCTCCCGCGTTTTTTTCATAGGGTAAACACCAAATCTGCGTTTTCCCAATATCATAATCTCTGATGCATATTCAAAAACTAGAGTTTCCTCCAAGTCCTAGACGATACATTTTCAAAAACATTGTTAAAATTGATTAAAATGCTGATCAAATGCACGCATTTAAAAGCCTGCCAATGTGAACAGGAAAGCACTCGCAAAAATGCGTTGCCACCTACTGCGCTTGGAAGCCAGTAAATGCGTGTGCAGTGTGAACGCAGAGGAGGAGGATGCTTTGTCGTTGGCTGAACAACATCCCCCCTGAAAAGTACATAATACGGTTATTGAAAATCTGAAATCTTTTATGGTAAACTTCATATCACAAATGAACGAGAGACAAAGGCGTTTCGGATCAACACTTAAATTCAATTTCCTTTAGTTTTCACTTAGTTCGTGTAGAAAACCACAACGGTACGAGAGCATATTGTCAGAGCACCAGAGTAGAAAATTTACTGTAGACGTTGTTGGATTGCTTGTACGCGTTCATCACATGCTGCGCCAAAAACTTGGTCGATTTGCTTATGGACCGGTGGATTACTGTGGTGATCGACTTGACAAGTAGAGGTGCATGGTAGCAAGGCCAGTAAGATTACTAATGGCAGGGAATATTGGAATACGACAAGAATCAAGAAGGCTTGTATTAGCCTGCTTGTTATTTGCCGTTGTATTTATTTCATTTATGGCAGATTCTATTTTACAAAAAGGACATCGGAGACAAGAAGTGCAACTCATCTTTGCTTGAGCAAGGAGTGCTCTAGCCGGATTTTAGACAAAAGCATAAAAGATACACATGCATCGTTTGGCGAATTTTACAGCCGTACACTAAAGCAGACTTTTCTAAAAGCAGATCTCACAAAATCGCGGGATGTCGTATCGAACCAAGTAGAAATTACAGAGGAAAAATACAGTAATGGAACATACAAGAAGCGTTTGCCGAAGGCATTAATAATTGGAGTTAAAAAGGGTGGCACAAAAGCTCTACTTGTTTTCCTTCGCGCTCACCCTAGTATCAGAGCTGGTAACAAGGAGTTCACTTCTTTGACGACGAAGAGCATTATCGCAAAGGCACGGGTTGGTACAAAGATCAAATGCCGGAGTCTTTCTCGCATGAGATAACTTTGGAGAAGAGCCCCAGATATTTTGTCACGGGCAGTGTCCCAAGGAGAGTCCACCAAATGTCACCAGACATGAAACTGATTTTGATATTTCGAAATCCTGTGCAACGGGCAATATCGGACTATACACACATGAGAGCCCGAAAGAAGAAGAACATTATTGGGGATGACATCGAAAAGATGTTGTGGAATAACAAAACAGGAACCTTTAATAGCAGCGTGACATTCGTGCGAAATAGCCTCTACGTCACCTTCCTCAAGAGGTGGCTGAAATACTTCCCATGAGTCAGATTCATTTTGTCAACGGAGACGATCTCATCAGGCACCCGGGACAGGAGGTTGTCAAAGTTCAAAAATTCCTCAATTTGGATGTGAAGATCACACACGAGGACTTCTTCTTCAACAAGAAAAGAAGTTCTACTGTCTTAAAAACAGAAAGACAAATCACCCTTCAACAAAGGACATAATATGCCTTGGAAAGTCGAAAGGACGGAAGCACCTCCCGTATCGCCGAGAACACTAGAGGCTATGAAAATTTCTATAGGCCATATAACGAGGAATTGTACAAAATGACTGGAATTAACTTCGGCTGGTAATCTTATGATGATAGTTTTTATCTTGTAAATAATGATTCGCAGCATGCCAACACAATCGTCCCAGACGCATAGCTACCGATTGTTCTCTCCATTTGTTCAGCACCTATGAATCTAATGAATAATTAGGGACTCCTTTTGTCTCTCTTGCATAATTATGAGTGCTTTGCCAGTGCCATTGAATTTACGACAACGCGTTTCACGTTTAGCCCTCCTGTACACATTATAAACATTGTAAATTTGACATCATTATCACGCTGCCAGGGGCAAATGTTTGGAAGTCGTGCTTACTAAAATTTTAACCCGGACCTCACTCTCCACAAAATGAAGAATGGGGCGGGTCAGATTGGGCTATTCCGGCTAGTGGTAGTTGACCCCCCCCCTCGTTCGATGAGTTGAACCTGGCCTGGCGCCCCTTTTTGAAATTTTTCGTCTCTTTCCTTGATCAAAGCATCGTGCTGGATTTAGTTGCAAGTTGAGGCTTGAAATACAGCGATGTAATGTTGATTGTCAAAATGGAAAATGGGCTTCGATTGAGTTTTTCTAAAGTAAAGAATTAACTAAAAGAATGGCAAAACCGCTTTGAATATTCACTCTTTATGTTTAATAAGGACTTCTCCTACTTGCTTATAACCGCCATTTTGGACATAGCACACAACAGTAAAAGCATCTGAAAGCTCTATACGTCCACACGAGGCTGATTATTCAAATTAATTGTCGTTGAAGTTGATAATACCAAAGCATTAAATCCGTTGGCGGCTCCAGTCAGGCCTTGTGCAGCGATGAAGATTACTAATGACAAGAACTGATGATGATCAATTTAATAAATATATATATTAGAAATAGAAATTATAAATAGAAAAGCTCATTTTTGGTTCTTGGCGTGTAGTAGTGCCCCCGTCCGTCATCTACGCTTTCTTGCTGTACCTTGTATTTGTCACCGCTGTATATTGCTTTTATTCTCGGACAGTCGTTGTAATGAAAGCTCAATACCAATCTCATCTGTTTATAGTGGTGTGCTGAAAATTCTACATACGAGATGTCACTTTTCTTGAGCTACACCATCCCAAAACTGTACAGCAGAAATGTTATAAGACACCCTAATTTGCAGTTACAGATTTAAAAAACAGCATGAACTTTTGAGATTTTGCTGCCGTTGGGAAAAACATCAGGATCTCGAACTTTGATGCAATACAGTTTTAGGGCTTCCCCTAAATCGCGGACGTCCCTTATTCAGTCCCGCTATCACTATCACCAGATGAAAATTACTAACCCGACAAATTAATCGCATGTTCCGTGTGCTAGTGTCATTCGTGACACTTTGTCCCAGCCGCTTGAAAGCCAGTATCTTTGATTTGGTCTTTTGAAAAAACCTGCCAGGACCCTTAGCGAGGATGCAGGTCCTCTTGGCCGGCTACGAAATTCTGGCGTTCATCCTACTAGCAAGTGGGGTAAGCTAAAACAAGAAATACCCTTTTCAACCAGCAGTTTGAAAACCTGAGCAGTTCCTTGCTCTTCGCCAAGTCCTGTTCTTGCTTTGGAATAAGAGACAGAATCATTTGTCCCCAGGGCACTTATATTAAATAAAGTGGTGAAAAAATTTATTACCCCAGTGGAACATGTTTGACCCAGCCCTTGTGATTTAGTGATCATTTTGTTCTAGATGAACACTTTGAGCTATCGACTAGTGAGCAGTTTTTGTTCTACAGTCTAGAGCCATATGTTAAGAGTACGTTAAATAATAGCCTGCTTATTTGTAGATTCTGCACTCATCCAAGTGTCCCTTTCCACAAATGCCTCACCAGTGGCACATCCTTGAAAATTGCCCTGGGGTTTCCTTAACTGGTACTGTTGCTCCCCAGCCTTGTCCTTCAGGGCCCACGCCACCAGGGATGTAACGGGCTTTAAGGCCGGGTTACACGATCACTTTTTCCATCACTTTTTTTATATTGGACCAACACGTTGAAAAGTGATCGTCCATTTTCGCTGCAGAATTCATGCGATAATTGGGTGTTAATCGTTAATCACTGGAAATTTTACTCTGAACGAAAGCAGAGTAAAATCGAGTTCATCCCTTTTTTTCAAAGGCGCCGACAAATTCTTACGTCACATGGTGTTTTCGCGAGTAGGGAACGGTCTAGAGTTTTGAGAAAAGGAGAGAAAAACGTGAATTTGTGCTCAGGAACGTATTATAACCAGAAAAAGAATATGAATAACGATTTGGAGCAAATTGAAAAGCAGCACATTACAGAAAATAAATGCAGTTTTATAAGATGCACTCAACTTTTATAACAAACCGTTTGTAATGTGCTGCTCTTCGATTTGCTCCAAATCATTATTCATATTCGTTTTCTGCTAATGACAGGCCCGTAGCCATGGGGTGGCATGGGGTGGCAATGCCACCCTGGAGGCAATTAGAGCCAGGTTTTTGCCACCCCAGAAATTGTTTTTAATACTCATAGCGTATGGGCTTTTAGGGAACCAATGCTTAAAAGCGCAACTATTCTTCTGAAAAATAACTTATCAATACCTCATAGATAACTGCCGTGAAATAAAGGAAATAAGTTGTACTAAGTGTAAGCTGCCCTATTATTAACTTCCAAATATTATTAACAATTTTTACCAGTGACGTCGGAATAAAATTTAGGGGCTACCCAATGCATCCCTCTCATTCAGTATACCGTTACAAAGGAAACAAACTAAAGTTTGACAATTATTGGAGGGGCTGCAACCACGGGCCTGTTTACAGTTGTTGCTGATAACAGATGCTACAATGACAGTAAAACCGTCTCCATTCTATGCTTTGTTATGTTTAAAAGAAGCTTTAGATTCGCTGGACTGTATCTTAAATTCCTTTTTGTTGTTTAGCCTAACCCCCTCCCCCATCCGAAAAATTGACTTTATTGGAAATTTTGCCACCCCGGCACCAAAGACCTGGCTACGGGCCTGGCTAATTATAATGTTCCTTTGCACAATTTACGTTTTTCTCTCCTTTTCTCGAAACTCTAGACCGTTTCATTCTCCGTCGATTCTAAAAGACTGAACAATCCAAGAAAGGCTGAACACCCAAGAACACCCCAAGAACACCCTAAGAACAAGCGATTAAGCGGCTGAACACCTTTAAAACATATCAAAATCGGCATATCATTCGAAAAATAATTTGGTCAATCAATAAAAATTAATTTTGGGGCGGGAAAGGGCCTGATATGTCTAATGCTGTTGGTGTTGTTACAACCAACTGATGTTTTGCGCGTCAAAAGTGTGAACGGGGGTTTGTACACGGGAACAATTTCGAGTTTTATCCCGTTGTTTTGAAAATCTTTCACATTCTGTGACAGTGTAAAAATACGAAATGTCACTTGACTACCTATTGTCTTCCAACAATTGCTCTTCCCATCCGCTAATTTGCCCAAATGGTCACGGTATGCTTGTGCACGCTAGCTAGTTTACCAGTGCAAGCAGAACGAGACACAGCTCCTCTCTTGACGTCTCCAGCTGGTGCATTCGCAGGCCCAATTCCTGGACAGGTTTTTTATAAGGAATTTTTGACGAATGAAACAGAAAATGCACAGTGTAGGACTTGTTAGAGGGTAGCAGCAGGACCGCAGTTTGCGACTTAAAAGAGGGCACATTTTTGGGGCCGTGCTCGAATGGGGCCATGATAATCCTACTAGAACTACCGAAAATCCTCGAATTGGCCCCAACCTAGAACTACAAATTATCAATAAGCTCCCACTGCTGCCGTGAATGCTCGGACCCCACAGTTTGTTGGTTTTTGCCATCTAGGGTTGCCTTTGGTGCTTTTGCTTGAGTACCGCAAAGTTTCGTACATTTTATAATGATTGATTAAATGCTCATAAAGATATTACTGCTAAAATAAACGAAGTCTCTTAACAATATCTTCTTAATGTCTTCAATGATTTCAAAACAACGGGAATTTGCTTGAATGCACAAAGGGAGTCAAACTCGAAATTGCTCCCGTGTACAAACCCCCGTTCACACTTTTGACGCGCAAAACATCAGTGGGTTGTAACAACACCAACAGCATTAAACTTATCAGGCTCTTCCCCGCCCCAAAATTAATGTTTATTGATTGAAAAATTATTTTTCGAATGATATGCCGATTTTGATATGTTTTAAAGGGTGTTCAGCCGCTTAATCGCTTGTTCTTAGGGTGTTCTTGGGGTGTTCTTGGGGTGTTCAGCCTGTTCTTGGAGTGTTCAATCTTTTAGAATCGACGATTTCTGCATAATAAATTGCATAAGACGACGTGTCAAAATCTAATAACTCAACAATTTTCTCCACATACTAAGGTGAAGAAAGGGTGATACGTGATACCTGATGTCTCCAAAGTATGTGGAAAGGGTAATATTGGGGTCACCATCACGTGTCTCGGAATATGGCGACAATATGGATGAATCCTGTGGTGATTATGTTGCTGTTGTTGACGTGGAGACAGTGTGATTACTATTTTGAGGAACACCTAGTGGGAGAAATGAGTGACAAATATACTTGGGCGGCTGTGCAGCCTCTTTGAAGAGACTGACGTCAAACTGAGTTTGTGGACGAACGGACCCAAGAAGGATCGTTACAGGCATGACTGTTAGGATCGTTACAGTTAGCTGATAACAATGTCGCTGTACAAAAGTTATCTGCAGGTGGAATAAGACGTCTTGGTCTGCAGTCCCAATTTTTTGCGAAGAAAGTAGTTCCAATGTAGCCATAAAATATTGCTTTCAAATCGTGGCGTGGGCCATGTCCTTGTTTTCTTAAGTCAAGCGCACACTTGAGCTCATTATGAGCCTCGATTGAAAAAAGGCGGGAATTTAACAAGCACGTTTTTTATAACCAATGGACATCCTCACAAATTTCGGGATGGGAAGATATTAGCAGCTTTGATTATCCTTTGATTATCAAATCCTCTTTATCCGTTGTCCACGAAAACATGCTTGTTCCAGCGACCTCCATTTTGTCAAATTTTCACAACATTTATCAACACTTTCCACGTGCTTTGAAAACACTTTTTGATTGGCTGATCAACTAGAATCTGTTTTTGCTCTGATCAGATCTGATCGCTAGAATCTGATCATCTAGAATCTAGAATCGACAAAAATCGCCGTCGCTGGCGACAAAACTCGCTAGTGTGCGCTAGGCTTTAATGGGAGTGTGCAGCTCTTACTAGCTTTACTCGTGTTGACTTTCGGATGTAAATACTCTGCTGCTGCTTTTCATCTTAAACGAGTAGCTTACAAAATAATGCACTCGCCAAAGGGGTTGTTTTGCATGTCAGAGAACGACGATCGGTAAACAAACACTGATTGTGTATGCTACGCCACTCGGCTTTTTTGCTGGCAACGGCAACAAGGCAGGCCACAAAATCAAAACTTTACAACGAGCCTAGAAGTTCAATCGCTGTTTTATCAACATCCAAATTGAAGGAAATGTATGCAATGACATGGCTGTAAACTCAACATAGAATTGCTCTTTTGGGGAGCTTTAGAAGCGAAGTCACGGGGTGGGTCAGATGCTTTCAAAATTAACGGTAAAGGTTATAACCTCAAAAAGTGATAACCTTCTTGAGCATTTAAAAATTATAGAAGGGCTATGTGTGCTGTGACGTAAGAGCCGATGGAGGGGGGAGATGAACCACTGCTGCCCTACTTTATAGCAAGCAATGCAAAGGTGCCCCTTCAAACTGATAGTGCCCCTGGGAAATCTAAAGGTGCCCCTTAAAAATACAAAAATTGGAGTAATCATGTGCCCCTTTTTTTATTTGGCCCCCTCCACTTTTAAGGTGCTTCCTACGTCCCTTGTCATGCGTAGGAACATGGGCCAACTTGAGCCCACAAGCGAGCCAGAATAATGAGATAGATGGCGACTATTGTACCTCAGAATCAATGAAAATAAGGCGCTTGTGAAGTCATTATTGTCTTCATATTCATCATGCGATCACATATGGGGGCTTATTTATTTTTGATATTTTTGGATGGGGGCTTATTCGAGGGGGGGCTTATTCGAAGGGGGGGCTTATAGAACTATCTGAAACATGCCACATGAAAGGATAATTTTTGAATTTTTTTTCTTTTCATGATATAAAAATAGCCTAAGTATAAAGTAACATTTGATTAAATTATTAACAAAAATATAAATTTTTGTGGTAATTCACTAAAATGCCAAATGCAGCCTCAAGGGTCAAAAATCAACAAATTGATGGGGAGCTTATTCGAGGGGGGGGCTTTTTCGAGGGGGGTCGTTTTCAAGGGGGGGGGGCAATTCAAGGATTTACGGTGTTGACCTTGCAAAGTGTGAACAAGTGTGAACAAGTGCTTTGTGGTATAGAACTTCACAATAGCTGGAAATATGTAATGCTTTCGATTGGCTCCTGTTATGACGACGAGGATACGTTCGAAGCTGATACGATTAGACAAGGCCAATGGGCCTAAGCCCCGAATAGTAGGACACGAGATAGACACTTCTTTGGTATTTTCTCTAATTATTCAGCAGCAAGCAGTTGCAGCCAAAAAAACATAAACATTTCCTAAAAGGGCGTGTTTCAAATGATTTAACTGATCGTTTCCCACATCCCCTTCGCCCCCCCCCCCCCCCAATGATTGGTGGCTGGCGCCGCCACTGCAATCAACGTCATTTCACATCTCACGTGTATCACGATCGAACTGGTCGACTGACAAAATTCACGTGCACAACCGTATTTGGTAAGCTAAATCGGTTCAGGTAAGTTCATGCGGCTCTGCTTTAGCTTCAACACAAAAAATCAATTACAACTCTGTGTGCGTCCGCAAATATCGTTACGCAATTAATACGATCCTACTAATTACGAAACATTGAACGCCATGCAGAATTTTTTGGGTCTGGCTATCCTACCCTGTTTAATAGGACTGGTCACAATGCTATTACGCCATTTCCGTTTATATTGTATATTAAGTTTTAGTGATGCTTACAAGATTAGTTAGGGTCGTATGTAGTCGCCCGTTCTTTGGCCGCATTTGAGGCGATAAGTTTTGGGACGGCTATAGTGGAGCTTTTCTTCGGGGTTAGCACTTACATTTCCGCTCTCGATTTACACTTAAAATTTGGAACCCTGCAAAAATCAGTCAAATTAAGTCTCCAGTCTACTACGTAGGACTCATCGGTACAGTTTCCAATTGCTACTCGTGCAGAACAGGTCTTTTATAAGCGATGCCCCCTTTTTCGTAAAGCATCAGAAAGACTGCAAGACTGGACGAACATGGGCTCCGACGCAGGTTGGAAAGTGGAAGGGCCAAGGGAGATTTTAACAGTTACGACAAAAGATGTTTAAAAAAGTTCTATTGTTTTACAAAAGAGTGAGGGGGCCATGCTCCCCCCCCCCCCCCTTCGTCGGAGGCCCTGACGAAGCTGACCAGTTTTCAAAACTTCGATGGCAATGCCTACATATTGCAGATGGTGCAAATCGGGAAGCAAAGGGGGTTTGGTACACCCTGTTTGATCAAGTGATCAAGTTATCATAAGGCAAATACACAAGAAAAACTTTTTCTGGCCCATATTCTGGATTCCTTGCTCCCAGAATCAGGCTTCGAAACTGTGTTTGAGGCTGCGAGCCGTATGCGGTTCGTGAGCCAATCGCCTCCGGGCCACTATATGTTGCAGCAACCACAACTATTGCAGTGGTTTTACTGTCGTTGGCAAACTGTAGCAATTGCTCCAGTTTAGAGCAAATTAAATACTGATGGTAATCGCAAATAAGTGGAAATACGTCTCGTCAACAACGTCTCCAATAGATAGGGAAAATATTGCTGCTTCTTGGCCAACACACTATGGCTTGAAGCCTTTATGTTCAACGGCCTAGGCTCCAGTGTTGAGTATACAGAAGTGCGACAAACACATTATGGAGTTAAGGAAGAGTCGCTTTGCTGCTGTGTTCGCTTTCCTTATTATTTTATCGTTTGTCTTCATGATATTCTTCTACGACATTCCAGCCAACCTGACACACTTGCTACAGATTTCTAGTAAAAGGACAGCTCCAGCCAATAAAGACATGTCGTGGGATTACGAAAGCGAGAGGTTGGACGCCAAATATATGTGGAGTGGGGGAAATTCGTTCGAAAAGTTTGCAGTTTTCAATAGAACGCGAAAGACCCGTAGAAAATTGAAGTTGCAGCGAAGGAAAAAAGAAAAGAAACAAAAAAATGGTGGCATTGCTGTGAAAGAAGACAGAAATACTCAGCATCAAGTACAAAGGCTGCCAAATGCTATAATTATCGGTTCCAAGAAGGGTGGTACTCGTGCAGTTCTACAACATTTGAAAAATCATCCAAAAATCAAAACGTGTGGAAAGGAGGTCCACTTCTTTGATAGGAATTTTGATCTGGGATTCAGTTGGTACAAAAGTCAAATGCCTTTTAGCAATCCAGGTGAAATAACTATGGAGAAAACCCCAGCCTATTTTGTCACCAAAATGGCACCAAGACGTGTCAACACAATGTGCACTAAGTTTTCTATAAATTCTAAGTTCATAGTGATTTTGAGAGACCCAGTGGAAAGGGCGATTTCTGATTACACACAGGGCTTGGAGAAGCACAAGAAAAGACTTGGAAGTGATTTTGTCAAACCTTCATTTGAATCAAAAGTGTTTAAACGCCATTCCAATAAGGAGGTCAATGAACAAGCAACAATAATAAGAGTAGGGCGTTACATTGAGCACCTCGATAACTGGTTGAGATATTTCAGTCTCAGCAGATTCTTTTTTGTAAGTGCAGAGAGATTTGTCAGTGAACCATGGAAAGAACTTGAAGGAGTACAGCGATTTCTAAATGTTTCCGTTACAATAACCAAAGACAGTTTTTGGTATAATGGTACAAAGAAGTTTTATTGTATTAAAGAGCCAGATGAATCTGGTAAAAATAAAGCCATGTGCTTGGGAAGCACCAAAGGGAGAAGTCATCCAGTAATTAGTAACGAGACAATAACAATTTTACGAAGATACTATGAGCCATACAACAATGAACTATATAGAAAAATTGGAAGAAAACTTAACTGGCCAAGTTCTTAAGGTTCTCTATGAAACAGTATTTAAAAATATTTAGTATCGAAACAGTACTAATGTAAATTAGATTATTATAGAATATAAAGTTTTTATCTTTTGTACATTAAGAAAAACCTCATTTTATTTTTAGTAAATGTATGTCAATTTTGGTGTAGAATTCTACAATAGCTGTAGAATTGCTAATAGTTATTTAGGGTGTTTTACAGGAAGATTTTTTTCCAGAACATTTAGCTACAGATGCCCAGTCAACACAATCATTGGCCTATTATTTTTTGGGATGTTTTTTGCCCCCAGCATATTATCATTTCCTGTTTGTTTTATAGATAGCATTTAAACCAGCCTAGATGTCCTGGTTCTTATGTCATTCAGGTCTCGAAGGAATTTTGTTCTTAATTCATGTCAATCTCCCACCTTGAATTTTCCACCATAATGTTTTCTAAGGCAATCCTTTATATCCTATATACAAGGCCACTTGTTAGATGCCTGGAACACAATGTAAGAAAGAGGATGAAAAAATTTCTACTAATTGTATTTCCCAAACTTGCAAGAATGACAGCACCTTCTTGTATTCTCAACGAGATATAAAAGCAAATGAGCAAGACATCTAGCCACCAATAGAAACAGCATGTATTTCTGTTTTTTCCTACGTCTGTTCCTTTATAACATGTCTACTGACCATCTCTACAGGTATATTCTTTGCCAAAACTAGAAACATATTCATTAATAGGTAGAAAAACGGAACCAGTTTTTGCATACTTAAGAGTACCTTTTCATCTGACTCGCCTCAGAGTATGCAAAAACTTGTTCCGCTATTTCTAGCTATTGTCAAGCTCAAAGCACTTGTTCAAACATATTCCTGTTCCTCTTCTAGCCAAATATATTTTTTTCCAAATGTCTCCTAGCTTAGTGTAACATCTCTTCTTAATATTATGACTTTCCAATTTCAAATGTTTGAATTTTGACAAATTTTAAGTTAGTATACCCTTGATGCAGCATTGTATATAAAGTATTTCTAGCAGTTTTTTCACAATTTAAAGCTGAATATGATGTTTATGCTCTCACAATTCTTTAGTAATTCAACATAAATATCATCTTCTTGCTAAAAACCTTGTAGGAGTCAATAATGTATTTTTAATTTTGTTAGTCAACATTGAAGTTGTAAAAAGCTTCCATTAAGTGTTTGGCAGCACTTTAAACATTTAATTACTGCTAATTTCATCTAATTTTGTTCACATTCAATGGTAAACATGCAGTTTACATACTCATTAAATACCATCAAGCATAGAGAATGCTTAGATATATCCAAAACTAGCAAGAGGAGCCAATTAGGAGCTTGCCATTCCCTATATTGCTTCACCCTCACATGTCATGAGGTTTTAAAGACTTTTTTTAAATAAATGCCTCTCATGTGATTTAAATGACATCTACTTGCACTTTTTCCAAAACTAAGAAAAAAACTAGCCACAAAACATAAATTTATCCTAAATATATATGACACAAATAAAAATACCCTTTGAGAAAATGATAGCTTTTAAAGTTTGAAACAGTTAGTTGAAGAAACTAGCTAGTGTTAATAGTTCATCTAGATCAATTAACAATTGAACATGAATCAAGAATACTTTGCTTACAGAGCCATACTCCTTTAACAGCTGAACATAAATACATGCAGAGATAATGAAATGCACCTTGATACATTAGCTATTCAGAACACAACATTGATACAAGATTAGCTTATCAGTAAAGATATAACATCAATCTCTTGAAAACCTACCACTAACCTCTATATAATGCAACATTTACTTATGGTCCTTAAAATAGCACTAAAAGAGATGGTCATTATTCTATCCATAACAGTTTAAATGAATTACATTCATCTCAGCAGACTTTGGATCAAGCTAACTGCCTGCCCCAAGACAATAAAAAGCACAATTCTGCATGCGAGAACTTGGAGCAAACTCTCATTTGGTGTTCAAAGGTTGTCATTGTTAGAGGGTAAGTTTTCTACAATAGCCTCATTATAATTACCTAGTGTGTTTTGACAAAGGCTTCATAAAACTAAAGAGACGTCATCTTAATGAGAGGCACAACAAAAGTTTAAGTTCTGGATTTCTATTCAAGACTATACATAGCGTGGACAGCCACCCAAAGAAACTTTTCATGTTTCGGATTGGGACTGATGACGTCATAAAGAATTTTCCACAATGTAATTTTCCCAACAATATAATGACTCCGTTTGTTTGCCTAAAAGTAAGCGATGTTGGGTCACAAATGATGTATAAAGGCGAGGGCCATAAAACTTTACCACTGAATCGGACCACCCATCACCAAACACCACCACCACCCCCCTCCCGACCCCTTGCAAAATTATCTCATGTATGGACTTGTATTGGGACAAAAGAACCGAACAACAGAGCCTTTAGATCATATCAATTCACACTCTACGAGCCAACGACGTGTCAATGATATCAGTCTGCTTGCTGAAAAGGTTCAGGGTAATGCTGCTTAAAAACGCGGGTATAGACTGCCCGCGGGACAAGAAGTCCTTCATCACGTCTTTCCACTGAAGTGAAAAATCGGTTTCAATCATTTCCATTTGGTGCTGCGGCGTCATCTGGAAGGACAAAAAATTCAAGAGAGTCCTACAGGAGCAAATATTTAAGGTTCTACAAGGTCCAAAATCTGATTAAACTAGTAAAGTGGATTTAGGGCACCATTGATGAACATTTTCATGATCAAAATGCAATGACTTCAATCGACTTCCTTTGGCTCGGCAAACATGAATGCTTATTTGGAGCAAAATGGCGTTATATAAATTGACGCCTTTCATGCATTCATATAAATATATATCTCATATACTCTTCCATAGTATGCAATAATTCGGTCATTGTCTTATAATAATTGCCACGAAAAATTGTAGATGCAAAATGCATATTTCTAAATCCTGAGTTCATGTTGCCCCTGTAAATTGAAATCTCCCCCTCCTCCCTGAGTCAGTGTTGGAGTCTTCAAAAGAGGTGTCCAAAACTAAATTTTTCCGGGACTGTAGGTAGCAGCAGACCGGTACGAAACTGGTTTGCAGCTTGGTACTTCGTAGCTTGAAGGTACTCGTCTTTCTGAAGCTACAATGCCCGCCAAAAGTGTTGGAACAGTCCAATCATCTTTCCTACTAAACGTCTCCCCTCCCCCATATCACACCACGGATCACACCAACAAATTGGGATTCTAATAATAATGTTTTCATCAATCACCAAGTAAAGGTACCTGGAAAATGAAGAAATCCTTCTCGTGTTCTGCATACATCGAGCGCAGTTTAAATCGTTTCGGCCCAATGAGGTCATTTTTGTAGCCAAAAAGCTGGTAGCAACTTTCGCGAAAATCTTGAATCGAATCAGCAAACACCTATGGAAAAGTGGATCGCACAATTTCACGACACATCAAACGCAAATGACAAATCTCACCGGTGGGTGAGATATTGTGACCTTGTAATGCTAATCATAAATCGAGTACAAAAAAACCGTAATAGCCCTCCTCCTTCTCAAGCAAAAATTTGAAATACGCCCCCTCTTTATTAAGCCCCCACTCGTTCACCAGAGATGTCAAGAAACGCTTAATGTGAGAGTTAAGCAATAGCTTAAAATGTTTTTACTTTTAGTACTTCCAATTTCTAATTTCTAACGAGTAAGAGCCATCGCTTCCTCATTGCTAACAAAAAATTGCATAAGAATATTTTTAGCATTTTCAGTTATTAACACTTTTAGCGTTTACATCATTTTTACTTTGAGTTTATAATAAGGCCCCACTCTCTAATAAGTCCCCTCTCTTCTAAGCCCCTTTTCTAAGACTGAGAAAATAAATAAGTCCCTCCCGGGGCTTAATAGAGCATTTACGGCACTTTTAAAAAGCGCAGGAACACAATGTGAAATCGAGGGCAGGAACACAATGTGAAATCGAGGCTAATCTCCTTCCAATAATGATGATGTAGCTTACATGGCATACGAACCTCTTTTAGTCGTTTGCATTGCAAATTTGCACTCTTGAGGTCTGTTTTAAGTTCTGAGTGTAAAAATTAAAATATGTCATTAAATTACTCCCTGTCAAGTTTTAATATACAAGATTAGATAACAAATCCTTAAAAAAATGAGCGAGTAATAAAATTGTACAAAAATTTGACTGACGTAACCAAAAACGATAACACCAGTCTTGCCTTGAACGGTTTTGTCTTCAGTTCCGTGCTGCGTAGGAGCACTCTCATTGCCTTTTTCCAGTTCTTTTATCTTCCTGCGAAGTTCCTCGTTTTCAAAGCGGAGGTTTTCCTCTTCTTGGGCATGAAGCTTAAGTGAGAGCGCGAAGGGATTCCCAGCAAGGTGAACAACTTTGGTCTTGGTTGGATCAAAGTCGCCCTACAACGAAACATTCTCATGTAGATGGCGTCCGACAAGGTGGGGCGATAACACATACTGCCCAAAGTTTCATGAGACGCTCCAAAAAAGATCAGCATTTGTTGTCAAGTAAAATTCCAACTATATTCAGTGAATTGAAGATCTTTGAAAATTAAATTGACTTTAGGGTATGACTTTTGCACGACCGGCTCTTTAATAAAAGATTTTTGTTGCACCATTAACACTCAAATGTTTTTGTCTACAAGCACTGGTAAGGCATTGTACGGACCTGCATGAAGTACCATTCGCCAGGCACTCCTCAGCGAATGACATATTTGTTCAATTACTGCTTTGGCTGCAATACGGTCGTAATACTAGGCACTAGCAGCACTTCATTGTTTATAACACAAATGTCTTACATGTGAAAGATAAGAGCCTATTTACAATCGACCCAACTTTGATTTCTGTGTTTATGACACAGCAAGTATAACTCAAGTGACAAGAAAACTTGCCCACGTGGTAGTAGCATGATATGTCAAGGGGCAATGCGCAATCCTCCTAGACGGTGAATCAACGAAAAAGCATTCGCTGAAACTTAAAAACACCTACTTGCAAATGCCTTTTTTCGATCCTTGCTTCCAGAATGTCAACTTTTTCTTGCAAGGCCTCATTCTTCGCCTGTAAATCAGCTAATTGAGAACTGCAAAGAGCGTGAAGACTAAAGTTGCGATTGCCTTGAAATTCGTCAGAAATTGAGAGCAAGTAAAGAAGAAGCACTGACAGATACACTTAGATATATATGATCTGATGGATATTTAAAAAGGTGATTTTTGAAGATCTTAACATGATCTTGCAAAAATTTCTTAATGAACTATACGAGAGAAAATCAGATTCAAATCCTGAGGCAAGCTAGTCAAACACGCAGAAATGATCCAGCCCCTGTCAGCGAGCTTATTCTAATTTGCCCATTATTTCAATGGCACTCTTGTACCATGGTTTATTACGGTCAACTACCAAATCGCACTTACTTCAAACTGCCAGTATCTGCCTCAGCCTTTCCGACAGCATCCGAACACGCCTTCAGGTCCTTTAGTTCCATTTGAAGCTAAAAGAACGACAGTTATTTGTGAGCCATATCGACGAATGGGCATCAAAAGTTTACATGCGGAAAGAGACAAAACTGGCTTGAAATCAAGCTGATCGTATCTAGTGGGCTTGGGACTAAACAGAGTACCACTTCGGAGCTCGTGGATCATGAAATTTAAGAAATTAAGGTAGGTAGCTTGGGTCGCCATTTGAACAACTGAAAAAGTCCGAGCTCATCAACCTTGCAAACAGGTGATTGCAAAATAAATTTTGAGAATGTTAACGAAAATCTTATCTCAAAATTTTAAAACTTCATGATGAGTTTGTTCAAGGTGGCAGGTTTGTATAATAAAAATTAGGCTTGTGTTATTAACTTACTTTCATGACAAGAAGACGATCTGACTTCATCTCCTTTTTAAGCTCATCGTTTTCGCTCTGAGAAAAAAAGGAAAACTTCGTATAAAACCCTTCATTAACCCCTCATTGAAACTCGATCTGTGTTCAAAAATGAGTTGTAGATAACATGCATCGCATACATTCTTATACGCATGCCTTCAGTCCTCTTCCATGTTTTCAAATGCTTTGGGGTACAGAATTTTACGATAGCTAGAAATAGTTCTTACATAATATGTTTCAATAGGAGAAAGAAATGTGAATTTCCTTAAAATATGAGACGTAAGCAGGCGTAACAGATAACTTGTAACCCGGGAAATGATGCACAAAATAGCCTGTACCTCCATTTTGTTTATCAGCTCGTTGGCTGCTGACAAGCGGTCTTCCGCCTGAAAAGCAAGACAGGAACATAAACAATTATCAGTATACTGTTCCAGTTCAAATTCCCTTCATATACAGCTTAGAACCGACCCGTTTGCACAGGGGAGCCATTGGTGCAACTGAAAGTCGGCAAGTTGATTGTGACATATTCCAGCTGGAGCAGGCGGAGTCCAATCATCGTCCAATTAGACTTTGCAAAAAATTAATATGGAAGGCCACGTATCATTGACGTTATTGTGTTGAGACGATGATTGAGAATGTAATTAATTGACTCAACTGTCGTTGAATTGACTCTAAGAGTTTACTCTAACAATGAAATTACAACGCATAATGTTTCATTCCACACATAATACCATAACATTGGTCAAAGGTTTCAGTTCAGAATAATGTCAAAAAGAGACAAACGACACATTTATTCACTCACAGATTTTATTAGTTTATTAAGAAACTGTAATTTGCTGTTATCGCCATTCTTCAAAGCCACTTAACTATGTTCTAGTGCCCATTTCATTACGTACCATTGACGGATGCCCCAATTTCCGCCAAAATAATGAATAATAAAAGCAAGTCAAAACTTGAAGAATCAAACGGACTCATGTGATTAAAAAACTAATATGGCCTCAGGTACATCGAATAATCCTAAAGGCGTGGTTTTCATGATAATAGTAATAAACGTTAAACTTTCAACCCCATCACTGCTCCCTGAAGTTACACACTGCCAGATCATGATCAAACACTATAGAAGCAAAGATAGGTTAAAGAGAGACCCCAATCCAAAGGAGTCCCTCTGCTGTCTCCTAATCTAACCGTGATTTGCTGCGCATGACCTTGATCGTGAACACAGACTGAAGACTGACACCAATAGCTCCCTTTGAATATACATTTTAAGCATCACAAAAACGCGATTACATACCTCCTGCACTCTCGCTCGCAGTTGTTGGGAGTGACTCGGCGAGATCTCAGTGTCGTAATTATTTAGGATCCTTCTAATGCCGTCTCGATCCTACAAATAAAAGGCACTTCAGTTCAATGCCGTAGCAATGTAGTCTAATTTAACATAAAAGATAAACCACAATATTGGCAATCCATTGAAAAATCACACGCGAGTGATGTTATTTACACAAGACCGTATATGGAAATCCTCACTTTGATTATGGATTAAGATCAAGAATTATTGTCCTTCGGTTATAAAGCAAAGCCAATGGACAAAAGTGTGCAATGACAGAGAGTGTTCACCGTGGAATCGATAACCAATTAACTAATAGTAACAGCCGGGAGAAACATAATAATGACCATGTCCCTTCTCTCTTTGGCTGCGAATTCAACTTCTTTCAATCACTTTAATTCAAAATACTTAAGCAGTAGTACCCCTTTAGCAGTGGTTGTTTCTATCAAATCTTGAAAATAAGCAACAACTCACTAACCGCTGTTACTAGCAGAAGTCGTCTTTGGAGTCGCTGGCATTTTTCACTTTCCATCTTTTCCTTCTCCTATAAAAATTCATAAAACAGCCACATAGTAAACAAGTTAAAATGGGGACATGACAAGATTTGCAGTTAGAAGCAATTTCAGCTTAACTAACCAGCCTAACCTTTGAATAATAGGCTGCTTCAAGTCAATGTAGTTTTAGTTCTTTTGAAACATTCAGAAAGAATTTGAGAGTTAATGATAAAAATAAAAATAGCTTTGAGAATAAAAAAGAGAATAAAAAATAAAGAGTTTTGAGAGTTAGAAAAGAATTAGAAATCCTGAAATGCTTGTAGACCCGTGATTTTCTCCATTACCCTAAGGAGTGTCTTGAGACTGAATCAATGTTTAGAAAATTAAAAAAGTACCATGAACTCATAAGTCACCTACTTGTAATTCATGGAACTGGTCCTTCAGTTCGCTGTACTTGTGGGTCAAATCCTTGAGGGCATTGTCCTTAATGGCCACGCTGAATTAACATAGAAGATTTGATGTATAATGTAAGCCAGTTATAATTTATACTTAGCCTTGTTCGAATTCATTGTTTACTCATATCGGGATCATTAAGTCTACATTGAAGGTTCTTAAACATAGGCAGCAATTACTAAATTTTAATCTGGAGAATGACCAGAATGAAAGGAACATCTCATTTTAGAAAGGTATACACAGCAAAGATTCATCAGAAAATTCAGCGTACCAAGCATAATCCTTTCCAAGAAAACTTAACAATTATAGAAGAATAAATCAGGGAAAGAGCAAATGCAAAATGTTAGAAACAATGACAATACTGAAGAATATGATAATCTTTAAGTCAATGCAGTGATAGGTTCCCCTCTACATTTAAGAATTTCAAATTGCTAAAAAATGATTCAGGGTAGCTAAGAATTGTCGCCTATACTTTTATTCAAAGATAATGCAAGACATATCGGGTCTTAATGGGTTGTACTTGTCTGCACGGGTTATACAAGGCCACTGACAGATTGCAAAGACAAATATAATTCAAAGTGATGAAAAACGTGTACCTTGCTTGGAGGTCGCCTTGCCTTTCCATCACTGACAGTTGGCTTTTCTGCAAGTCTGAAATCATCCTCGTCAATTCTAAGGGTGACCTGAGAATGGGACATTTGAGGATGTCAAACACAGTTCCATGTGTGAAGGTTGAAGAAGAACTAACAAAATATGTCAAAATATATTTAATGACACAATGTCAAAAGAATACACTTCCAGACAATGACAAAACAGAAGTATTGATTATCATAGCTGGAAAAAGTTATTTTGCAGCAGAAAATACAAATTGCCATCATACATGGCCTTCTTTGCTCCACTTGGATCTTCGATTTCCCATCTTTTGATCTTCTTCTTCAGCTCCTAAATTTTTGAATGGAGATAATTAAACACATTAAACATTTTGTGAAGCTGGCGATAAGAACAGTCTGCATTGATTCATCCATTTTATCATAAACATATTAGTTTTACAAAGCTGCTTATGCAACCAGCTCCACTCTCGATCATTCCACCCTTGATATGCAAAAAAATACTGTTTCAAAACACGAATAGTATGTTTGATGTGATGAACATAGAAGACAAAGACATTTCTTCCATGAAAACATACCTCATTATCTACTTCTAAAACAGACAAGCTATTGATCTTTTCAACAGCTGCAAAATATTTTCTATTCAAAGCATCATATTTTTCTTGAAGTAGCACAGCATTGTCCCTGGTATCTCTGAAAATCCAAATACAAGGAAATTATGATTTTACTAGCACATTGCATACTGTTCATTAGAAAGTAGGGACTTTACGCTGAAAATATAACATGACAAATTAAAAAACAACATTACAGTATAATTCTTAGCCTCTTTCACTTATGGTAAGATCCATCTGTATGGTCCAAAAATCCATTAAAAGCTTACTTGAGAAGTTTGTTCTCTTCCTTATACTTTTCATTTTGCCTGTGTAACTCATTTAGTTTGACCAGTTGATTTTGCATTGTTTTTGCAACCACAAATGCTTCTTCATGTTGCATAATCTTCTCTTCTGCTGACTAAATGTAGTAATGGCAACTTTTTACCATAATTTCACAATTTCAAATGTAAAAACTTAACTTTTCAACCACTCCTGCTCTCTAAGAGAATTTAGTATATATGATGTTGTTAGAGTCTTACGTATATTGAATTTAATTCAGTAACATAGAGCTAAATGACCATATGCCTTGAAGCAAGGAAATTTACTGGATATTACAAATATTGAAAGGATTCTACTGAACACACTTGATAAACAGCCTCCTATATAAAAACGGTAAGGAATGTTTGAGTAAACTTTTCCAAGCTGCAATAAAGAGAATGGTGCAAGCATAATCCATTTAAATAGCTAACTTGTGAGAGTTTCTTTTAATCAAGAAAAATGTATACACAAAAAACATGATACTATCTTTCATCAATCTCAAAAATTGAGCTCCTTCAATGACAGTACCTTCCATTTATGTTCTGCTTGTCTAGCTCTTTCTGACAACTTCTCATTTTCTTTCATAACATCAGCATGCCTTGACATTTTGCTTTAAGTGAAGTGAAGATAAGGCTCAAATGTACAACAAAGATACGCAGAAGTTAATACATGTGAACAGAATAAAAATGCCCTAAACACTGTCAAAAGTCTAGAATATAGCTGAATCATTGATTGCTCAACAAATTTGCATTCAGCAAATAACCAGGTTTTAAATTGAACAGAACATATTGTAATTTGAATAAAAAAATTTGGGCCAAATAGTTATTCTTGAAAAAGACTTCTGACTCAGGAACAGCATGATAAAAAGCAACAAAATAAAAAGCTTACCTTTGTAGAAGCTCCAACTGAGCCTTGAAATCTTCCATTTTGTTTTTGTAGTAGATGACTCCATTTCTAACAACATCCAAAGAAGCTTTAATGTATTTTTCAAATGGATAATCTACTTGCAAAAACTGAAATGCATCTAAGTTATAAGCTGCCATTAATAAACTAAGGATTGAAACATTCATTTTGATTATATCATTATGATGGTGCAAAACAGTGAAACTCTGAAATTTGCAAAGTAGGATTCATAATTATCTTTAATGGAAATACGCCACCACCAATGAGAAGCTGATGCTTGGCATTTACACAGAAGGAAAGAATAATTTTGAAAAAAAGAAACTGCATTAAGTGTTTGAGGACTTACTCATTAACTCTTTCAAGCAGGGAATTTGTCTCTCTTCTGTGAAATTCTTTGAACTATGAAAAGTAGAAAGTTAGCATACTGCTTTTTATGCAGTTCCAAGGCCTACATTTATAAAGTTTTGTGCAAGTAAAAAGCATTGAAATTAAGGTACCCAGCTTTAGGCTACAAATATAAAACAACATGTAGCTTCCCAGTAAGGCCAGAGATTTATACAGATCTTAAACTTGCACATATATATATACATAATATACATTGATTTATCTCACAACCTATTCAGCATTCACTATTCACACTTGATACACTGTCACCCTCAAGACTAATTATAATCTTCAGAATGCTTTCTTTGGAGTCCAACAGATCATTAATAATTCCAGTTTCCTGCAGAATCAAATATATAATTACCTCCTCAATATCATTTTTGTATTTCGCATTTTCTTTTTTCACTTCATCAACATCCTTTTTGTATTTCTCCTCTAGAATCTCAATCTTCTTCTTCAAATTAGAAATTTCTTCCCTGGCACTTTTTTCTTTTTCCAAGACATAGTCAATCTCCTTGTGAAGATCTTGGTAACTCTGTTCCACTTTCATGACTTTCCTGTGTTGCTCAATCACTTCCCTTTCATGTTCAATTCTTGCTCTTTTTCTTTCAGTTTCAAATGTTTTTAGCTGCTTTTCAAGGTTTATAACTTTAGCCTTTGCTGTCAAAAATTCAACTTGTTTATCCTTACCTATCTCCTTCTCTCTTGTAGGTTTATCATTGCTCCCATCAAAATCAAGTGGGTCCAAAACTCCTATTGTTCCAAGATAATTTCTAAAATGGAAAAAAACCCAAAAATCAACTCAACCCAAATAAGCTTCAATTGTTTTCTTTCTGTCAGGCATAAGAGATTAGGGCTTAATAATCTTCATTATCATTATAGAGGCCAATCTATTGGACAAAATTGCTTGAATGGCAAAAAACAAAAGGAATTGTGCTTTAAATGCAATCAACATCAAATAATTTTGGTCCCTTTATCTCCTATTTCAAATTCTCATAGACTAGCCTTGTTAAAATGACAATGAGTCTTTGTGCCACTGTAACACATGCAAATCAATTTAGCAAAGATTTGCATAGAATCACATGTGACATGTTCATGCTATTAGGACATTATTTGCAAAGAAAAGATTTCACGATCAAAGCCAAAGAATACCATTATGAAAATATACAAAAAATATCATCAGGCATATATGTGCTTGAGCATTTGCAAATTGATATGCTTAGCACTTGTGAGTAGATACTGGAAATCTACATTACACTGTAGATTACATTACAGACGAGGGAAAGGTTTACTACGCAAGAAAAGTAATCTTGAAAAAAATACACAAATGGGTATGGCAATTTAATTTAAAACTGAAAAGCTCCTCTTCCTTAATTTTATAAAGAAAAGGAGATTGCATTATGTATCATGACTTAAAACATTCTACTTACATAATGAATGTTAAGTCATAGTGTTAAATGAGATCAGATAATATGTCCAGTAGTTATTGAGGGTTGTATATAAAAAGCGATCAAAAGAAGCCAGTCGAAATCTGCCCTCGTTGATTCTTACCTGCTTGACAACTGAGATCTTCTTGACTTTCCACTTTTCGTGAATTCGTCAAAATCTTTCATTATCCGAATAACGGATGTCGGCTCTTCTGGGTTCGAAGGGAGCTCCATTTCGATGACCAGACTGAGAGCTTAATTCGTCCAAATAATAAGATAAAAAATCAGGGCCAGCATTCGTCCAAACCGTTTCCCCGCGCGAACTCTGTAGTACTTTATGCTGACACTCACGACCTCGATGTTTTTGTTGCTGTTGTTGTGCACCTCATGCGGTTCGTATAGTATTGTGTATGTCTGATTTCATAACACATAACATCCCATTCCTTCCGTTCGGCTCGGGCCTTGGAAATATGATATGATCTTGTACTGCTCCAGAAAAATTCTGGAAATTCAAATATAGCACTGTTTAGAGCCATGGTGTACTGAAGCTCAGCGGTAGAGTACTTGGCGTACAAAGTCAGGGGTCGTGAGTTTGAGTCCCACTCGGGTCGGTTATTTTTACGCACTCTCCATGACTCTTCGAAAGAAATCCTGCTGCCTATGACCCTGTACTGAATAAGTTCCTATTCGCCCAAAAGATACATCCTTCATTTCTAGAATTCTACAAGAAACTTTTTAAAAGAATGAATTTTAGCTGAGGAATATTTGCTATAGTAATTCGCTATGCAGTAAAATAGGAAAGGACCTGCCAAATAATACCAGAATCTGAATTGATGTAGTACAACCTTTGATATAAACTCGAAGTAGTACTTAAAACTTTTTGTGTTTTGTTTTAACAAAATGAAACCCAATCCTACGTTTCATATGCAGTTTTTTCTATAGATGTGTTGTATTGCAGTTGTATTGCTAAGAGAACTGAATGGAAATCAATATCTTGCTGATAATTCATGTAAGGAATGCTTAGAAAACAAGGCTAAATATGAAAGAAGGGCCATTATTATAATTTCACAGATGCTGAAGAGCGATGCGAACACCTGGTATATCATGCGTTGGTATATCTAATCATTTATTCAGAAACTCGAAGAAACAAACAACCGGGTGTTTAAGTGTTTGGTATGCAAGGTGCTTGACTAACACAAAAACAGTCATTTCCTCTACGTGACTCGTGTCCTTGATTGAAGATGAAAGCCTGGGTACAATTTTAAGAAGCCTCAAGTAAGCAAACAGGGAGCTGCATCTTTGGGGTTCAGCGTGTCGCTCAAATGTGTTCTCGTCTGTTCGTGTCATTTAGCTATAGAACATTTAAACCTTCCATTATTCCTGGGTCATTCAGTCTAGAGCATTGAAGTAGGTGCTAGTTGTTAGCAAGCGAGGGATTATAATTTAATCAACATCACAGTTACATTGCAAAATACAATAATAGTGCAACATTTATTTCAGTTCCCTGAACAAAGAGCTCCTTGCTCAAAACATTTGATCAGGGGGTAAATTGGATGATCCTCTTCCTTAAGCGCAATGCAGAAGTGGGTAATTTTCTTAGAATAACCACTGATTTTTTCAAGCGACTCTCATGAGCAAATCTGGAAAGTGGTTACGAAATCTCCTGATTATTCTTCAGCCATACGCTGTACAGGATCCTCACCAGACTATATGCAATACAATTTGAAAGATGTCACAAACAAGCATTGGAACAAATGCGAATGCCCCTACTTGCAAATGCCCCTACTTGCAAATGCCCTTACGCAATAGCCGATTGAAGTGCGGAGAATGCTACACACAAAGTTTATTTTGATTTGCATGGTCTATGGATCGCAAATGCACATGGTTCGTGGATCATGGAACAAGCTACAACCTGCAGCCATGTTGATTCAATAAGCAATGTATTACCAAACCCATTGGCTGGTGGCATTGCTCAATGAACTTCAATAATCATATCATTAGCCGAACAATGCAGTTAATGTTCGCCTCCGCTTGTTCTCTCATTACTTAATTATATGCAATTTTAGTAGTGAAATCGTTAACGTCTGCAGGGACTTGGCACCAAACAGAACACCGCCAACCATCTGTTGCGACAATTCTGTGGGACCCACAGCTAGCTGCTACTTGACTCAAACTGAACACGTGGGAGCTCTTTCCTATGAACTATTTATCGTTGGGTGCAAGCAGATTCGAAAACAAAGCCACGGCGTGAAGGGTTGGAGCCTGGAATGGACAAAGATCATAGGCCGCATGGATCAAATGCTGTGCGCCCTTGTGGCAGTGGCCGTTCTTCTGTCGACCAGTGCCCTTATGGTGGCTTAAATGACTTAAATGAATATGAATTGAGAAGATCGCCCGAAGCAGACAGATGCTCTGGAAGCTGCTTGCAGTTCGTTTCCTCGAAACAACGACGCCGGAGCCGTGGCTTGACAAGCCGTCGCAACGCGATGTCGTACATAGTGATACGATGGATCGTCGTAACTGTTTTTGTCGCATCAGTCGTTATCCTAGGCGCACTTTTATACCGTCAGAAGACTGACTTACAAAGCGTTGATTTGCGTAGCTTAAGTGCGGGTGATTTTGATGGCGATCTCAAGCGGGAAATCAATAATTTTACGACTGTCGAAAAGATAACAATGTCGAAGGAGACGGTTAACACAACAACAGCAACACAATCAAAGAGAAGGACGGCTAGAATTTCATCAAGACGGAAGAAAAAGCCAAGTCTAGGCTTCCCTTTCAATCCAGAAGCATTTGACAACTCTTCTGTTGGGAACAAGAAATATGTTATCATCTATTGGTCAAAGATTCGCGGATTCAAGCCTCGGATTCAAACAAAGAAGGAATACGAGCAGGACCCCCATGTGTGGCCTTATACGTACGCGGGCGAGCACTGTCCGGTGAATTGCGAACTGACCAACGATCGCTCAAGAGCAGCCGAGGCCAGCGCCTTTGTTGTGCATTCGAGGCTGACGGATGTATGGGACCTGCCGCCTTACAAGTACCTGGCTCCTTGGATCCTCCAGAACAACGAGAACCCTGTCTACACACCGGCGTTATCCAACCGGCAAATAATGAGCAAATTCAATCTGTTGATTAGCTATAGGTTAGACTCGGACTTTCCCAGTCCTATTTACCCGAAGCCAAGCTTAGACCCACCGATACCGTTTGACAAGCGACTCGGTAACGTCCTGGCTGTGTTCTCAAAATGCGAGCCGGTCCGGACAGAGTACATGCGACAGTTGATGAAATACATCGACGTTCATTCGTACGGCGCTTGTCTGAAGAACAAGAAAGGCTTGATCGGATTGTACAGCCAGATAAACGGAAAATACGTTTTCAAGGACTACAAGTTTGTGATGTCACGATACTACAAGTTCTCGCTTGTCTTCATGAACCAGGACTGCGACCACTTTGTTGATGACCGGTTGTATCATGCTTTGGAGACCGGTTCAGTGCCAATTTACATGGGCACAGACTTGATCGATCAGTTTCTGCCCGGCAATCTTAGAAACTCCATCATAAAAGCTAGTGACTTTTCTGGGCCTAAGGAGCTCGCGAGCTATTTACAATTTCTTAGCAATAACGAGACGGCGTTTAATAAGTACCTAGAATGGAAGTGGAAGGGGTTGGGTGACTACAAAAACACAACAATTGGACGATGGTGGGACATAAAATACCCCCTTTTCTGTCAGGTCTGCATGAGATTGTCTCAGGGGAATCTTCACTCAGGCTTGGACGTAGACAACTGTGAGCCAAGAAAGTACCAAGTCTGGGGTTTACAGCCACCCTACCCAAAGACGTTTCGAAAAAAGAAAGAGGAACCAGAGGTCAGCGAGCAGTTCTTTATGTACTGGAAGCCACTGCTGGTGACGGGCATGGTATTCGGGTCAATCGTTATTATCATGAACTGTTGCGTTCAGTGCATGATACACGGTGAATCAGTGAAAGTGCCATTATAACAAATGGAGCGTGTATTCGATCTGTATTGCGCGCAAGTGGAACGTCAAGGGTGATTAAACGAATACGAGGTTACGACTGCCTTGTGTTTTGTAAGCGAGGTTATTGGCTTAGCTCCCCTCTACCCACTGCAAATGGCACTTGCGACTATTGGACATGGAAATACTGAAGCTTTTTTCCGTGTTGTAGTCTAAGAAAGTCGTCAAGATGTAGAATTCATGCCCAAAACCTCGACGCTATTAAACATTACATCTTTACTTGCCTTTAATGAGCGCCAAGGCTTTATGACATAATGGATTTAAACTGAAAAAGTTGATTAAGCACAATTGATTGCTTTTTTAGCTTGCCAAGCAAAACGCATACAAAAGGGTTCTTGCTTAGCTTGACCAATTAACCTTTTTATGTTTAGACATTACCCTAGACATTACTCCACTTTCATATAATTAGTATCTCCTGTCACTTTATCACAATCTTGTTGATAAAAATTTACGACTGCTGTACAGGTTAAAAGTTTTTATGCGAAATATAATGTACAATTTGACAATGTGCGCAATAATATACGTAAACATTATCCATAAGAATTATAGTTCCCCTGAAGAAACAAACTATTCTGTACTGCAGAATCATTGATGTGGAAAATAGAGTTAAAAATAGAATAACCTGTTCTGGAATGCACAATGCCCAACAGATAAGCAAATTACTTCAAGATTAGTTCACTAAAAAGAACTCTCACTCGTTCAAAGATTAACTGCACCATGATAATCAATGAGAAATAACTCCACATCAAAACATAGTACAATATATATAAACATTATAAAATTACTGTAAATGTTAAATATATCCATGAGACACGCTTCAAAGAACATTTTTTTTATGCTTCCTAATTCAAATCTACAGCTTAGAGCAACTGAATTAGGCCAAGACAACAGGCCCTAAAATGATGACAATGCTACTTGATTATGAATCTTTCCATCCCTTTTTTCTTCTGACATTTCATAACATGAATATAACGCAAGCAGCTCTACAAGGCGTTTCTGTAAACCTTTCTCCTCCCAACTCAGTGGTGGACTTGGTTAGGCGTTTTAAACGGTCCCGAAGAACTTAAAAGGGTGCTCTGGTAGGTGTGACCAGAAAGATGAGGGTTTAAGCCCCGGCAAAACGACTGGACATTTTCACTGAACATGCACTGGACAAATGTCCAGCGTAAATGTTGCGTCGTTTTGCCACCTTGTCCAGTCTTGTTCAGTGATGTTGAGTGTTGTTCAGTCAATTTTGAAGGTAATCAAAAATGTTCAGTGGACAGGATTAAAGTTCTTTTGTTCATAGATGTTGTATAGAAATGTTCAGTCGTTTTGCCACCACCAAAATTTTCTTAATGTCCACACACTGAACAAGTGAGCAATGTTCAGTGCATGACCAGTGCAAATGTCCAGTCGTTTTGCCGAGGCTTTAGTCAAGTGAAAATTTTATTATCTTCGGTCGAATTTTTACCAACATTCCATAAGTAGAGCAAACTGCCTTTTTGCAACAATTAAGCACTGCAATGGTACATCAAACGAAACGTCTCGGTGGGCCAATCCGTCACTGCTCTAACAAGTAACTGGTGCTTTTCACTGGACTGGGTTGGCCAAGGTGCTCACATAAATGAAAAAGTTGAGTTATCCGTTTCAACTTTCTACTGTTCTCCCTGTGCATAAGAGAAAGGGGGGATCAGCAAGTCAAAATAAGAAGAGCAAAAGGATCATAAAATATTATGTAAAGGAATACTGGTAACGATAATGGCACAACTACAGCATACAGAGTCTAGACGAGCAACGATAATACCTGCTCTGTGAATGGAACGAAATAAAAACCCAACAATGAGAGTCCCACTGTCTGAAGTTGAATGCAAGTTGCTTCCTAGACGGATTTAATTTTTCACATTGGCTATGTTTTTAGCAACAAGCGCATGCTGGCAATTAACAATTTTTTTTAATGAACTCAAATAAAGCAACAGGAGAATACAAAAAGCACCATTGAAATGTCAACAAAAAGTCGCTTGGCAATTACTGTAGGACAATGAAGGATTTGACGTTCATGTTTTTATTCACGCACTGAAGCAGTTTCGCGTAGCGGAGTAAACAGTGGCTGCCTAGAAACACGGGTTTCCTGTCCTCTTCTGCAAGGAGGTTATACCATTTGGATCAGGAATAATCATTTGTTTGCAATCAGACTTTTATTATGGCCGTTCATGCCACTTCATGAGTGTTTTTTCGGCACCATTTCCTCTGTAAATGATTAGTCCATTGTCATGGGGCTTTGTGCCTCTGTATTTAAAGCGCACGATTTGAATGGGTTGCCAATGAGCTCATTGCAGTAGCTCCGTTATTCGTCAGCAACATCGACGTTACACACCATCAGCCGACATGAGGCACTTCATCACTCTTGTATATTCATTTCATTTCCTCATTGGCACGGCTGTAGCAAAGCGAAGCAACATTGTGTCCAGGGTGGAACAGCGGCTTATGGATGAGCTTCTCGCTAACCTCAGCAAGTATGCTAGGCCGGTTTCACGAAGCGACTTGGCTGTCGATGTTGACTTCCAGGTGAATCTAGTGAAACTCGGGGACTTGAATATCAAGGAGCAAACAATGCGGGGCAGCTACCGGATTCTGATGAGATGGCACAATCCACACATGGTTTGGAACAAGAGGGATTACAACGGAACTGCGTACATCAACTTGCCAAGCAATCTGATTTGGACCCCGGACATCATGCTGCTGAACTCAGCCTCGAAGGAAAGCAAGGCCAAAGATGACGTCTACAAGACCCAGGTCATCATGCGGAACACAGGCGCTGCAATCTGGATGTCCACGGTGGAACTAGAGGCCTCCTGCAGCATGGACGTTCGATGGTTCCCCTTCGATACCCAGTACTGCGAGCTGGAATTCGCATCAAGCTCGTATACAAAGAAGAAGTTGAGAATTAGCTTCCTTAACACAACGCGATCAGGCGGGAAGCTCGGAGCTATAAAGCATTACTCCAGCGGGCACTGGACGATGGTCAATTCAAGAGCAGTGAAAGGGGAGGAATACTTCGAGTGCTGTAATGATCCCTTTGCGGTGATCAAGTACAGATTCAAATGGAAGCGACTCGCGATGTACTGGATCTTGTATCTCTCTTCCCTGTCTCTTTCTCTCGTTCCTGGCTCTTTTTTCATTCTTCATACCGGCTGAAACTGGCGAAAGAACCGGTTTCGGAATAACTGCGGTACTTGCAATGAGTGTTTATCTTATGGTGATATCAGACAAACTCCCAGAAAAAAGTGATGAGTCTCCAGTCATTGGCGTTCTTTACACCATACTCTTCTTATTGACGTCCGGGGCGTTACTGTCAATCATCATCACAACACATCTCGCATTTAAAACCACTGAGCCCCCGTCTTTGGTGAGAAAGTACCTCGGCTCGAAGAAGAAAAAGAAAATAGGGCCTATCGCTTCTGTACGCAATAAGGGAAGAGGGACGGAATCCGTGTCCGACATGGCAATGACAGACTTCGAGAATAAAAATATCTCTGTGAAAAAGAATATTGTTGTTGAAGTAGATGATGCAGAAAGCTCAAGATTGCGAAATAGAATGACAAGTGAAAGTGCAAGAACCAGTGCTACGGAGGAGTCATCCGGGTTGAATTTCCAAGAAGAATGGAAAGAAATTTCCCAGAATGCTGATCGATATCTTTTCCGCATGTTTATCGTGCTGACTGTTACAGCATTGGCAATTGTTCTCATTTCATACTACGCTTAGATACCAGACACAAAGGAAAAAGTAAATAATTTGAATGAGACACACATAGAATGGAGACAGGTGGCAAACTCAGTAAGCGAGCTCGCTTCCAAACGATAGCTACATTACCACACTTCATTGCTGATTTCAACAAGTTCTTTGCCTCTCTAAATCAACCCGAGATTCGAAATGACAGATCAGCTTCATTTCAGAAACTTTGGACTACTTCCACAAAGCTCATCCTTTGAGCCAGTACGCTATCCCTAAATAACGCACACTAATAGAAAGATTTAATATATTAAATTACTTTGCAACCTACTTTCATGCAAATTCTACTACAATAAACATTATAATTATAATCAAGGGGGTCATCATCTTTCTTCGAGTGATTCAAGCCTCTTTCTTCTGCATTTCCACTATCAATTTTAGGTGTCAGCAGTTATCGACAGTACAAAAACATACAAGAGAAATAACTCAATTTGTTTTTGGCTATGAAGAAACACTATTTTAAAGCCAGTTATGCATTACCAGAATAAGCATTACCAACAATAAAAATTCTCGACCGACAAACCAATTTAAAATAATATCAGTGAGATGTAGAAAACATCTAATTTTAAAGTATATTCGCTACAATGTGAAGACAAATAAAAGGTCAGTGATGGGGTAAAATAATTCTGTGGTTTTTTACGAGATGCATATCATTTCAAAAAACCTCGTACACCTCTTTTGAAAATCTTATTGTTTTATCGAAAAATTCCTGTAAATCCTATCGTTTTCGTGGAAATCTCGTACGCTATCTGCAAGAGTGAATTGCCCCTCGGTTTTTTACGCCAGTGTTCTTGGTACGTCATATGGGATTTGCTCATCTTTCCAAAAACTTTGCAGCCACATTTACCTTATGTAAGTTACCTGAAATTAGATAACAGCGAAGTTTATGATGGAAATAAAGTAACTCATCGTTAGACACAACATCAGTTATTTGATTTAGTAGCCTCTGGTGCCCATTATCGGGTAGCTTTTTTTCAACTACTTTTGATACCAGGGGTGACTGTCTGAGAGGAAAAAAGAGAGACGCTCCTCCGCTGTTTCAACTTAGTTTTCTATTGACGCGTTCGAAATTTTGTGGCTCTGGTACCTATGAAACTTTATGCAGCTTTTTACAGTCTGAAATATATTAATTGCTTGGTAATAAAAAAGGGACCAATATTTGAAACGTTAATATTTTGGATTGACACAGAAGAGAGGGCAAGATATCCGACGTGAGGGGTACTCCCCCAATGCTCTTAAAGAGAGCTTCTAATAGAGGAGGTTACCGTTGCTGGATATATGTAAATCTGGATCTAACTAGGCTTGAAAATGTATTATCAAAACTTACCGCCTTAAAGTTTTGACTTTTGGCAATACATTCGCGGACTGCGTCCAGCTTCTTCTCAACGTGTTGAGATTCTCGACGGCTCGGCACTGCCAGTTTTTCGCAGTTTTTCAATTTGGGAAGCAATCACCCAAGACCAGCACCGGTTTCCATCTCGTTTTTAGAAACACTGTCCCAACCCGCCCGATTGGGTTTCTCTCCTACAAGGAACTCTCGCCACCACTGACGTTCTGCTGCTGAAAACCCTTCGTCGCAATATCTGATTCCGTTTTCTATTGCTTCCATGGAATTTTGAGAGGCTAACGTTGCTATTAATAGCGGTGGTGCTCCATGAGTCGTCGACCCACTCCCCTTTTGATGACCAGTGACGATACCACATACCAACTTCGCTGCCATCGTGGGGAAGCTGGATTTTGAATGCACGTGGCCTTCTGTGCTGTTCGAGTCGATTTATGCATGGATATAACCATGTTTTCACATCGAACATGTAATTAAGGCGTTCAGCGTTGTGCTGGTGATCACAGGCTTGATCAATTTGCTCCATCAAGGCTGGAATTGTGGCTGGGTTCAACTTGAAAGCAATTCAGCTGAACAACTTAAAGAAAGTAACTGTGTTAGTAATTTTATCTTGATTAGCTATTATTTTAATTCAATTTGATAAAAGGCATGAGTCACGGCAGGGGCGGCGTTGGGGGGGGGGGGTAATCGAGGTAATCGCTGGTTACCTATTTTTTCAAGAATTTTGGGGCTCTTTTATTACTCGCAAAATGACGAAAAACAAGGCAGTTTTGAGAAGTTGTTGCGCCGTAACACCAAGGTAGAGCCCTATCCTTGCGCTTTTGCTCTATTTTCCATGGTTTCACAGAGAGTCGATAATTCGCTGAAAATCATTTGCAAACATCGCTTTTGTTGAATGTGACAGCTTGAATTTGCGATTAGGATGGCCATGCCAACATAACACGACGGCGCAAGGTAATCGTGGTCCTTCCTGATTACCTCGCAATTGTCTTCTTGGGCGTCGTGACGTAGTTCCCCCATTGAACAGATGGCTTTAAAAATTTCTATTGACTATGGAAATCAACCAGGGGCAAGGTAGTCAAATTAACCAGCGATTACCTTGCCCTTTTGGAGGCCAGGAGCATAGGGCCGTGCAGGACAGGCATGGGACTGTTTGAATCCCGCGGGAAAAGGGCCGCAAGCCTACGGCCTAATAGTAACAGTAACAGTACTAACAGTACCAATTAAAAAATAACATTATACCTGATCAATATCTTCATGAGTATGATACACCATCGAAAATGATAACCGTATCTGAAAAGAGATATTAATAAAGTTTCAAATTCAAATCCTGAGAATTCGCGTATAAATTTATCATCAAGAATAGAAGCAAGAGAATTTTCAAAGACCTTACAAAACAATACGATTTCCAGTCAATGCTGGGAATGGCGTGCGATCGCACGCCTCAAATAATGAAGTTTGGAGAATATTTTAATTTCCTAAGAAGCAGGATAGTCGCCGCCTTTTCGATTCTTAGCCCAAATTACGACAACCTTGAACTTCACAGAGACAGTTGTTGTTATATGCTGGTTTCCGTTTCCGTGTTGAAAGGCTGAAACACGCGGTCAGTTCATACAGATCAGCATTAACGGACGGGCTTTTTTCATTGGCTTATCGATGCACCCGTTTACACGATGAGTCAAAACTGACGACTAAGTATCATTTTTCTTCATTTTATGATGGCGGCGACACAAATGGTGCTCTAGTTATAGCCGTGGTGTCAAAACGAAAAAAGAGAGCTTAAAAAGGGGATTAACACGAATCTTGAAAATTGCACTTTGCGCAGAGTGGTCAAGTGATCCAACATTGTTTGTTGTAAATGTAGATAACAATCAACGTTAATGGAAGATGCACATGGAGAGCAAATGGTAGGATGGCTTAAGGCTGTTATTTCTACAGGCTTACCTTGTGTTTCTAACTTGAGCTTAACTAGGCCACACTTATGCTTCTGATAACTATTAGTCCCAAACGTATTGAGACTCAATACCTCTGTAGAAATAGGCGTTAACCCTAGCTTATCCTTCAACTCATTGGTAATGTAACTGCGCTGACTACCTAAGTCTAACAATATTCTAATTGGTACCTGGTTTCTGGGCTCCACATAAGCGTTCGTTCGTGCCATTTGCAGCAAAACGTTCGTTTTGAAATTTCCGTGTGTTGTGGCAGTCACTGTTCTTGTGTCATGATTCTCAGGTATATCACTATTTCCTCCATTGCAAAGCGACTGGTGATGGGAATCTCTGCAATTTCTGCAGCTTCCTTTTCTGTCACAATTTCTCGCCAACGTCCTGACTTATACAATCGTTCCTTTCGAACTTTCAAGTCGGTGATAATTGCTTTGAAGTCTTTTGTTTGAGTGAATAGTTAACACGCTCTGAAAGAAGAGTGTTGAGAGTGGAGAGTGATTTTGAAAGGAGAAGATGGCGATGGAGATCGAAAGATAGGAAAGAGCTGTTGGTAACTCACATTGACAGTTTTTGATTTGTAACCTTTTAACCGTTGTTTGATATATATTCAGATATTTGTTGGTAGCATGTTGGTAGGTAGATATTTGCTTATGCTGTTCATGTTTTCGAATTATTTTGTTGTTTGCTATGGTTGTTTGCTGAAGGATAGGCCGTTGGAATTTTCGATTGATCGCGCATTGGGCATCCGAACCTAGGTGGGGAATAATATTTAAACTCTGAAAGGTTCCCAACACGCACTCGTTGAGCTCGTCCATGATTGTTTTCAGCAACGTTTTGCATCAGTTTCATCGACTGTCTTCACAGCAAGCAAACGTTCCTCTGTAGCTCTGTTCCTGACTGACTCTGACTGACTTAAAAATTATATTTATACTGATTAATATAAGAATAAATTTGCTGACGAGGGATGAGAGAGGATGATGACATGGTGATGTAATGAGGATGGAAAAGTCTAAGCTTGGGAGTGAGAAACGATCTGTCAGCATGACATGGTGTGACAATGGAACGTAGACAAAGGAGTCACTACACCTCTACGCCACTTTGATGCACGTATCTCACTACCAATGCCTACTGTTCTTTTTTGCTATTATCAGGAGTTTCATCTGCGATTATTGAATTCGCAATAGCTTCTTTGACACGTTTGATTGTTTCCTTTCTGATGGCTGATCCTATCATTGCGATGTACTGATTCTGGATTTCGGGGCTCAAATATTTTGCATTTTCTGTTGAAATAAATAAAATGTTAAATCATAGTCGTTAGAAAAACACTGGTCTGGAAGGCCGGCAAACATCAAAGGGCTTTTCGCATTATTTGAAAGCATGTTGAATTCTCCAGTCACGTGACAATATCCGTGCACAACCTTGCACGGAAGTGTTTTATAATGGCAGAAAACAACGAACGTCGCAGATCTTCTCGTAGAATTTCCCAACATAATGAAAATTCAGAGGTATCAGATGAAAATTTGGACGCAATCTTTGAGGCTCTGGAGTTAGAGGAGAGTTTGCAACATGAGTTTGACGATGAAGTGCGCCTAAGTAGAAGATTAAACCGATCAATGACTGATAAGGGCCACGTACGTATTTCTAACAACTACTGGTTGATTCTTTCCATCTTGCTTGCTCTCTCAATAAAATTTACCACTGATGAAAATACTTCCGTTTTTTAATTTTTTCCTGAAAGATCAGAAAATTAATTCCATTAAGTCGGCAATGCTGTTCAGCTTTCTTTTTTCTTATCGGCCAAATTTCGGACCCTGATTGTTGGTATGCTTTCTGCATGGAGACATCAACATCGGTATACAATAGATTTTGTAAGATCAAAGTAAATGTACAATTGAGACAAACTAAATCCTTGATACCCAAGGTTTCAGCGAGAACCAATTCAGTTTCCAATGTTGTACTAGTTTCACATATTCAATAACATAAATCATTTCAATTAGCTTGAGTAGCTTCTCAGAATCGATCTTAGGCCCCCAGAGTTATCTTTGCTTTGTATTATTCGCTGTGATAAAATCGGTTAGGCATTTACATTTAATTATTTGTACCATTAACAAATTGCAATTTGAAATTGCATTTGATAATATTCTTTAACATACTGTGAGAGGATTTGTTGAGTTTCTTATTGTTTCGTGCCGTCGGTACGAAATTCATGCAGTGCCGTCGGTACGAAATTCATGCAGTGCCGTCGGTACGAAACTCATATTGAAAGGGGTGGGCTTACAGTTTTAAAATTGTTTGGGGCCTGAAAATGTAATCATGATAAAATAGACAGGCCTAGGCTCCTAACCGCTGGCTTCAAGGTTCAATCGCGATCGATCTTTCAACGATCGAGTAAATGTTTATGAAAAAGGTATACTATAGGAAAATCACAAATTTAACTAGGCTATTAGCATCAAATCAATAGCTAGATACTTAAAAAATTCTATTTGCGCTGGTAGGAAATGTTTTTCACATATAGAAACTCTGTCATTTTTCACTCTTTCTTTGAAGGCCTTGTCCAGTACCCTGCTCTTCGTTATTTCGTTCAGGAAAAGTTCCCTCCATTTCATTTTTTCGTCGTTATTTGCCGCTGGAAGCTTAAAAATTCCAATACCTTTCGTTCTACGGCTGCTTCCACAATTAAAACTGCACAATTATCGCTGGGCATGATAAAATTGACATGATATATATCCACGATCAAAGCATACAAGAGTAGTGGCCGAAGCAGTGTGCACGGATAATATCACGTGACTTTCAAAAATCCTAACAATAAGATATTCTTTTGATGTTTGCCGGCTTTCCAGACCAGTGTTTATCTATTGACTATGGTTAAATTGAGAAGTTTCATCTGTGCACAAAGGTGACAAAGTGAAATTTGAAAAACCTTGGAGAGAGGGAGTTGCAGAAAGCGCAGCCAATTTCAAAAACTTATGAAATACAGGGTGCCTGAGTAGTGAGCTGTTATTTTCCCGAATGCGCTTTCCCTAATCCTTGTTTTCTACTTATTTATCTGGTGCACTAAACAGATGCTCGTCAAGAATAGGATCCATTGTAAATGTCTGAATGTATTACCTCCTTAGGATAGTGTTGTTTTATAAATTGAAGAGAGAGACTCCAATAGACACAACGAAAATGCAGTATTTTCTCTCCATCATTCACATATGAATGCTTTTCTCGTCTGCTCTAATTACAAATCAACGACTCCCAAATTTAAAGTATGGCAACAATATATACGTTAGTGGGCTAACTAATCGGAAGCTATAAATATATATGGGCGTAACACTAACTACACTTAGGCCCCGTTTACACGAGAGTAAGGCCCCGTTTACACGGGAACGGATCCGCTTGGATCCGATAGGCCTTGCGTTTACACGGGCACGGTAGGATCCGTATCTTTTCTGGGAAAGATCCGTACCTTTTTGGGTACGATTAGAAAGCGAATCCATTTGGATCCGTACCTTCATCGGCGCCGTGTAAACGGGTGGATACGGATCCGCAAAGGCACGGCAGTGAAACGAGACCACCAAATCGAAAATTAAAGGACTTATGCCACCTAATTTGGCGCCAAATTTTTTTCGTTTGATAATGGTAAGTAATGACTATCTGAACATATCTGCAAAATATTTTCACTTAATGGGGGTATTTAAAGCCCCCAAAACGATCGTTCAAATTTTGGCGGGAAACCCGTCACGTGATGCTGTGACGTAGAAGTTGACAACCTCCGCACTGTAGGCATTGCTTCGTATAGGCCTTCTACCCGGTAAGTGCACTTGGGCATCATTTCTTTTGGAATTTTTTCATAAGTATGGATCCATATCTTTGTAAAATAATTGTTTATTGGTTAAAAATTAAGAGATCCTTTGAAATTAGAAAAATATGCCTCACGGATGCACGCAGGCAGTACGGGAAGTGCCGGCAGACATCACAAATTTCCACGGGACGGAACTTTGCGGAAGCTCTGGGTGGCACAAATAAAGTGAGAATGTTTTAGTGTAAGTCGGCACTCAAGAGATTGTCGGCACTCAAAATTTACTTATTCTTATTTGTTCTATTAACTTGAGGGCCTCCGACGAAGGGGGTCCGTGGCCCCCCCCACTTTTTTTTTAAAACAATAGAGTTTTTCTAAATATCTTTTGTTATGATTCTTAAAGTCTTCCTTGGCCCCTCAACTTTCCAACCTGCGTCGAAGCCCGTGTAATAACTATATACTGACAAGGCAGTAGACACATAAAAATTATTGGGGATTTGGGGCGGGGCACCTTCACTCTAAGTGAATGCTTATTCATGCGACAACTAACGAAGCCAGAATAACTGACTATGCAAGTCCTTAGCTGCTGCAATCTGTTGACATCCAATGACATCAGCCTGTTTCTCCACAACCCGTGGACCACAACTACACAACTTCCGCATGTGCACCTAAATTTTTTTAATGCTGTATTATCAATCATCAAAGATTTTTTTGATGTTCTATAACTGAACGAGCAAATTTAATTATTGTTAAAGTCTAGTTTCAAAACCAGTATGTACAAACAACCTTCCAGCCCAAGCCAAGATTTAATGCAAAAAAGAAAGGAAGGTCTATGTTAAAGAGCCGAAATTAGTACGTGATCTGATATCATGAATTTTTCGAGTAAAAGCGAAAAAATATATCATTTAGTATTCCCAATTCGATAACTTTGCTCTAACTCCATCTCGTTTCTCTCATTACCACGTTCCTAGTCTGATCCTGATGAACTTGAAGTCCCGTCATTCGCCGCGTTATCCCTTCGTAAATGTGGTTCAAAGTTGTAAGGTACAACTTCCATCCCATAGCTATCGCCATTAACCAAATCTGTTTCGGATTCACTCATTTTTAGCAAACCAGATCCTTTTTGTGCGCGAGTAGACGGAAGCCCTGTACGTTTCTAGTGTAGGCCGGTCTCGGATTGTCAACTTCTACGTCACGCGGTCACGTGATATTTTCGTAAAATTGCGTCCACGGCCCCCTCCAAATAGAATTTTTGTCGAAAAACTTCAAAATACCTAATTTTGACCTATTTCCCACTGAAAGCATCAATTAAATGACGTAGTAAAATAGGTGGCATAAATCCTTTAACAATCACCTTGTAATTGCGCATGCTTAAAAGGAAAGATTTGCTTTTGGTTCGTTCCCGAGTAAACGCGTTATAGTTTAGGATCCGATCTCGTGTAAACTCTTGTGGATCGTACCCATATCGTACCTAAAAGGTCCGGATCTTTTGGATCCGTTCCTTTTTCTCTCGTGTAAACGGGGCCTTAATATTCCCCTAAGTGTATTGAACAAATTAGAATAGTCGCGTTGCTACAATAACTAACACATTAGCATAGTTACTCCGGTACCCACGCAACAATGACATAATTAATTACGAATCGCGGAATAACGCGCTCTATCGCGGGTTTCCCGACAGGATCTGTTTGTGAAACGAACTCGACGAATTCTTTAAAAATTCCTCTGTTTGCAGAGTCTACATCTTCTTGATGCCCTCGAAAAGCCAAATTCAGCTTCCCCAAAACCCTCGTGATATCGAACAACTTTCCTATGATCGTACAGTTCTTTTTACTTACCAAAGAAATGCATGTAAGATATGGTAGAATGTCTTCCTCTATATTTAAAAGAAATTAGATATTTTTTGGGGAAAAATATGGCAGCAATCTTACCTTTTTAAGTTTATATGATGCTACGATTGACACAACCCCTGCGAAGAAATTTCGGTTAAAAATTAAAACTTTATCTTTCCTCCTTAGTTGAGATTGAGAGGGTTAACAAAATTAATGCTTTGTGTTTAATGTATTTTTGATATTCTATATACAGCATAACAGAACATATTAAACGTACGGTTTCAACCCGTGCTAAACTCAACTCCTACACGAATCTATAATTGAATATTATTGAATAAGTGCATAATTGGTCCTGTCACGTGACAACTTATTATCTGACTTCGAACCAGGGGGTTGCCTTTCCAACACACTCCCCCGGTTTGATTCACAACGTGATCAAACATCTACAGCTTAAGATAACATAACGAATGTTAATAACAAAACAATGTTTCAAGTTACAATGTCATAGGTAACATTTTATAAAACGAATTAACTGTGCGTCTTTTCTTAACAATTCACCTATAATGGCTGCATTACTTTTGATCTACCCCTTGGCTGAAATGGTAATGCAGTAGATGTTGCGTTTTGCTGCTGCGTAGGCGTTGTGCTCGCATGCTGCTGCGCGGGCGTATTAGCAGGCTGGGCTGACTTGGTTAACTGCTTGTCAGGAGGCAAGTGAGAAGTTTCAATTTCCAAAGGAATCAAATATTTCAAAGACCTTGCCAATACCTACTTATTCTCGTCACTTGACATTATTGAAACCTTGGCTGATCTTGTTGAGCCATCAGCTCGAACTAAGAGTTCTTCTTCTTTAAACAGCTTCCAGAAAGCTCTCTTTACCTGCTCATTTCGAATGATACAAGCATCATTAATTTTTATGTTAGGATTAACAATGAATTGTTACGAGGTTTATACTTACCTAACAAACTAAATAGGTATTCCTTCTTCCAACGATTAGTGAATTGAGACAGAAGTCTTTGGTTGTACTTTGCTTTTTTAGATAGTCCTCCGTAGGTGTTAACAATTTCAAAATACGCATCGTTGGAAACACTACTCAAGTTTCTACCATTGATTAATTGTGATGGTGAGAGGGTACGATATTCCGTCACTATCATCGACTACGTAAGTAAGAGGGCGTGCAACTTTGTCCCGCTTCCTAAATGCCTGGTTTCCATATAGCCGTAACGATCGGACGGCTGCCTGCGATGCGTCACGGATCGATGACAGACATGTCGCTTACAGTCTTTTTTGAATGGGCATATGCTGTGCACATGCTGTGATCGGAAGGATCGGAAAAGTTGATTTGGTTCTACAGCTCAGCTCTGCGCAATGTTGACTGGCCTAAACGAACAGCAGCTACCAGAGGCACGTCGTCGATTTGAAGGCTCCGAGTCGGTGGATAGATGGCCGTTCATATTCAAAGAATTCAAGAAGAAGGGGTACGTGACTTTGTTCCAAGAAGATTCAAGTCTCTATGGCACATTCAATTATCGACTTCACGGGTTTAAAGACCAGCTGAAGGACCATTACGCTCGGCCGTTTTACACTGTCGGTGATAAAATGAAGCCCAAAGGCGGCACACGTTAAGCCTGAAATACACGATCAGTTTTTAACTGACAGCTTTCAGTCTTCAGTCAAAAACTGATCGTGTATTTAGCAAAAACTGATAAAAACTGATGCTTTAATGACCTTCAGTTTTTGACAGAAGAAGTTGAACACGTCCAAATTCGTCAGTTTTTGACTGATTGAATTTCTATTCATTGATGTAGACTCCATTGTTTAAAGCTGGCGCCCCTATAATCCCCTTGCGCAAGATTGCCAAATACCTTACAGTGGCTGCAAGTTGAATATTTGTAATGGACGACGATCTAGCCAAATTTTTAACAGATTTAAAAAAACAAAGGGCATTTAGACAACACAATTCTTTTTATTTTCGGTGACCTGGGGTATCAGAGTTTAGATCTTCAGTCGAAGGAAAACTAGAAGAGAGGCTGCCGCACATGTCAATCACATTGCCAAAATGGTTCAAGCACATGCACAGCGAGCTGTATAAAGCAATTGTTGCAAACGCGAAAGGCTTTCATGGAGGAAATGAGGATTAGACAGCAGGAGCGTGAAGAGGAATGGTGCCGAAAGAAATTAGAACTGGAGACAGAAGCTGCCGAGAAACGCTACCACGAAGAGAAAGAAAAGGTTCAATCAGTCAAACTGCAGAAATACACCATCACGCCGTTTAAAGGAGAGTACAGGGACTGGTTGGTTGCTTGGTTGGACTCTGAGTGGAAGAACAGCTAGCAATGACCTGAGAAGAGTCTACTGCTGACCTCAACCCGAGACGAGTTTGAACAAATGTGTTCACTGGAGATACTTGGATTGTCAGACGAAGCTTGTAGAGATGAAGAGTTCCACGAGAATTTCAAAAGAAATCGAAAGCGGCTGAGTGATGGAACCTACTCGACGAGGTTACCTTGGAAGATGGACCACTGCAAGTTGCCAACGAACAGAGATTATTCAATGGGCAGGTTGCGAAGCACGACTCGAAAACTGGAGCAGCTTCAGAAATTGGAGGAATACAATGAAGTTATGGTGGATCAGCTAAAGGAGGGCATCTTAGAAGAGGTTCCGGAGCAGCCAACTGGTGATGTTGTTCATTATGTACCCCACCAGCCTGTCATCCGAGAAGAAGCAGAAACAACGAAAATGCGAATTGTATACGACTGGTGAGCCCGGCCCAACAGCCAAGAACCTTCGTTGAATGACTGCCTGGAAACTGGACCTTCACTGCAGCCACGTATTTTTGATATACTACTGCGAAACCGCATGAAAAAGTACTGCATCACTGGTGATGTTAAAAAGGCATTCCTACAGATCAAACTTGACACTGCAGACAGAGATACACAAAGATTATTTTGGTACAATAACCTAGAGGAAAGGAGGATTATCGCATACCGGTTCACCAGAGTCAAATTTGGCTCAGGTCCAAGTCCATATATCTTGGGTGCAACCTTTGAGAAGCATCTTTCACAGTATAAAGAAGAATTTCCACAGACTGTGAAGGACCACCAGGATAACACATATGTCGATGATGTCCAAGCTGGTAGAGACAGGGAGCAGGAACTGGTGAAGTTCAAGGAAGAAGCAACTAAAATTATGAGTGAAGGAGGATTCCACCTACACAAATGGCATAGCAACGCTACAACCGAAGATGAAACAACGAAACAGACGACAGAAAATGAAGAAGAAGAAACCACGTTTGCCAAGGCCAGTGTTGGAACTAATCCTAGCGTGACAAGGATCTTGGGAATACTATGGAACACCAGCAACGATCAGTTGACAATCAGTTTCTCAAAGTGCGTAGAGAAGGAACACAGTGGGGCAATAACAAAGCGAAAGATGTTGTCAACCATCAACTCCGTATTTGACTTGTTAGGACTGGCATCACCTGTGGTTATTACTGGGAAAATCCTGTACAGCCAAGTCTGTCTAAAAAAAAAGCCAATGGGATGAAGAAGTACCAACCGACATCAGTGGCCTATGGAGAAGATGGATCAATTGTTTGGCGAAAACACCTTCAGTTTCTGTTCCCAGAAGTGTGGTTAATGGTGAAGTGGTCAGAATGGAACTGCATGGGTTTGCGGACGCAAGCAAGTCAGCCTTTTCAGCAGCAGTGTACATTGTATCATTCTACTCCACTTCAGAAGTCAGCCAACGATTGCTTGTATCGAAGTCACGAATTGCTCCAAAGAAAAGCATACCTCGTCTTGAACTTGTTGGCGCACACATATTAAGCAGACTGGTGAATCATGTTGGAAAAACACTAGAAGAGTACAAGATCAAAGAATGTCATGGATGGTTGGACAGCAAAACGGTGTTGCATTGGTTGGAAGGCAGAGGCACGTGGACGCAATTCGTCCGCAACAGAACAAGGGTCATAAAAGAAAGCAACCTAACTGGATGGCACTATGTCCCTGCTGGAGAGAACCCGAGTGACTTGGGCACAAGAGGAGTCACCCCGGAGAAACTTGGCAGATTGTGGTTTAATGGACCAGACTGGTTGCACAACGAAGAAAAATGGCGAAGTCAACCAGAAATCAAGGAAACAAAACGGAGAGTGAAACTCTGCCCAGGAAGGAAAGGCAATTGCTCATCCAGGAAGAAAACAGCGATTTTGATCGATTGGGTGTACTGTTGACAAAGTTCCCATTCTGGAAGATGGTAAGAATAACAGCCTTTATGCTGAGGTTCATAAGGAAATGTCGAGGCCTGAAGATGGAAAGAGTCATGCTAGCACCAGAAGAAATCGAGGGGGCAAAGTTGCTTTGGATCAGAAGAGCACAGGAATCAGAAGAAGTTGCCATTGCATCTGATTTGCAGAAGGGTGCAAACGGGGTGTGGAGATGCAACGGAAGAATTCCAGGGTATACGCCAATATTCCTGCCAATAAATCATAAGCTGGTACAGTCCATGATTGAGCAAAGTTACGTGAAAACACTTCACGGGGCAGTTTCAATGACGATGTGCGACATGAGAGAAAGATTTTGGGTGCAAAAGCTTCGTTCACTAGTGAAGAGGGTAGTCCACAACTGTAATCAGTGCTAGAGTTACGGAGTAAAGCCACTGCCAGCTCCAACACAGGCGATGTTACCAGATTCAGGAGTCAGCTTGGTGACCCGTTCTCATTCACAGGTGTAGACTTTGCTGGACCCATAACGTACAAGGTCAAAAAGGGAACATTTGGCAAATGCTACATCGCTTTGTTTACGTGTGCCAGCACCAGGGCCGTGCACTTGAAGCTTTGCAAAGACCTTTCAGCGTAGAATTCAAAAAGGCAATGAAAGAATTTGTGGCCAGAAGATGACCTCCACAAGTCATAGTAAGTGACAACGGCAAGACGTTTGTCTCAACGAGCAAGTGGTTGAAGACCCTTAAAAAGAACGAAGACTTGATGAACTACTTGCGGCTACTAGAGAATAAAGTGGAAGTTTAACCTCTCTCGTGTACCATGGTGGGGAGGTTTCTTCGAAAGATTGATTGGCATCATGAAGAGAAGCCTATCAAAGGTAATTGGCAAGAAACTTCTCGCTTTTTCAGAGCTTGAGGAAGTCCTTCTCGATGTGGAATGTGTAATGAACAACCGACTCTTGTGCTATCAGGGATAAGAGCTTAAAGATCAAGTAATCACACCAAACGTTTTGCTGCGAGGAAAGCCTGCAATCATATTAGAAGACGATTTGGAGAAATTTTCACCGGAGTGCAAAGTAACAAAGCGACTGACGCTCTTGAAGAAGAGCAAGGAACAATTACAGAAACGCTGGATGAGCGTGTATCTCCATGCACTTGAAGAGAGACAAATCAAGTATGGCACAAAAGCTGCTCGTGTTCCAAATTTGTTGCAGTAGTCTTGCTTAAGGAAGACACAAAAAATAAGGCACTCTGGAGGCTTGGAAGGGTTATGGCAAACATCACCGGAAAAGATGGCATTATTCGCGGAGTCAAGATCAGATTAGGAAACGGATGTCGTAGAACGCCCACTACAATTACTTTGCGATCTAGAAATCGGGGGAGTAGATGATGACATCACTAAGTTAAATCCAAAGGCAGTAGAGTTTGTAACAATGGTATCTGCAACCAGAAAGGCGAAGGAAACTGCTAGAGACATGATTGTTGCATGTGGAATTCAAGAAGACGATGGAGAATAATAGACATTATTAACGAAGAACAATATTAAAACTGTGATCACATTTTAATAGGGGGAGGGTGTTCGAAATAATGCTACCTAAGCATGGTTATATTTAACAATTACGCTTCACTTTCCTTGTATATGTAGCAAAATTGGTTATTGCATAGCACCTTAGTGAATCCCCTTGTGTCTCGAATGTTCTGTCTTCGGGACGCAGCACTACGCAGAGTTATGCAGCATTCCATTCTTTTGTTGCCGGATTAGTTTCTCTGTCCTCGGACTCAATGCCCATTTGTTCGTGTTTCCAATACGTATCTAACGACTCCACAATCTCACGTAATTGATCGATAACCTCCTCTCTGCAAGGTAAAATGTCTAGAACCAAATTAGCATTATCAACATCAATGTTACATGATTCAACACTATTTGCATTTGAAACGGGTACAGGGCCTGAAAGTAGCCAACCAAGTCTACTGCTAATTGCTATTGGACCTGCGCTGCCCCTAACTATATCACCAATTGCGATATCGTAAAAGTGATATGCGCCAATTAATATATCTATGCGCTTGCTGCCTGCATTAACATTAACAGCCAGGGCTAGACCTTGTTAGTGGGGGTAACTAGGTATACTAACCTTACATGTTATGGGAGAACAGACTGCGGGTGTACTTAACGCTGTAATGCTTAATACCTCATCCTGAACTTCTAAGTTAAGGGTAACCTTATCACTAGATTGTTTTGTACACTTCTCAGATCCAAACGTATTGAGATTTAACGTCTCCGTCTTCTGAGATTTCAACTTCAACTTTCTTCTCAGTTCTTCTGAAATAAACGATCTCTGACTGCTGCCACCATCCAACAGTATGTTAACTCAAACCTTGTCGCTGCGATTTTCTCCATACGCGAACGTTGTTGCCGTTTGAAGCAAAACTTCAGTCTTTTCCTGGAGACTGGATGTTGGGATAGACGAATTTTGACTTGGCTCCTGTTCGTCTTTGGTGGAAAATGTCCAATTGTGGTTGCCGTTGCAACTGGAGCGTTTCCTTTTTATCTGGCAATCTTTTGAGAAATGTCCCACTCGCAGACAGTTGAAACATCGCTTTGCAGCAAGCAAAATCGCTCGTTGTTGCTTAACATCGATGACTTCCTTACACACACTTGAATAGTGACCCTTGTCGCAAAAGTAACACCGAATCTGTTTCTTTTGCTTAGCCGGAGTTTCCAATTTTGCCACAAATGCTTTTGTTGCTGCTTGAGGTATCTGACGTTGGCTTTGTTTCGTTTGCCTATCGTTCCTTTTTCTTTCCTGCCCGATTACGTTTCTGCAAACTTCCCTGGCTTCAATTTCCTTGCGTATGATATCCATAATGTCAGTTATATTCCATACATTCAGAGATTGACAGCCTTCTCGTAATTTTCCTCGCGAATTTCCACGCCTTCCAACGCCTTGTACGCGTGTCCGTCTAGGGAATTAATCAGATAATTCAGCTTGTTGACATTTGAAATATCAAGTTGATCGTCGACTGAACAGCGAAAACTCTGCCAGAATTGTTGAAATTTTGTTATATCCCCGTTGAATTTCGGCAAGCTAAACTTTGGTAGCTTAACTCCTTGGTTCTAGTGTTTGTTGATGCAGGGGAATCACAAATTTCTTGAAATCTTGTTGGCTGAGGCGGCGTAAAAATTCCAGGCGGTGGACGTTGACTTAGGCGTCGTAATAAGCATATGCGTCAAATCTTGATTGGCTGCGAAAGGAATTGCCGCAGCGAGAGTCCCCATCGAATCAAGCCAATTAGCGTGGCAATTTGCATGATCTCTTTGAAAACTTCCTCTGGAATGGTGGGCAATCAAGATCGCCCCGGTACAAAGCATCAGCGCAAATCCCTATGGTCTCATCAAGGGGCACGTTTGTAAACAAACTGCTGATGTCGAAGGAGCACATGAATGTTTTGGCAGGCTCAAGCTCTAAGTTTTGGACAAAGTTGGCAAATGTAAAGGAGTCTTTGATGCAACGCGAGGAAAACATTTTTAAAGGACTTATGCCACCTAATTTGGCGCCAAATTTTTTTCGTTTGATAATGGTAAGTAATGACTATCTGAACATATCTGCAAAATATTTTCACTAAATGGGGTATTTAAAGCCCCCAAAACGATCGTTCAAATATTGGCGGGAAACCCGTCACATGATGCTGTGACGAAGAAGTTGACAATCTCCGCACTGTAGGCATTGCTTCGTATAGGCCTTCTACCCGGTAAGTGCACTTGGGCATCATTTCTTTTGGAATTTTTTCATAAGTATGGATCAATATCTTTGTAAAATAATTGTTTATTGGTTAAAAATTAAGAGATCCTTTGAAATTAGAAAAATATGCCTCACGGATGCACGCAGGCAGTACGGGGAGTGCCGGCAGACATCACAAATTTCCACGGGACGGAACTTTGCGGAAGCTCTGGGTGGCACAAATAAAGTGAGAATGTTTTAGTGTAAGTCGGCACTCAAGAGATTGTCGGCACTCAAAATTTACTTATTCTTACTTGTTCTATTAACTTGAGGGCCTCCGACGAAGGGGGTCCGTGGCCCCCCACTTTTTTGTAAAACAATAGAGCTTTTCTAAATATCTTTTGTTATGATTGTTAAAGTCTTCCTTGGCCCCTCCACTTTGCCCCTGCAATCTTTGGCCCCTGCAATCTGTTGACAACAAATGGCATCAGCCTGTTTCTCCACCCGTGGACCACAACTACACAACTTCCGCATGTGCACCTAATATTTTTTAATGCTGTATTATCAATCATCCAAGATTTTTTTGATGTTCTATAACTGAACGAGTAAATTTAATTATTGTTAAAGTCTAGTTTCAAAACCAGTTATACAACCAACCTTCCAACCCAAGCAAAAATTTAATGCAAAAAAGAAGGAAAGGCCTTTGTTAAAGAGCCGAAATTAATACGTGATCTGATATCATGCATTTTTCGAGTAAAAGTGAAAAAACATATCATTCAGTATTCCCAATTCGATAACTTTGCTCTAACTCCATCTCGTTTTCCTCATTACCATGTTCCTAGTCCGATCCTAATGAACTTGAAGTCCCGTCATTCGCTGCGTTATCCCTTCGTAAATGTGGTTCAAAGTTGTAAGGTACAACTTCCATTCCATAGCTATCGCCATTAACCAAATCTGTTTCGGAATCACTCATTTTTAGCAAACCAGATCCTTTTTGTGCGCGAGTAGTCGGAAGCCCTGTACGTTTCTAGTGTTGGCCGGTCTAGGATTGTCAACTTCTAAGTCACGCGGTCACGTGATATTTTCTTAAAATTGCGTCCACGGCTCCCTCCAAATAGAATTTTTGTAGAAAAACTTCAAAATACCTAATTTTGACCTATTTCCCACTGAAAGCATCAATAAAATGACATAGTAAAATAGGTGGCATAAATCCTCCGGGTCCAAAATTTCGGATAGCCACTTAGCTAACTCATATTGTGAAGATCCAATCATAGACAAAAAAAAAGGCCGAAGCGGGACATTTCAGAATTTTTAGAATTTTCGGACTTTCAGAAATCTGAATCAGACAGAATTTCAAAATGCCAAAAGATCATCAAGATTGTTTTGGAATAGTCTTGATTGAGTTCCAAAACCTATTCAAGTGTTTATATTTCCCAGATTAAAACAGGAAGGAGGCGTAAAAACAAGATAGAGTATTTATAGTTAACTTAACATTGGTATAAACATCTTAATAAGAACGTTTTCAAAAGCAAAATTGACTTCAAACTTTGGGATCAAGCTTTGGGAGTAGGAAAGACGCCGACCAGATGCCAATCTGTTTGTAACAGATCGCAGAAAGTTTAGTGCTATTCGGAACGAATCAGGTTCCATACCAAAAGGCTTCAAACGATTTATTTCAGGGACCGCATTATCCTCCGATTCACTGTTTCCATCTGTGCTCTCTTCTGATGACAAGACTTCGTCAATGAATTTTTAAGCCATTTTGCGGAAAATCGAAAGCTTGCAGTCGAAAAATATGTCTATTCTCTATACTTTCACATAAATTTGTGAATTTTATGTGGGTTGAGCAATAAATACAATGGGGTCGAATGATAAAAATACTATTGACTGACGTAAGCAGCATTCATTCAGTGACTCACAGCGGTCTTCTGAACGTGATGACGTCAAAGGCAGCAACAATATTATCCTCGTGAGATATGAAAATGGCGGCCTATCGCGAGGCAATTTTTAGGAGACAGTTTTCGTGGAATAACAGCGTAAAATGAGAGGTAGGAACAAAAAAAATTCACAACAAAGCCTTCTGTTATATTTACAGCAAAATGGCCAAATTTCATTTTAGACCGAACTTCCCCTTTAAGATCATGGCCACAGAAGATAAAATAAAAGAAGTTCACCGCTCTATTGCTTCTGACTTGGATTTGGCAAATGTAGCCATTCAGTATCAGGATCTGCAAGATTGTGCCGAAATGCAAAATGCAAGGGGAGAGTACTCAGATGTCTGTGTCGTCCTTGGCCGCAGTCTTGCATGCAAACCCCATTCAGCTGATTGTGAGTGGGTAATTTCTCTTTATAACAAGATCAAATCAACATGCAGATCATCTTTCAAGCGCCAAACCGTCAGCGAATATCTGGAGAACAAAGATCGTCGGGCAAGAGAAAGCACAAAAGCAGGAAAGCAAAAGTGGTTTAGCAAAGTTTTTGTGAACGACGATAAAGAAGACGGAGTGGTTAAGGAGAAAGAGTTGAAGAGAAAGTTTTGAAGACGTTTAATTTGTTTAACATTAAACAGCGTTGCGTTATTGTTCAAAAAAATTATTACTGCTTGAATGCGAAGGTTGACCTCAACCTAGTATATACTGTACGTTTGTTTGTGAAAGTCTATAGGCTGTTTTTGCGTTGATTTGCGTATCTATAATGAGACACTGTTACCAGATCACGGAATGCACTGTGAAACGCAACAGCTCAGTTTACTTGACTTTTCTTTTATGGTATTCCTGTTTACTAGTAATGCTAATGTTATTTTTCATACTACTGGCAAAATATCTCAAAATAACCCATATTGAATTTGCAGGATCCTAAGCCATTTTAAGGACTCAGAAATGGCAAAATCTCAGGAGTATCCTGGGTCCCTGCCAGGGCTCATCAAAGAAAAGTTCAAAAAGTCCAAAAAAACATTCAAAATCATTCAGAATGGTCAGGATCTTAATCCTAGATGACTAAGGAGGAGCAATAAACAAAAAACAAAAAATTCATTTTTTGATGGTCTGCCACCAGTGACCTACCTTAAGCAATGACTTATGTGGCACTTAAATTACTTCTTATTTCCTACAGCCACCCTTGATTTCTTGTAAAATGTGCAGTGATAAAATTTTCTTAAAATTAGGTATGCTACAAAGAATGGGATTTTCTATTGAAATATAGACAGATTCCAAAACACCTAGGTGTTAGGACGACCTAGCTTGCCCAATTATACGAAAATTGTCGTCACTGTCAGGGGCGGATCCAGAGCGGAATGTGACGTTCTCACCCAAATAGGGGGCGAGAATTTTTACGGGCCACTCCCAGTTTAATCCTCGGGACACGCCCTTTCGCCAAGCAAACTTTGATTTCTTCCAGAAACTCCATTTTATCGACTTCTCGTGCAACTATCCGAAGGCAGGAAATCGTATTTCGCGCGCCTTTCGTTTTTTGAGTTTACTCAATTGAATTAAATGACCCAGTATACCCAGTACCGCGATATTGGCTTTAATTTTTCAATGGAATAGTAACGTCACTGTTTCTCACATCCTACGTCAGAGTTTCTCACCAGAAACAAAAGAAGACCAAATTTGATTGTTTTTTTCGACTCGCGCATGAAAATAATTTATTTTGGAGTTCTCATCAATTCATTGGTTCAAAATTCTGCACTTTCATTGGCTGACAAAACAACCTCTAAATTTATTCCAAACATGAAACAATGGCCCAAAACAAGGAGAATTTAAATCTCTATCTACTTGTCTTGAATCATGCATTGATTGAGTCTGTGTAAGCTTACGATGGCTCTGTCTGCAAGTCGGAGACAAACAAGGAAGTCAATGGTTGTCTTGGAAGTTAAATTGAATATTTTAACCTTGTTTTTTGCAATTTCATTTTAGAGAAAATTGGTGCCCCTGACTGTATGTTTTGGCGCAATCTGGATCATAGGCGCCGACTTATACTTTTCCCAGGGGGGGCTCAAAATTAGATATTCCCTGTCGCTTTAATAACGTAATACAACATATGTAGTATGTATAATAACAAAATAAAACATTTCAATAAAGCAGATATAACATCATGGTCTACAGTGTCATCAGTTTAATTCTTTGATTAGTGTTTCTTCGATAGAATAAACATGTTTTGTTATTGTCCATCTGTCCATTTTGTTATTGTCCGTTTCACAACAAATTTGTCCATCTTGAAAATCAGTTATTATCAAATGCTCAGTGAGAGCTATTAAATACGTAGCTATTAAATACGTAGTCGGCGCCTATGATCTGGATTCTCTAAAAGATGTTGTCCTATAGCTGAATCGCAATTAATTTGGGCATTGCGCCCTTGCAAATTCGACGCGGCTGCTCTCTTTCTGCAGACGTTTTGGTCCTTTAACATCGATAGTGGATTAATTGGTAGTAGCATAAAAAGGAATATACTTGAAGATATCACGAGGGTATTTCTACGTCAAATGGATGTTAGACGTTGGAAAATTTACAATGAGTTCAGGAAAGAAAGAACTCTGTGTACCGCTTTTGTGTACTGCTACAGCAGACTTCCAATTTTGTTTATCGCGTATTAACAGGGGTACGATTCTTGCAAATAGCTAGCCCTTAGTTGCGGATCTTCTATATGTGCACTCCTCAGAATAATTGCTGGATCCGCCCCTGTGATTGTTTGGTTGGGTTCTTCTTAGGATGGCGAAGATACGTTTGATGCGATGGGGCTAGGCCAATGGGCCTAAGCCCCGAATAGTAGAACACGAGAGAGACTCTATTCTGATGTTGTCTATATTCATTCAACAGCAAGACTAACTCCAACGGGAAAAACGCACACACATGAACGGAAGGTAATTAAGAGAACAATACGAACGTCACAATACATGTTGACAGACAAACCCATTGCTATTAGAAAGACGTTAACTAACACAACAGGACTCAACAGCACACGTGACTATGAGATAACACAAAATATATCACACACGAAAGCCTACCGTTACATAAAGTGAGCACTGAGGACTTTCCCGCCTTTTATATTGCTTTAAATAATTCCCGCCAAAACAGTTGGATACCCGCTGGCTTATGTTTACATTTTTTAAAATCCATTTTGTGTGCGGTCGTACAGAGGGATCATGATTTGCTCGGTTTTTCCAATCTAAATTATATTCATTGCCATGTTTTCCAGGAAAATATTATTGATTTTGCCCATAAAGCATGTTCTTTTGCACAGCCATTTCTTCCATTTTTTCCGGGTTTGATTTTTTCTCTATTTAAGAATATTATTTTACTAATTTGTTTTACAGCAAGTCAGTTTACCAGACAAATACAGTATATTGACTGTTCGAGCGCCCAGTTGCTGTACCACTGCTTTGTGCTTTGCCTTGCAACACACATCATGCTTCGCAGCGACCGCACCGTCACGTCTTATTGATGTTGCTCAGCATTTTAATTTAATGGTTGCTACCAAGAAAGCTACATAGGAAGTTTATTTCGAATCTCATTTTGCTTGTTTTATACGTTCACGTTTTTTAATTAAGTCAGTAACACATTTGTATTCTCTCCGCATTATATCTTTTAATCCTATTAACCTTAAATAGACCTTCACGTATCATTTATTTGTCCCTTGACCTATACTATTGTATTGCACAATTATGTATTTAGATTTTTACACAATCAGTTCAGTTCGTTTTATGAGAGCGCTTGTGAAAGGTTCTCCGGTTAGTCTAAAATTACGATTTACTTGTAAAAGCATTTCGTCAATATACATCTTGTTGTTCCAATAGATTCGTCGTTGTTCTTTCGTTTGAATCTGAAAATAAGTCCTTCGACCGCGGAACATATTACATTACTGTTGGAAGGGAAAACTCACTTGAAAGTTAGAGGGGTAAGATGTCTATATTGCTCAGTGGTAAAATGAATGCGGACATCGTTGTTAGCAGAAAGCAAACCTTTGGGATATGACATTCTAAGGATGGCCAGAAAATACGTTTGGAAGTAATGGGCGTTTCCCATTGTAAAAGGGCGTGGTCCCAAGCATTTATTGTATTTGACGATAGGGCCCCTGTATATAGATAAAACTGTAACGTTTTGGCAAAAATAAAAAAACCGGGGGGGGGGGGGGGTTAATTCTAAGATTCACGGTAACAGGGGAGTTATTCGAGGGTGGCTTAGTTGATAAGTTGCAGTTCTGGGGTGAGTCTTTTTCAAGCGCCAATTTAAGGATTTACGGCAACCAAATGAATGAGATCTGAAGAAGGCGAAGCAAACGAGGCATATATTTAACGTGGCTGTACGTTTGATGTGAATACTAGTAACATAACAGTTGCGTTCAATTGATTGTCTCTTGAAACGGACACTGAATTAGAAAACATATGGCCACAATCCCTTATACTAGCCTTGCAAAGGCACACTAATCTTGGGGACTGGCTAACTTACTAAATTTTGGGTGATTCCATGTCAAATTTAAGGTCAGTGTCACCCACACTCTCAGATTTCGATGAATTTTACAATATTGATTCATTCCCAGGAAAAAACACCTCACCCAAAGTTGGCTCATTTTAGGGCGTGGTCCACCAAAAGTTTGTGCCAGAGATAAAAAATAACATTCAATGTCCTGTGAAAGTTTTTTAATCACAACATTTACATCAAAATATCAACACAGTACATTCAGATAGTGCAGATTTCAAATATGACCATCAAAACATCAACAAAGCAACACTAGTTACCGAAAAAGTGACTTTGGGACGTATTTGAAAGAACCTTGTCATAAAACACATTTCACTAATAAAATTGGGTTAAAAGATTTTAATGACTATGATGATGATGAGCTGAAAGAGATTTATTTGTGGAGAGCTGAAACATTATCTCTTGAGAATTAGGTGATGGTGTTGGGCATTTGCTTTCACCATGAATGGAAACTTGGAGCAGACTTTGAAAGGAGATTCACGAAATGCTGTAATTTACTCTAGAAACACAAAAAGGGTTAAAGGGGGCCATAAATTTTCCCTTAGACTGGCAAGAGAGATAAAAACGAAAAAATTTATGTTTGTTCCGGGGTGGCAGCTTTGTCGAAACTGTTTAACAAAGTTAGAACATTTGGAGAAAGATAATGTAATGACTGAATCTCATGATAAAGAACCAATGGATTCTGGTGAAGCTGACCTTGAATCATCCTTCAGGAGATTTGAATCTACAGAAGCTATCAATGAAAGCTTGGAGGTCTTTGGATAATCACCAATAAAGCTGCACAGTGTACCCAAGCATCGTCGTGTTGCTTATGCCAACTCAAAATTTGAAGCAACGGCTACTTCATTCAAGCAATCATTTGCTGCAGCTGTTGGAGTCCAAAAGGATAAGATAATGGAGCCAGAGGCACTCCATTCTAATCATCAAATCTAATGACCAAATCTAATGACCTTGATAAACTGATGGAACAGATTCGTGATAAATGGTCAACTGTTTCTTCCCATGAGAACCTCCAGCTAATTACACTTACACTAGAATCTTGGAACATAAAGAGGCAACTTCTTATTTTCAAGTATCTGAATATTTTGTCAAACGTGCCCATGAACTTAAAACTTAATGGGTATTTTAGCTTGCCCTGGAAAAAAGAAGGGCAAAGAGCTTCCCAGCTTAACAGTTAAAGCAGTATATTTATTTTTTGGGGAAGATGAATTTTCAAGGATTATGCCAGCGAAAAAAAACTTTGTAAGCATCATTCGTAACACTCACAAACAAAAACTTTATTAATTTTCTTTATAATCTTTAATTACTTTATAACTTTATCATTTCACAAAAATATTTTTCCAGCAATGGCAGAGTACTGATAGTACAAAACTTATAAGCCAGACTCTAGATTTAGAAAGTTTCATTGACTTGGTAGTAAAAACCATTGATAGATTGACTACACATTCATATCTGGCAAAATGTCAAGCAAGGTATTTGAAGATTCGCAAAGAACAAACTGGAGAGGATACAGCTATTGTATTAGGTGATTTTGCAGAGCACTACAGTTTTGTGGTGCAAGAGGTCCAGTCTTACCACTGGAGCAAACCATGCTGCACCTTGCACCCACTTGTCGTATATTTCAGGAAAGAGGAGACACTGATGCAGAACTTCTTCTGTATTTTATCAGATGATCTGGAACATGACACCAACATGGTATATCAGATTCAAAAAGAAATAACAGGTCATCAAAACTGAATTGCCAAAAAATATGCAGAATAGAATATTTTTCTGATGGTTGTGCTTCCCAATACAAGAATCGCAAAAATTTCTTGAACTTGACACTCCACCTCGAAGATTTTGGGTTATCTGCAAACTGGACATTCTTTGCATCAAGCCATGGCAAGTCCTCCTGCGATGGGACTGGAGGAGCAGTTAAGGGACTGACAGCTAGGGTAAGCTTACAAAGACCATTTTCTCAACAGATTATAACTGCAAATTATACGTTTCTTTTTGCAGTGAACATATAAATAATGTAAATGTCCTTTTTTACCACAAAAGAGGAAATGATGTCACTCAGAGAGGGCTTGGAAGACCGTTTCCAGAGACTGCCTTGAGATCAGCAATACCGGGAACAAGAAGCTTTCATTATTTTGAACCAATAGCTCCCAGGAGAAAGCTTACAAGCGTACATCAGAAGATGACAGTTTTCCTGGAACCCATAATTTCAAAGGAGATAAGTACAAAGCTCTAAACTTGAAGGATGTTCAAGAGAATGATTTTGTGGCATCCGTTTATGATGACAAGTGGTGATTGGCATGGTTGAAGCAATAAACAAAAAAGAAAGAGATGCAAAAGAAACTTTGTTCATCCCACAGGTCCAGCACAGACCTTTATACCAGAGCAGATATTTGTTGCATTCCACAAAATGATTTCTTGGTAAAGATTGATGCTCCAGTAACAGCAACTGGAAGGACATACAGCATAAAACACACTGATTTAAACAATATTATCAAAGTATTCCAGAAGTTTTTTAACATGTATTGTATTTTGTATTTTTAACATGTAACTACTCACTTACTTTCCAGAAGGATGTGTTCTAGATGTACAGACTATTTAGAGCTTGATTGCGCACTTTAATTTTCCACCCAAAAATAGCCTTTTTTCCAAGGTTATAGCATTGCCTTTTGGCCTAGAAATGACGAGTCTCGGCACTTACTTTGGGTTGTTTCATCAAGTGCCCAATACCCTCAAGCATGTTTTTAGGATGTACATTAGATGTACAGACTGTTTACAGCTTGATTGCGCACTTTAATTTTCCACCCAAAAATTGCCTTTTTTCCCAGGTTATAGCCTTGCATCTTGGCCTAAAAATGAAGAGTCTCTGCACTTCCTTTGGGTCCTTCAATCAAGTGCCCAATCATCTCAAGCATGTTTTTAGGATGTGTTTTAGATGTACAGACTATTTAGACACTTTAATTTTCCACCCAAAAATGGCCTTTTTTCCAAGCTTACAGCCTTGCATTTTGGCCTAAAAATGACTTCTAAATTGTATTTTGAAGTAAGTGAGTAGTAGTTTTCATCTTAGGCATCTACTTCTATATGTTTTTGAAAAGAAATGCAATATGTTTTGACAAATATTTTGCCAGCCATTTGGCAAACAAAATGGTTGCAATGCAAATTTCACCAATTTCATTACTCTTTTATAACTCAAATAATCTCAGTTATGCTTAATATACAAATTATTATATTTATATGGTTCAAAAGCCCAATTCAAGGGCTTTCAGCTGGTACTATTTTCAATTCACTTATAACCCACTTTTGAATAACTAGCTTTGCTTTGTTGATGTTTTGATGTCATATTTAAAATCTCACTATCAGAATGTACTGTGTTGGTAATTTAATGTAAATATTGTCATAAAAAAAACTTTCACCTGACTTTAAGTGTTATTATTTATCGCTGGTACAATTTTTGGTGGACCACGCTCTAAAATGAGCCAATTTTTGACTGACCATATCTCTGGAATGCCTATCGTGCTGAAATTTGGGGTGAGGTGTTTTATCCTGGGAATGAATCAATATTGTAAAATTCATCAAAATCTGAGAGGATGTGTGACAATACCTTGATGCCACACCCTCAATTCACTTATTATGTCACACTCTATTCCAATCATTTTCAGTACCACCCCTAAAACCCCCTGTAGATATGTTCCTGTGTAAATCATTATTGGTTTCCTTCTTAAGGATGTTCTTCACAGTCAATATCTAATGTGATTTTACCAGATTTAAACTGCACACCATTACATGACTGAAATGTTCTAGGAGTGCCATTTAACACACAACTTCAAAATTTTTCCAAGTAAAATACTAAATGACAGTTTCTTTACACTGTAAATTTTGCATACCAAAAAAAAAGACAAAAGACTACGTAAAAGAGTATCAATTTAAAAAATGTATAGCAATATACAATAAAAAGATTTCGCAATTTCAGGGGTACTTCTTCTTTAATAAATTCAGCAGTTCAATAAAGTTCATACCTTTGTAATTTGGTGTTTTTTCCTTGATACCCTTCCACCTCAACTTTACAAAACGGCCTGCAGTGGGAAGCTGCAGCTTTTCAACAATTTTGTCCCAGTCCACCTTTTTCTCAACAGTTACCCCACTGTTGATAAGTTCTGTTAGCACCAATCCTGTATTCCTGCGGTTCCATTCCATCTTCTTACCACTAGACTCTTCTCGCAGAGAAAGATCATAGAACCATTTAACCCTACAAGATTCACTGCTTCTAGTTTTTACTTGCAAAGCAATGGCCTCCCAATTAAATGCCACCTCTTCTGCTGGGTCTTCCTTTTTGTCAAGCAACAATTTTGAGATGGCCTCTTTAAGCAGGCTCACTTCCTCTGGCTTCCATTTTCTATACATAATTGTTGGGGGTATTTCTGTCAAATCTCCATTGCTTGAAATATTAACCAATCTTCTGATTTTATGAGCTATTGAGAATTTACTCCTTCCCATCTTTTCTCCAATTTTTGCCCATTGGTTGCCATATTTTGTGTAATAGCCTAAAAGTTCTTTTTCTTCCTTTGGTGTCCAAACACCTTTGTAATTACAAGGGTCATAGGTTCTCATTACTTTCTCAAATACTACTTTCAGTGGCCTGTTAATACCTTCTACAAATATGCGATAAACACCTTTGAATCTCACATCTCTTTCTTTCCCATTCTTCCGTAGCAGTCTGTCAAAAAACTCCTCATATGTCACACCGGTACTAGCTACAGCTTTCTCAATATTAGACTCAAGAATTTTAATCTCCTCATTTGACCATCTCCCTTTTTCCCATGTGACACCTTGCTTTTTGAGCAACTCCAACTCGTTAGCAGACAATCTCCACTTAAGCAATAGCTCATGTTTTGATGAATCAGATGGAGACAATTTATATTTCTTAGTACTAGTTTGCTTGGGTATTTGCTTTTTAGATCCCAAATCACCTTTAGCAACTAATGTTGATTTTACATCTTGACTCTCCAATTTTGATCTTCTTTTTGAAGGTGTGCGTTTAGCTTCTTGCTTTACTTGAGATTCATGACTCTTTGGGGGCTCATTCTTTGCCTTGTTCACTTGGTTCCTTTTCTGACTAGATTTGATTACCACTTCTTACATTGTCTTTTTCATCACCTGATGACTCAGATGAAAAGTCTAGATTTAAATTCTGGCCAACCTTAACATCATTGTCCTCGTTTGAAGAGCTCTCCACTTCCATTTGACTTGTACACAAAACAGCATTTTCCCACAGTTGTTCCATCTCTGCTTCGGGCTCCTTGACAATTTCTACAATCTTTTCAGGCTGGGCCATTTTTCTTTATTTCTACTGCTTGCTTTTCAGTTTCCTCAGTTTTTACATTGTCCTGCTCCTTTAATTCCCTCTTTTTCTTTTTCTTCTTCCTCTTTCTTTTTATCTCATTGTCCTCCAGGAAGTTGCTTCTTGCTTCTTCAGCATTTTTTTCTTTATCTTGTTTCATCCTATTACTTTCCTCATATTCTGTTGGATTTTCTTTCCTTGTTTTTGTCTTCATCGCATCTTCATCTCTCTCCTCATTCTCAATCTTAATCCATTTCTTATCCTTTTTTCTCTTCTTTTTATGTCTCTTTTTAGCCTGTGCTTCACTGTCGGGTATCAACAGCTCACTTTTTTCCTTTTTCTTCTTCTTTTTTCTTGAAGACAAGGTAGTTTCTGCATTGTCTTCATGTTTAACTTCAACAAGGCCAATATTCACGTCCTTGAAAATGCTATCAGGCTCAGGGTTATGCTCCGATTTAATACTCTGCCCAATAATTGAGGGATGTTCATCTGCATTCTTCGACTTCTTTCTCTTCTTTTTGCGTCTTGGGGAAATTTTTGAAGTCTCTAGTGTTGAGCTTGTCTCTGGATTATTGTGCGCATCATGATCAGAGTCAGGCTCTTCCTTAATTTCCAACTTTATTTTCTTGCATATAATATCATTGTCGCACCTCTCCACTTCCTTTTCCCTTCGTTTTCGTTTCTTTTTTGCCGATCGAGATTCACCATTTTCAACAAGATCTTGCGATTTCTTTTCCTTTCGGTGCATTTTCTCGTGGCCTGGCATTTCTGCTCTGTTCCTGATTACACATGGGAATGCGAAAGCGGAAAGGAGGCTACAGTCTCGTACGCATGCTGCATATGGTTAAACAGGGTATGGGAAAGGGGGCAACTCTGACACTCTCTTAGCCTGTTTCCAATGTTCTTTATATATGGTATCCTAATGGAATATTAGAGTTACTTGTATTTGAATAATAATGGTGACGGCAAAGAAATTATTAAGGCAAAGAGCTTGCAGGTTGGCTCTTGCAGAATTTCGAGAAATTTCTTTTTCCTTGGAGACCAAACAAAAGTTTGAAAGCGCCCCATTTTACAAATGAAAAGCGCGAAAAGCCTTGTATTGCATAGGATCGGGTAAGTTGGTGGGGGCAGTATTCTGAGACATTATATTGCTCCACCTAGACTGTAATAATTGTTTCAAAGCTTGATGTGTTGAGAGCTACTTGTATGCCAAAGGTACGCAAAATAATGCAATACGCAAAGAGAAACCAAAATTTGTTAAAAACAATGTATAGCTCAGTAAAATACACAACACAATGAGATAAATATGAAAACAAGCACTAATAGATGCCGCTAATTCTACTTCTGTCACATTATCAGTGACTTATATGTCAGTTCTCCCTTAACCGGAAGCGCAAAGCGTCCGCCGCTACTTATCCGGGTTCGGACACGTGGCTTGACGATCGAATGAAAATATCTAAAAGTGTTTTCATTCAGAAAAATTTGCCTTTCTTGAAATAGTATTCTCCGAGTCCAAGAAAATTTACATTTGCTGTCTTCCTTTCCAACAACCAATGCTTTTGCCTGGTCATGTGACACATCGAGTCCAAGCCTTCACAGGGGTTCATAGGAAATTGAAAAGCAGAAGAGAGGAATCTCGAACTTTCCCAATTAAACTTTGAAATGGCCTGAATCTCACAACTTCAGCAGGACCATGAATATCGGTGTTTCGAACCAGCACGGCAATGGCCTTTTGTACGCCGGCTTTAATCAAGATCAAGGTACTTTGCCAATTGGGAATTTGTTTGATGTTGCGGGAATAGGCCAAGTTTCATCTCTGTTGTTGCTCTACCTTTTTTATTACTTTATCCTTTTTTCGTTAAATGGTTTACTAGATGATAGTAGTTTCATTAGAGGTGCTATTAAATGTGAATTATTAAAGTAATATAAATGCTTCATAATTTTAACTGTTTAATATGTGAACAAGAAGATATTGGATAACGACGAAGAGTGATAGAGAAGATGATATATGCCTTCGCCTAGATGAAAATTTTCAACTTGCGAGGAGTGATTCTTTAAGGTGACTTGTTATTTGAAGCAAAGTCATCGAAAAAAACTCAGCTAATCATTACAGAATGCTTTGTTTTTTGTAGATATTTGACAATAAAGTAATAGGCAATCAAGCTTTAATTTTATCACCAAGTATTGCAATATAAATCATTTCAAGTAAACTTGATATTGGTCTACTTTGAAAAATTGGTTAGCTGTAATGACAATGTAAACTTTTTATAACATTGTATCTAAACTCACAAATTTGAATCCTGAAAGTCTTCAATAACCAATTGCCATTGAGAAATGTATCAACTTCATTGACATCTATTTCTATTTTCTATCAACTTCATTGACATCTATTTTCATTGGGATGCGGGACTGAATTTTGAACAATAGACCACTGGGAATCAAAACTCAGTAGTTTGATAATGTCCGCAGGGCGTATGAGTTAAAAGACCTTTTAGAGTAAGGCAGTTTATTCAGAAATTCAAAATCAGCTGTTTATGACTAATTTTTAAGTTCCTTCATTGTGTTTTGTAGGATGTTTTGCTTGTGGTATGGAGAATGGGTTTCGCATCTATAACAGTGATCCGCTGAAGGAAAAACAGAGGCAAGGTAAGATCATTCTACAAGAAAATCAAAATGCTTAAATAACTTGCTATTCCTGGAGTTGATAATAATTTTGTGACATTGGGAGTTGATAGGTGACATTTCAATTAAGCATAATGATTTTCCTTCACAAGTAAAATTAGCTCCATTGATATCTGATTAAATTGATGTTTTCAACCAATGTTTTCCTTGCAAACTGACCAATGTTTTGGGTAGTGGTATGTATTCATATTTGGGAAGAATTTAATGGTAATAAAGATGCATAAGAATGGATAACTAAAACTTTTTTGTGGCCTAGACAGACTAGTAGTTGCACATTTCAAAATAATGAGACTTTTACCTGTGTAAAAGCATTCACTCTCAAAGATTTAGATCAGCAAAAATTAGGTTTTAAGCAATTATATACATGGTGGATTCAGATGTATCTGGTTCTTTGTTAATGAATGAATGTATTAATTAATACTGATTTGGTTTTAGGAAAAACTAAATCAGTGTCTTCTCAACAACTTCCCTTTAAAGACACATTTAGTTCTTGCTTAGGTCAAAGCAATTTCACCCATCTGATTGTTCTTAACACATTTACCATAGTATTTTCCTTATTCCTTTATGTTATTCTTTTGTGTTGACATGTCTCAGATTTCAGTACTTAAGCTGAGATTTTTGGTTAAGATCTCAAGGTATGATAAATGAATTCCTCCCCAGTGTGAATTCTTTATGTAAAATGAGCTCTTAGTTTGTTTTATGGTCTTGACAGACCTAAAGTTGTCTCTATTTTGAATTTTTTGTCATTAACAAGCTCATACTAGCCTCTGGATATATTTTTTTCTTGCCTATGGTGACAAGAATGTTGAGTATTTAAACTACAAAATGATTTTTACGCAATTTTCTTGCAGATTTTGAGGATGGATCCATTGGTCATGTGGAAATGCTTTTCAGATGTAACTACCTGGCATTAGTTGGTGGTGGGAAAAATCCAAAGTACCCACCAAATGAAGGTAGGTTTGGCACCCTTCTCTCTCACTTGAAAAAAACTGATGGAGAAAACCCTTGTAATTGCACTTATGCAGTGTGATTATGACAGTCATATGCTCACCCAACATACTGCATGCTTTCAAAGAATAAATCCAGCATTTTAAGTTTCCTGATGGACTTGCTGTTTTTGTCTTCTAGTGAAAATTTGGGATGATTTAAAGAAAAGTGCTGTGATCAGTCTAGATTTCTCAAGTGATGTCAGGGCAGTCAAATTACGAAGAGATAGGTATGGCGATAAAGCATACTGCTTGTTGAAGTGTCATAGGCAACAGGATTTCTTGTTGCCTATGACACTGGACCCAAATGAAAATGAGTGTTGAAAATAACTGAGACCCAAATGAGACTCAAACTCCAAAAGGAGACTTTTTATGCCAAATGCTCTACTGCTGAGCCATCAGGCCATGCTTTCAGGCCATCACTCGTACAAGGCAAAGCCATTTAACTGTACTGCCCCGCTCATTAACTTGACAGAAGCTTTTCTTTCAATATTTATCTTATATTTTTTTTATTAACACTGTTTGGGTTAATTCGAATTATGGTTTGATACAGTTAGCTAACCAAGCTCCTACAGGCTTTCGTGGGAAAATTATAGCAGGCATGCTAACCACAACACGCCTGACATGATTCAGGCGTGTGGTTGCGTGTGACACTAATTCATTGGAAAAATCTAGGTAGTTATGGTAGGTCTACGCAGGAGTTGCAAAAAGGACAATGATTCCGGCAATATGATTGATAACTGCTCAAGTTTGCACAGAAATAAGAACTGAACTGAATCAATATATCAGCAAATGACAATCAATATCAACAAAAGTTTTATAATGTTTAAAAATATGCTGTCATTGCTACCACTTGTGTCCTGGGATGAAGAAGTTTTGGTTACTACTTTGCCAATCTGTCTCTTTTTCTGATATTGACTTTTTTGGAAATACTGCGGTCAAGAAGCTTGGTAAAATCAAAAATAGATAAGCGCTATGATTATTCCGGAAATTGATATTTAATCCAAAATCTTGACAGGGTGTCTAGCATAGGCGCCGACTTTTATTTTTCCCAAGGGGGGCTAAAAATTTAAATTTAAAAAAAATTAAAAAAAGTTAAAAGGTAGAGAAATTACCTGTCCCTTTAATAACGTAATACAACATATGTAGTATGTATAATAACAAAACAAAACATTTTAATAAAGCAGATATAACATCATGGTCTTCAGTATCATCAGTTCAATTCTTTGATTGATTTCAAACGAAATTCCCAGGGGGGGCTGAGCCCCCCATAGCAGTTCCCAGGGGGGGCTCGAGCCCCCAAGCCCCCACGTAGTCGGCGCCTATGGTGTCTAGCCCTTTTGAAGTGGCCTGAAAATTAATTTCAACACGAAAACCCACAAAACTAATCATCAAAAATTTTTGTTTTCAAAATAGATGAAGGCGTGCGATATTTTGCACACCTGGGAAGCAGCAGGGAATCGCACGCCATTCCCACAAAAGCCTGCTCCTACTTTAATTGTGATAGTAAAGCACTAGTTTACTGTATTAAAATAATATTATCTATGATTTTGCATTTTAAGGTTACGGTAAACGTTTTTGGACGAAAAAATCCATTTTTCAATTACTTCACATTCCGATAGCCGAATTAATAAGGTACATAATGATACCATGTTTGAAGCTAGAAGAAGTTTTGAAAATGGAGAAAATCCCGTATAAACGAAGGTTTTCATAATTTCCTTATCAAAGTTTCTAGCAGCGGTTTTCAAATCCCTCGACCTATCAAGCCGATTATCCTTGTTCTGCTTCCTGTGGTTTGTGTAAGAGTATCGCACATCCATGGGTTGTTGTGCTTATTTAAAGACGCTAATTGATCTTAAAGCCTAAACTACTTGACCCAGATTACATTGTTTGTGATATGAACCCTATGTGTATCATCGCAAGTGCGATAAGTAAAATCCCGTTTTCTCCGGACTCGAAATTCCTCTACATACAGGTACGAAAAAGCTATTTTGTATCCAAGGAACCAATCGAATGGCTCAAAAATTTGCACACGGCCAGGGCAGATGTTGGGCAACCAAAGTGTGTCTCAAAATTTTCTTATTTGCTCTGATCCGTCTTTTATACCCAAATACAGCTGCGGGAGGGTGGAAAAATTGTTTGCCAATTTTTGACAGGGTATAGTTTCAAGAAGAGGAGGAATTTAAAATCTGAGACATACTTTGGTAGCTTAGGATCTGCATTTTCTGCTGGTATAAGTCAGATTTTGTTACCTCAAATGCAAGGGTACAAAATAGCTTTTGAAGGTGGTACACTTTTTGAGCAATAAATTCGCTTGGAAAATAACATTTAACATTATTTGCCAATAATTTTGATCTGGCTAGATACGCCATAATCTTGTGCATCGAATGATATATAGTTTACCCAGATTCCTTGAACAGTTTGGCCTTTAGGAAGGAAAAACCAATTTTCGTGTTGAAAACATTTGCCGTAACCTTGAGTTGATAAGATGAAAGTAAGAGTTATATACAGTGACAGTGATGAGATGACAGTTATGTGAAGGAAAACAAAAGGTTGCATAACCACAAACTACTGCCGCCATTCATAGTGTTGCTTCCGCTGGATCCTTTATGAAGCTGTAAAATGCATTCTCATACTAATATACACATTTCCTTGGACTAGTGCCTTCTTTTACCAACATTTGCTTTTCAAGGGTTGAATGTTTTCAAAGCACTCCACTTATTTTAAGGTTTTAATGAATTTGATTTATTTGTTTTTTCAGCATCTGATTAAATTGTCAGATTTTCTATAAAAATAAGAAAAAAACAATTTAATCCATTTGTGCTTGATTTTAGAATTGTTGTAGTGTTGGACAAGATGATCAAGCTTTACACATTCACCCTCAACCCACAGCAACTTAATGTTTTTGAAACCTGCCCTAACCCAAAAGGTGATCATGATAAAAGTTTTTTATCGTCTTTTAAATGTCTGGCTCTATGATGAAAGTTTGTATAAGAGTATCTGAAAGTGTGTTGTAAGAGTTTTGTAACTGAATGTCACTTCTTATGGCTTTGTGTCAGTCCAAGAATTTTTAGAACTCCTGTTTGCAAGTTCTTCTTTTGTGATTGATTTTTCTCTGAATCATTTTGCATCATTACTTCTAAACCAGTATTGAAGTGAGTAATTTCTTAAAACCCAAATGTTAAATCACTAAGTTTTTTATATGCAGGTGCCATTACTATATATATTTCGCATTCTTCTCTTAAATGGCATTTTTTTCTGTTTGATTGTTATGTGCCATCAGCAAAAGTATTCAATCGCTACTGTGTATTTTGAAGCATGTTGTTTCTATTGGTTAGGTCTCTGCGTGTTGTGCCCAAGTAGCAACAATTCATTGCTGGCTTTCCCAGCAAGAAAAACTGGCCATGTTCAAATAGAAGACCTGGCAAATACCGAGAAACCTCTCAATGAGATTGAGGCCCATGAGGGACCATTGACTTGTATAGCTATGAATCTGCAAGGAACACGCCTCGCTACAGCCTCTGAAAAGGTAAACATTCCCTTCTTCTCTAGTTTTTGTTTCCAAGAGCTTCAGGGTAAGTCTTTAAGCAATAAAACAACCATACGTTTATACCATATTTTGGTAGTGCTTTATTACACCTTTGATGATTTGTATCCATCATTTTAGGGTACACTGATAAGAGTTTTTGATACAATGAACGGACAACAGCTGCATGAACTCCGAAGGGGTGCAGGCAGTGCTAATATTTACTGGTATGATAATAGCGATTTCTTTTGACAGAGGGCCTAGCCAGTAAACGTCATAGACAAATCAGGTTGCCAAACACTACCCTATCAAATTCTATTCTACTTTCTCTATTATTTTATTTTTCAGTCGGTTTAATTGGATTTTTGTTTTATAATTTTTAGAAATTAGGTTTCAACTTAGCCAAACCTGTGAAGCATGCTCTTCAAATTCTCTTGTCAGCTCCTTTCTGTTTTCTTTTTTAATGGTTTCCAAGGGAAATTTTCAGTTGCTTTCCATAGCATATATTGCTTTATTCATTTTTGTGCTTCAAAGAGGAATGATTTTGTAATTCACAGAGCAGTAATTATTCGACAGTATTGGGTATTGAGACCGTTTTCAAAAAGTATTTCTACTTCGAAGAAAAGAGAGCCTCTGTAGCCAGCTTTTTTAAAGAAACTCGTCTGGTCTTTCTTTTAGCATAAACTTCAATCACGACTCTTCTTTGCTCTGCGTTTCGAGCGATCATGGAACGGTCCACATTTTCGCAGTTGAAGAGCAGAAAAGGGCAAAGTCGTCAAGGTAGAATAGCTTCTTATTCCAAGAAAACCAATAAGCTTTCAGAATATTTGTATATATATATCAAAAGTCAACCGCTAAAATCTCCCAGCCTCATTGTTGCGGTATCTTCAAATTTCTTTAGCCCATCAAACGACAAGGAGGAAGCCTCAGATCTCAGAATTTTTTAGGACTCTAAAGCTATTATAGATACCGAGTATTTCTTTCTTTACCACTTGTAGTTTTTAAATTCTTAAATATTTTCTTTCAGTTCTTCCAGTGCGCATAGTCTATTACCAAAGTATTTCAGTTCAAAATGGAGCTTTTCACGATTCCAAGTGCCAATTGGATCGCATTGTATTTGTGCATTTGGAGCAGAAAAGAATTCAGTTATAGGTAGGTACTATGTTTGATTCTAATGTCCCTGTTTCTAAAACCACTGCATTGTTATCGGCAAATATTCAAATTTATTGAAAGTACGGTTTAGTATTTTTGAATGTTTGTGTAGTTCATTTTTTTTTATCGTTGTCATTCTTAGCCAGGTCCCCTTCTTGTGCAATCTTGGTGAAAACATCCAATCGTTTCAGATCTTCAGATGATGTTTTGCATCTTTCTGTTATTAAAACGAGATGCTTCTCATATGCTACTCCAAGTGCGGCGTAAACTGCATAAAACATTTTACAGAGTGGCGACATGGTACCATTTGCCAAAAGCGTGCACAGCTAATTCTGCACGGCATCGTGGCCTCCACAACAACTGACAAACATTTCTCCTCTTTACCAATAAAACAACAAATACTGATTATTGCATAAAGAATGCTATCAAGTCCACGTGGCTATCAAAGCGGTGTTTTGCATGCACGCTTTGATTCGTGTTCAGTAATAACGGCTAGTTTGTTTTGAATGATTACCATGTTCTCCAAACACTTTTGTTCACGAATTTTCATATCAGTATCAGTAATGAAATTCATATTCTTACCCACTAGCCATCTGTGCTGATGGAAGTTATTTCAAGTTTCACGTTCACACAGAAAGGTGAAACTACCAGGGAAGCGTACAATCAGTTCCTTCAGATGACAGATGGTGATTGAATTCACATAATACGTTCCTCCTTGTACTGTGACGTCACATCTAGCCCTCTTTCGGGTTCGGACAGCCCGCTCTCCAGTTTTTATGATACTTTATAAACTTTTAAACGTATTCCTCCACGCTTTTTATGTGCTTTGTTAGGTTTTTTACCAGTTGCCCAGACACATGCAATTCATTCTCACCTAAGACTAACGGTTTTGCTCAATAAGGCTAAAATGCAGTTGAATGATTATTGAGAAGTGGTATATAACGATAAAGTATATGAAAAAATGTGTAAAAACTTACCAGTCAGCATGAAAGGACGTTATGGGAGTGACAAGAAAATCTCACGCGCAATGACACAACCTGGATGAAAAACGTCACGAGACACTCGAAAAAGCCAGTTAGAATAAACCTGATTATTGCGAATGTTGTGTAACAGAAATAGTCTTAATTCCGTCAGTAAATATGTTTTCTATCTAGTACTAGTAATTTTCCATCCTGTTTTCGCGTTTGAAAGAAGCCAATGTTTAAGTAACCATTTTAAAAATATGCTTAGTCGGAATGGCATAGTGAGTCATAAATGTTCGAAATATTCTTACACAAACCTCTATGGCAGGTATCTGTTTGTGTTTGTATTAATTCCAACAACACCCTAGTTGTCAAAAGTGCAATGTAAATATGCTTTTGCCCGTTTATGTTAAAGTCAATTCTATTTTGTACTCAAAAGCTTGTAATGACGTCTTCGAAACCGACTTTTGAAACCATTTGCTCTTATAACCTTCCCGTGTTTATTTCCGCACTTAGACGAGTCTAGGCCTGTAGTTCCGCGAGTAATCGATATTTCCAAACAACTGCTCATACATGCATTGCTAATTTGATTGATTAAATTTACTCATACGCAAGTAAGTCAACAAGTCTCAACTAATACGATAATCAATATTTTTGCCTTTCAAATCGGCAGCATAAGACTTAAGCATTTGATTGCTGCTTTAGATGCCTGGTGACTTCAAAAATCTTGAAACCCTTAACAAAGAATCTTCCTGCTCTTTATACCATGAACGTATACAGCTCTGAATATCTTCCAAACATGTAAGATTATTGCATTTTAGAGCTTATTGTGAATGTCTATATCTTAAGTTTTTAATTCTTCGCGTCATAGTTTGGATACCTTTAAAGTCCACTTTTTTATTGAGTTTATTGCTGAGCGTCCTGTAATGTCCAGTAACTCAAAGAGCTCTGATTAATTTTTCGTCTCAAAATCTTTTACTTATTTACGTCATGCTGTTTAATTCTACTGTTACAGAATCATATTAATTTGTACAATTTGTGTAATAAAAATAAGGGATTTTTTTCTGTAAATGTGCCTAGTTTATTGATTGGTTTATGAAGAAAAGTTGTGATGTTTTGAAGTATTCCTGAAAACATTGTTAAATGACCAAGAATCGGTCAGTGTGATTCAATTTGGTCTCTCCTGCAACAATCAATATTACTGCAAAATTTTACTCCTATATGTTGCCAAAATTTATATCAGTTTCTTAAAAAGCACGTTTATTTTGTTTCCAGTTTGCAAAAGTCAAGAGAAATGCTCCAAAAATGGGAAACGCGCTCATCTTTGAGTCTTAAAGAAAGCAAGCCTTGCAAGGCTGTAAAGAGGCTGAAATTTAAATCGTATTTAGTAGGCAAAATCCTGTCACCTGAACAACTCCCACTTGCAATAAAAGAAACTTTATGCATAACTGCATTAAATGCAGCGATTCATCTCGTATCAATTTTGAAAATGTCACGGAACCTCGAGTCTGAAATCTCATTTTGTTATAAATTTTTCCGCCAAGTGAGCTATTCTCCCACTCCTCCAAAAAAGCAAATGAACTGCGGAATCTGTAGCCTGAGTTCCAGACCCCAAACTAAAAGTATTTGGAGTCTGGGGCGCAGGCTACAGAATCTGTTGAAAATTTCAAAGACTGTAGCACTTGTGAAAAGCTTCTTGATTCAATTGTAAATTAATCTTTTTATCTCATATTAATGCTTACTGGATTCGAAAAATGATTATTTTGCTCCATTAGACTAGCTTTTTAACAGGATATGCACATTTTGCATGAATCCGTGATACTTTTATGGAAGTGATGTTTGCCAAATCAAAGTTTCAGATTCAGTATCAAGTTTTAAATTCTACTACATACACTTAATATATGATTTACCATACTAACAAATAACTGAACTGCAAGGAAATAAGACAATTGTAGAAAAATAATATATTTTGATACGGAAAATGGAAACGTACAAATACAAAGAAACCACTCTCAATGGGTAAACTAATCGGGAAGAGAGCCTCCTCCAATCCTATGACGATTTGACCTATGGTTAATGCGTAGTAAAATTAATCGACGTCAATGATATTTCCGTTTTTGAGTTTTGACATCATAAGCCTCCTCGTCATTGACAGTCAAAAACAAAGCAGCTGGCCTCATCGTCAATACCTGGTGAGTGCGGGGGAGCAATTACGTCAATAAAGACTGGTCAAACCGGTTTTTTTGTCACATGCAACGTTTAAAGAACAAAGAAGAATTGGTGAAACGGCGTGGAGTTCGTTGGCCAGAGCGAAGACGAAGACTGCGTATCAGAAGTTATTTGGCTGTTTCTTTTGTATTTAACGCAAGAAAATAGCCAAAGATGGCGCTAGAGTGTCTCTGCACGTTTTAGTGTTTCTCAGCTTCAAAGTAACATTGGATATCGGGAAGAATCTTTCGTTACTTCTGCCAGGCGCCATGTTTTCATTGTCGGATGCTGGATAACTCCAATTTAATGCTGTAACCATTTCACTGGAAGAGAATCCGGGATCCGAAGACTGAGAACAATTCAGAATTGAACTTATCATATATATGGACAATGTCTTCGGTTCACTATAAATTTAGAAGTAGTTTAGAGTACGATACATTGACTTTCGATGGGCCTAGCATTTCTCTTAGCGACCTGAGAGACGCCATTATGGTTCAAAAGAAAATCGGAAAGAATCCTGATTTTTTCCTGGAAATTACTAACGCACAAACGAAAGAAGGTAAGATAGTGGTTTCGTACTATGGTTTTTCGTAATTTAAGTCGTGTAGGGTTGAAATCCTGAACTTAAAAGTAGTTTTTCCCCTACAGCCCTATCGAACGATTTTTCTACGGCCTAAAGCAGGAAGACATACGGGAGGCGTTTATGGCTTTCCTTCGCATAACAAGACGATTGAAAAATTAAAATTGGATATTTTATAAGCTCAAGAAAATGCTTCCTTTGAAACATAGCACTGTGCAAACAGCCAGTCAATCTCCAACAGTAAATTAGATTCCTGGGAAGTTTAGTTCCTTTACAGGTGTGTTTCCATTAATATCCAACGGTTGCCCTAGCGTTTTTCCTTGTTAATGTAAAATTAAAAGCGACTCATTGGCCTAGAAGCAAGTTCAAAAATAAGCTTTTGTAACGTTCACGCACAAAATGTCATTCGTGCAGTGGCGATATTTGTGACCACGAACTGCAGTTGGTTCACTGCAGCTGCCTTTTACTCAGCTCTTTGTCATGTATGACAACTAGTTGATTAAAAATTGTAAATACATTGTCGTGTTAATGGTAATGTTGTAGATATTTTTCTAACTATTGTCAGGCAGAACTGTGATAATGAGATATATTTTAAATTTTTATGTTTGTTCCCAGTTCTCTTTCGATTTGCCGCTTTATCATTTGCCAATGCTTGTAGTTTTCCCGCGTGTTAAATGCCTCTGTAGCGAATTCGGCAGAAAATTAGATTAAAGGAGACTGAAATGGTTGGCCAGGTATCGAACAATTTTCCAATCTTTACCAACAGGCATAGCTTTGATCCCCAACAAGCGTGGCTATGTCAGGATTTTTGTGATTGGATGATCAACTTTCATTTTCATTTTTCCGTGGATACAGTTCTCAGCAGTTTTCATAACACTTAATTACGTAAACACCAAGAAATTATTTGAATGAATTGGGAATATGGGCATAGCATGTGAGACTTTCTAATTGCTTGAGAATGGGGAAAATTGAGGAAAGTTTTTGGTTTAAAGAAATGTAAACTAGCTTAATTTGTCTGAAATTGTTCATGTTTAGGTGAGAGCTACAGAGCAGCCTTTATCTTGTATTGTGAAATTTTAAAACTGGTACTGAATAAGTGTTTCTCTGCTATTGAGACAAGTGAAATGCCAGGGGATGCAATGTTAAATTTATTCATTGTGTAAATATAAAGTTGCTGTAAATTTAAGTAATTATTATGAGATAGAAACAATGAAGGACAATGATATTAAGAAATGTTTGAATAGCTCAGAATTATGAGGCTATTGCAACAAAATTTGTTTCAAGCTTTTAGTTCAGAAGTTTTTTTATTATTGAATACATAACCTACACTAGTGAAACAAGCGGAAAGAGCCATTCAAATTTAAAAAATTGATTATCTTGGGTGCTGAGAAGTGTTTAGGAAATAGTGCAAAAATGCAGAGCTCTGATAGAGTAAGCAAATGAACCCAAAAGAATCATCAAGGTGTTTGTCATAAACAGCCAAAAAAGTTGTCAAGAAATTTCTGTGGATAAATTGCTTTTTGTTCCACAGTTTCCCCTATCTTTGAGCTCGTTTAAATTTGTCAATTTTCACATACACCCATTTTAAACTGGTTGACATTTTATTTGCAAGCTATTCTCATAATTGAATGTTCGAAAGTCACATCAGTACAATAGGAATCACTTCCAATTTCTCATTTCCCTCTGAAGTTCGAGCTATGAATTTTGCACAGCAGACTTAATTGAATTTATTGAGTCAAATGTCAAAATTCAGCTTCTAACTTTGAATTTAGAGATATTGGCATTGAGCTTATTAACTTGGAGCAGTAAATAATAATTTTTGTAATAGTAAACTGTAATCCTTTGTTCATTTAACTTTAATTTGTGTTTGTTTGCGAAACCATGAAGGAAGCTCTCAAAGTTGAGTAATCTTGCATATTTGGCATGTTTTAATGTGTTACAAACAAAGCATGCCTAGTCGGATGCGAACATGCAATCTAAAAATACTGATTTCATGTTTGCTAGAATTTGGTTTCTTTTATTTGTTTATTTTCTAGGTAGTGTGTTGTTTAAGGGAAAATTTCTAAAAATCACAGATAAAAACATTTTGGTGTGAATTTGTTGCACATATTTTGTATGAATTGTTGCAAGCAGGCTTGTGCAAATTTGGAATAGAGACTTGTTTACTACTCTCTAATTATTGGATTCACAGGATTAGCTTGTGTTTTTTGTTTTGTTAGGTAGCCAGAAATTTTTTTCTTCTTCTACAGTGTATGAAGAAGATCACACACAAGTACCAAGAAACACATCAGTCATCGTGAAAAAGGTTCCCGCTGCAAGGTTGGCTGCCATGTAAGTATCAAACTTTGATCACATGGTTCTATCAAATAGCATCAGTGAATTGTTGCTTTGTTTATTGATGTCTTAGTTGCAATAGACAAACAGTCATGCAGCATAAAATTTAGATGTTTTCAGTTTAGCAACTATTTTGCAGGATATATCATAATTAAGGTTATTACTTTTTATATTGTTTCCAATATGCTAAGGTATATATTTTATCATTTTGTTGTATATAGTAGGTCTTTTTACATAACAAGGCAAAATATAAGGTGTTTTGTGATAAAAACAACGAGAAAAGTTTTCTACAACACAAACCCTATCCCTAACTTTCAACTCTCTTGAATATATCTGCATCCCGGAACATAATTAAGGCACAAGAAAATTTAAAAACACCTACTAAGGCATGAAGCATAAATGACCTAAATCACTGATGGGAACATTTCTTTATACATAGATTAATTTGACATTTTCACAATTTGAAAAACTGCAGGCCACATTGCCATTCTATTTGCAAAATTATAATCTTTATTGTAAAAGGTTGCTTTTGTACACTCAACACAACATCCTTAGGAAAAGTCAATCGTCACTCCCAACAAACCTTAAGCATCTGTTTGTGTGCATGGTGTTTGGGAAAGCAGAATACTTTCTGTGCAGTTTTATTGCAGCATGATAACTTCAATTAAATTGCCTTGATTTTTGCCAACATTGTGAAAATGAGAACAGTTTTGGGTTGCAGCTTTGTTAATGTGAGTCCCACTCTTGCAGGACCGGGAGTACCATCGACCCAGAGGCAAAAGAAGTACGTAGTGAAAGCAGTAAATATGTCAAAGCTGTTTCCAAAGTTTATTTATGTGTTGCAAATTTATTAGGGAAAATGAGACTCTCGATATAGTTGTTAAATGGTTTCCACTATTTCACACCTTTTGTTAAGTGTTATGACACAAAATGTTTATTTAAGAAATTTTCATAAAAAGTATTACACCGTCCCTGCCACTTCTAATAAAGGTAAAACAGATTATATCTTAGTTCCTTTAAATATCTTAAAGATGATGACAAAATGAAGCAAGTTTAATGTAGCCTATTTGTGACAAGCTACCAGGTACATAGTTTTCAAATGGCTGAGAATTATCGCCTTACCCAAGTTGGGTTTACACCTGGAGTGGAAAATTCTTCATTAAAAAGGGTTTTAACAAAATGCCTAATAAGGGGGCGGCTGGTTCGCCACTTACATAGGCTCGAAGAAGTATAGTTAGAAATTGTATTTTAATGTAATATGTAAATAGCGGAGATTTTTATTTGAAATGGTGATGATTTGAAATGAAAGAGATTGCCACGTCATGCATTCCCTTGTGTCCGATTGGCCCTCTTGAGAACGGCTTGTAAATAGCTTGCTCAGAGACGGATCGGGGGGACACCTCGCCGATGGACAGACGCCAAGGGAAAAGCGACGAGATCGTGGTTGCAGCACACTCGAAAGATCCAACGACACCATCTAATCGATATTTCATTCTTTTTTGCAATCAAGGACGAGGAAACAGGCAAAGTTTCACTTGCAAAGCTTTCTCAGGTACCACATTGTTTTGTTTTGCTTGGCGCGCGCACAGTTGTGCTCTTCCGATCTTGATCATTTTTCTATTTGTGCAGGAAAGTGTTTTGCCATTCTACGGCATAAGGTTAAAGCAAGTTGTCTTGCTTAGACTGTCGGCCATTGTTTACATACCGACAAGGCTGTATCCAACCCAGCTTAGCGAGAGTATCACAGGGTATCAGCCCTCAACCAAATATACAACTTGCCCATATTCAAGTACATAGACATAAGAATGAAGAGGGTAAATGTAAATAGACCCCACCCCCAGGTCCACACGAGACAGTCTAAAATGAACATTGATTGGCATGGTGTTCTAAAACTAGTGCAGGTGGTACATGTAAAGAAAGGAAATGGTCTTTTGGGGTAGCTCGATTGCAATGGACATGGTTATTTTTGTGCTGAGATAATGAACTCGCTGATTTTTGAAAAAAATACTTGGCCCTTATTCGAAACTGTTGGAAAATTCCCCGTTAAAGCCAACCATGGGACATTCTGCATACCAAATAAATCAGCCCTATCGTTCAATTCCGTGTCCATTCTTTGCAGTCAATAAGGTTACCAATTTTAGAGTGAAGTTTATTGTGAGAAGTAATATGCATGGCAAAGAACTTTAGCCTTACAGAACGAATAATGCTTAAATTAATGTTTCGGTTAGTTCCCATGTTTATGAGCTCAAGTGGCATTCAGGATCTAGAATACGCATTATGACAAAATTGATAATTCGGGATTTGATTTTCGCCGAGAGATAAAAGTACAGCTTGAGTAATATTTCATCTTACCAACAAAGTCAGGGGCTGCTGAACAATCAGTGCCATCTAAGGCCAGCGTGGCACCCTCTAGACAATTTTCAAAAGAATCTGAAGCTACCCATTTCATCTTTATTTGCTTAGCAGATTGTCGACTGTGAAAGAAACGCAACAACCTTGCACTGTTTAGGTAAAGAACGCCTAGCTATGAAAAGTCCTCCTGTAACAGTTGCGATTGTACACTTGAATCACTATCAAACGTCATTTTTATCTTGGCCGAAACAAGGGAAACTTTACGAATTCCCGGGAAAGGGCATATTCGAAGGTCTAATTTTATGCATGTGAACATCTAAATGCAGTCCATGTGATGCCTTGAATGCCCTTCCAGGCTTCACGAGTGTTTTTTTTACGATTTCTGGTGATGGCATAGCTTTTTGACGCAATCTGAAAGTTCCTTGAGTTGGGTCAAGTCGTTGTGATGCCATCCTGTGCAACTTTGAAGCGTTTTTTAAGGCAGCGTTGCACCACTAATTGAGATGTTAACCGCGCAGTATTTTCCGCCTATGTTGACAGGTAGAGCAGTCCAAGGAAACGCCTATTGGCAGTAGACTTTACGCCACAAAATTTGATGCAAACCAAATAAGAAACCAAGGAATTTTTTGAGTTGAAACGCATACGATCTCAAGAAAGTGTTAGGGTTGTCTGCATTCCACTCTGAATGGCATGAATCTTCGAGGGTGATTCCAACAAGAAAATGGCACCTCGGGCCTAACCTGCCTTTAGTATCCGTCTAGACTCATTTGTTAGCCAAATTTTCACGGTCACAAGTAATGAGGCAAAGACTTAGAGTCTGAACAAACTCGGGTTTTGAAATTACCTTCGCCAAGCTTTATATGTCAAGCCAAGCCGTCGCTGTAAACTTTACTCTGGGTCAATGATTAAACCATTGGGCGTTTATTTGGGCGTCTATTCATTATAGCCGCATGTTTTGTTTAAAGCACTATCCTAACAATTGATGAAAAGATTGCATTTCATTTTGGAAATTTGAAAGAATTTTTTAGCTGGCCTTCTTTTTCGGCAAACTTATAACTGGCTGTTTTAAAATCATGTTTCGGGTACCATGCCACCAATCATCTCTCTGTCCCAAATTTATCATTCGCGAGTCTTCTCGAACTGAAGAATGCAGCGTTGGCGTACTTTGATACCGTTGCACGTATCTACGTGACTCCTGGCGAATTCTTGCGTGACAAACTCTTGCGTGGAAAACTCATGCGTGGAAAACTCTTGCGTTGCAATCTTTTTGCGTTCTAGCCTCGAAGATCTCAGTCCTCATCTGCGATCCCATTAAAAGTTTAATCCCGAAATTATGTAGTTTTAAAACAGAAACAGCCTACTGTTGCAATAATTCTGTGTTTTTGCGGCCATGAAGTCACTTGGAGTGGATTGGATTTGTTCTTCTTTGACACTATTTGGTGCAAGACCAAAATTGCAGCCACCGTCTACTTGAAAGAAGATTGTTCACAATGTTCAATTCAATACGTAACACGCTCTACGTCTAGTTGATTTTTAAACAGAAGCACTGCAAGACTCTAGTGGAGATGACGCAACTTGGTTTGAGAGCGTAAATGTTTGAAACCAGAGTTCCATCAAACGACATCAAATAGTCATATTAACGGGAGTGTTTAAAAAAACTCCCAAACTCTTATCGGAGAAAAGTTTTTTTAATCATTTTCATGTTTACCTTCATTGGTTCTAGCTGGTCCTTTCTAAACATAGAGACCAATATTGTCTAAATATCTTTTTACCCAAATGTTGTTGATGTTCTTACCCAGCTCCGTGTTGTGAATGGAATGTGCTTTTTTCATTTTTCAAACTTCCCTCCAATATCGCTGCTTTTGTTCAGATTTTTGCAAACAAATTCAATAAATGCATAAGCAGTGATAAGCTTTAATCCGAACATGCCTTGTTGGTTTTTGAGAATGCGAAGGCTGATACATGAGATTCTATGTATATGGATGACCGACCTATTGGGACTGGAAGCAACCCCCTGTTCACGCAAGGGCCATGCGCAAGTGGCTTTGAATCGAGGGGTTGTTGGGTAGAAACAGAGTCACCCGAAGATTTCGGTCCTTCATATGGTACAGAAGAAAGGAAAGCCTTGTCGCCGCTGATTTTGACGCGCGGTAGAAGCGGAGCGTATATGCGATTGTTATGGCAGCAGGCGTAGTAGAATGAACACCCATCCTGCTTCGAAGATCACCCCCCTTTCTTTCTTGATTTGATGCAGCAGCATCGAAACTCACAAGGCGAACTTGGTCGTGAAAACATAATAACTGGGGTTTATAAAACAGAAGCCTTGTTTTCTTTCAGGATAAGTTGGAGACAAAAGTGTAGGCAGCATTTTTTATGGTAAAATAGATCAATTCATTCTCACTCAGACCTTCAAGACAGATAAGGCAGTTCAATGACCGTCCAACTTGGCAACCGCGCGGATTTATCGATGTTTCTTACAACGTTAGAAAACATCACCGACGTTAGAACTGTCTAATATGGTTCTTTTGATAGATTTTTTGGCACAGTGCAGCCATAAATTTGCATTCGTCACAGCTGAACCACCATGAGCTCTCGGGCTGGTAGTATGGTTGATATCTCTTTTTGAATGTTAACTTCAGTCCAGGCTTGAGAATGTCAAAGCACGGCTTGAGAATGCAAATTCATTTTATGAATGAGCTTGCAAAGCCATAATTTTAGTCTTTGTAACGCCTTATTTCCACATTGCCAAAACGCGCGGAAGGTTGCCTGCGGTGCCTAGCCGATCAGTGGCTGATACGTTGCTGTCAGTTTTGTTTTCTAATGGAAGCATCCGCTTCCAGATTTAATGGGAACATCGGGAGAGTAGAATTGATTTATACCCTCGGCCATTGCGTCGCTGTTCCGATGTCCCACTTTGAATTTTGACTCGTGATGTTGTTATCATCAAAAAGTCGATTATCATTACTTTCTGTCATTAGTCGTTGTACCACCATCTGTTAATCTTACAATCGTATTTGTTTGTGTATTTGTTTCAATATGGAAGCACGCTCAATTTGTAGAACACAATTAATAGTTATTTTGTCCTCTCTGCCCCGTTGACATCGTTATAGCATACCCTCGCCATAAGTTATTGGAGCTGTTGAAAATCGCCAGAGGATTTTCTGCAAAACGGCATGGGGGCTAATTCGAAATGGGCGTTTGTGAGACAATCTGAACCGTTTGAACCATTAATATTCCTTGCTCCTTGAACATGATAAGGTTAAAGGGCAAAAATTAGAGAAAACATAAGCCTAGATGTCTTTTCTTACTTCTTACATTCTAAATTGGATAAATCTCCTTAATTTTCAAAAGGTTTTTAATTGTCCTTTCTCTGCTTATGCTGCATCTTTTTGTCCAATGTGAAATTTTTGCTATTGATAACTTAGCACCGGGTTCCATAACGTAACATGGCGTAACACTTAGATCTAGGTGCACAATTCCGCTATCCCTGTGTTCTTCCAAGTGTCTTCTACTCACCCAACACACACCCTATCATCTACCGTTTTTTATAACAGAATCAAATTTCACCCTGGTGTCTTTTCATCGTATGCCCGATTTTGTCCGCGTTGATGCTATTTTTCTAATGTAACATTTGACGTTGCAGACGGGAGACCTAGCCAATGCAAATGCATCCGAAGACGACAAGATAACTGCAATGATTGTACAGTCGGGGGAGCTTTTCCAGCCTGATCAGTGAGTACATAGTTCCACTTGCCCGGAGACATCTATGTGTCGTACTGGGACGAAGTCAGGTCGGTCTCGTACGCGGACGACGTCAGACAGGTCTTGTAGGGGGGACGAAGTCAGGTCGGTCTCGTACGGGGACGACGTCAGACAGGTCTCGTACAGGTACGACGTCAGACAGGTCTCGTACGGGGACGACGTCAGACAGGTCTCGTACGGGGACGACGTCAGACAGGTCTCGTACAGGTACGACGTCGGGTCGATCTCGTACTGGGACGACGTTGAGTCGGTCTCGTACGGGGACGACGTTGAGTCGGTCTCGTACGGGGACGACGTCAGGTCGGTCTCGTACTGGGACGACGTCGGGTCGGTCTCTTCCGGTTTTGTCTGTCTATCGATCTTGTTTTTATTAAAGGAGGGTTTTGCAATGTGGTTGTTTATGAAAGTAGCAAGAGGGGAATTGGTTGGTGTACTTGCTCTTTGCTGCCTATGTCTTGAAGGGTGTGTTGTCGTTTACTGCGAGTAGAAGGGACATGCTCCAGTTGGTGATTCTAGTAATTTGTACCTGGCACCAACGCGATTGCAACATTTCGTTGAACCTTTCTCATTGAAGGCCAATAGCAAACTTTTACTTTAATGGATGATCGATTGTTTTTGTAATTTTTCTTTTCCGATGGTTTTTGGTTTTGCTGTGGGTTGACCGCTTTTACGGTTGTCGTTTGTTGATGGCTACGATTCGTCCTTGGGTTCTGCATGTTGTAGTTCTGTTGTGATTTTTTCGTCTTTATTCAAGTCCACATCTGCCCGGTGGTTTTTATGTTTTTCGATTTTCTCCACCTTCTCCAGTCTGTCCGTCTGAACCCAATAAAAACCATTCTCAACTTAAGCGAGAATCGCCTCTTTCTTGTAGATATGCAAACAAAGTGAGACCTGGAGGATATATTTGCTTCAGATGTGGAAAACCAGGCCATTTTATTCGAAATTGTCCAACTGTTGGGGTAAGGACATTACAGTTCTATGTTTACGTTTTTGCCGAAAACTAGACGCGGAGTGTTGGATGCGTTCGGTTCATATTTAAACGAGAAATCAATGTCAAGTGGAGGATTATGACCTCATCAACCAGCCGCTTCGCCAGAAATGAATATTAAATATATTACAATGTCGGCGAAGGAAGAAATTTTCAAAAATTCATAGTCTTATCTTTAATGTGCGAGTGTTATCTTTTAGGACCCACGGTATAACACCCCTCGATTCGGACGAGGCACACTCACAGAATATCATATAATGCAGATGAAGGAAAGGTAAGCTGTGTATCTAATCTTAACTTGGCGTAACCCTTAACAGATTTGGTGTCTCTTTTTATGTTTATGTACTCACTACGTATCAAGCTTGGCGTGTTTGTCCTGTGCCATTAACAGTGTCTTTATTCCAAGGTTTGAAAGCTACTAGTTTGAAAGGAGAAAAGCAAAATATTACCCTGTGAATGACTTCAAGTTTCCCTTTAGACGAACACATATCCTATCATCGTATTTGACGGGTCTTTTTCCTCGACTTGCGTTTGTGATCTCTCACAGTTGTTGCGTTCGTTTCCTTCAGAGAGAGACTGGCTTCACTTAAGGCATCTGCAGCAACAAATCGCTCGTATTCGCCAGCTGTCAACAGTAGTGATGGTCACAGTGGAAAGGAAATACCGGCTGCATTGCAGTGTCCTATGTGCAAGAAGTTACTGCACGATGCGGTTGTTACCCCGTGTTGTGGAACAAGTTACTGCGACGAATGTAAGTGGCTCTTGTTCATGTATGTATCGAACTGCCTTCCTGTTTGCTAGCCAACTTCTTACGCCGTTGAATTCGATGTTGGTGGGTTATCAGAGGTGTGGGGCACGCTGCCGTTACTTTTTTAATAGTTTAACTGCTGGACAGACCTAATTGGGGCTTGAGGTGCTAGGGTTGTAAATATGTTTTGTTATTGAGGGAGCTTAATATCGGTAAATAACCAAGCCCCAAAATGATTACAGCCGAAGGGATGGTTTTTCTTGTGCCATGTTTCATTAGCTTGCGCGGGAGGGTCGATGTTTCGGTCCAGCCTATAATACCAGTTGGCAGTTTCCCAACTGAAAAATAAAAACTGTTTTCGACTGCACTTTGATGCATGCGTATCTCAAAGTCCGTTGTTTTTAGTCATGACTGTCATTTGACTAGGTATACGCAATTTCTTGATTGACAACGACTTCACGTGCCACTCTTGCAAAGAAAAGACGTCTCCAGATAACATCATTCCTAACAAGTCCCTTCGAAAGGCTGTCGAAAACTTCAAAAACACGAGCCACCTGGATTCGCCCGCACCAGGCGAAACAGCGACAGCCGTAACCACCACCGTCGAAACTGTCGTAAAGACAGAAGCCCCTGTCATTGAAACAAAGCCAAAGATATCTATAACACTTCTGAAAAGGTGATTTGTGATTCAATTTTATTTTAGAATTTTGAGCTCAGCTTCGATTCTTTAGTGAGTAGATTCGATTCTATTTCAGAATCTTCCTTTTTCAGAAATTAACTTTTATAAAGGTACACAGTACGATCAAAAGGGGGGCATTTTGATCGATCTATTTTTTACATTTATGCCCCAAAACTGCGAATATTCCATATGCTAAGCATTAAGTTGCCAATGTAAACTATTCTGTAAATAATGGTTTGAACTCAGTCGGGGAGACTTTTCAGGCCCTTTTAACAGGAAGGCGTAAAGATAGAAAATGCCCAATCATTTCTCAACGTTGCCTGTACCTGAATATGTCAGATCGATGTCTATAGTAGACTTAGTAGGAATCTTCTCACAATCACAATCAATCTTAAGAAGCACAACCATATTCTTATTTATTATTGTCGTATTTGATTTGAAGGAGTGAACCGAAGCCTGTGGTAAAGGAACCTGCTGTGAAAATAAAAGAAGAACCGAAAGAAGGTGTGTGATTCGGTGCAAACTGCAAATATGTTTGTATTGTGGGGTACACCAAAGACTCCATCGTCAGGAGTAAACTAAATTAAAGCGTTGTTGTCGTTATGAACAATACACAAGATCCCCCTATTTAGAAATTTTGAGACTTTATGTTTACTGTCTATGTATTGAAAATGTTTACTCCTTTCCTCCTACTTAATCAGTGATATGGCGGCTTCTACTAATGAGTCCGGTTTTCTGATAAGAAGAGTCATTATTTGAAACCTTTAATTTCATTATAAATTTGCACATATGTAGTGTTTTGTCATATCCAGTGGGAATTCCACCGTCTTATAACAGTGTATTGACATGCTTCAAAGATCTCTACTTACTGCACTGACAAGAAAATTTCTTCCGTGTTTTTGATTAGGAATGATTACTCTTATGTGCAGATATACTGAATTCAAGCGTCGGCCCTCTCACAGATGCGCAGCTTTTTGAAGCAATCGCCAAGGAGACTCAGAAGTCAGAGGAAGAAAAAAGCAAAGAGGAACAGTTGCCAGCTGATTCTCCTGAAGACCAAGCCAAGGATGGACCGGCAACTGTAAGTGATTCTATCGGGGTAATCTCACGCTTTTGACGAAATCTACCAAGGATAGCTTGTCTCGTGTTAGTGCTTTAATGGAGACCTTGATGCGTCACGTAATGTTGCCATGCCAATTAAGAGCACATAAGCAGATTTGTAAAAAATTCTACTGCTATTGAAATTCTAAAACTCGCACATAACACTGGCAGGCCATATCTCAAGGCCTAACTGAATGGCCTAATCCCTTGTTCTGTTAAAATTCAACTGAATAGAAGTTATAACTGCTGTTGCCATTGACTTGAGGCAGCTTCTTCGCATAATGTCTTATACACATGGTGTCTTGATTGAAGGACCCGGCGACGGCTGATGACGCTAAAGGGACAGATGCGCAGCCAGATCCGAAGACGTCCGACGCAGACTCCTCCAAAGCAAGCACCGAAAACACTGCGCAGACGAGCGCGCCCACCATTGCGGCCAATCCGGCGGTGTCACAGTTGCAGTTCGTTTCACAGCAACAACAACAACAACTAGTTACAACTAACAACAACAGTTACAGTTGCAGCAGCTGAAGATACAACAGCTGGCGCAAGCAGACGCAGTGCACATGCAGACGGGCGCGGTTCTAGGGGGGCCGCCCCACCACCTTGCGCAGGTCATGCAGCAGCCAATGGGATCCATGCACTTGGCAACCACGCTGAACCCAGCACTCACGTCGCAACAGGTATTTCAAGGCACTGCTTTGTTCACCCAAGAAGCATTGGTTATCGTCACTTTCCTTATTCCTGTCCTTCATGCACGCAACATGTGGATACAATTCTCCTATGTATTTCGTCGCAAACCACAAAATGCAGCTATTTGAGGCAAGCCCAGTTTCCATTGGGCAAAAAATGTCTTGTTTATTCGCCGGCGAACGGTTATGAGCATGCGTGTTTGAATTTTCTCGCTTCCTGTGTCATTCGCAACCTTCGCCTTTAAAGTTCGAACTATTTCGGGCTACAAGCAGTATAGTAGGGAAAATTGTATTTCGTTCGTCATCTTGGAGTTTTTTTTTGCACGCAAAGCTACTGTTAGCTGGAGGTTGTGTGCCGTACAGTTTCCGCTTTTCGCCAGCGCAAAATCTAAGAAAATCCGCCAAGTAGAAATAGGCCGTAATGATCTTCTTATGAACGATCAGTGTTCTGGTTTCACCATTTCGCCACCAAGAACTGGGTCTCACCTTTGATATTCGTAGATGATTGTCTCGGGATCGCAGCTTATGGACCCTTCATTGTCTGTTGTTGTTGCTGCTTCACAGGGATTACAGCGAATTGCAGCCCCAGGTACAAACCTTTACATTTTTATTATTATTGTTATTGTTATTGGTTTTGTTATTGTTACTTGAGCTCACAGTAGGATACGAAACTAGGAGAGAGAAATACTCACATCTCGTTCATAGCCTAAGCTCAGCTTATTCTTCTATCGTGTTTGTTAATCTTTCTATCAGTATCTTGGTCTCTCCGCTTCTCTTTCATCGACATGTGCAATGCTCTAGATATCAGCGAGAAACATATCTGCTTTATGATCTCTTAACTATTCAACTTAACTATCCGTACTACCTATTACATTTTCTGTCGCAGAAACAAGTATTGGAATAATCCTGAACTTCTTCAATTCTAACGATCTCTGCTACTGACAACTTCTAAAGCAAACAATGACGAACACACTTTTTCCTTTTTGAATTCAAAATGAAAAGTTTCCATCATAGATGATTTGGCAAGATTTTTCGCTACCCTTAATCGTTACCTTAAATTCCGTCCAAATCCCTGTTTCCTGCTAGTTCAACAGATGATAGCAAATGTAGAGGGTAGGTTTTAATTGCGTGATGTTGTGTTGGATGCGCTATAACGTAATGTATATTCTCTCTTGTGCTTTCGTCCTTAGTCAAAAGCATGCGTCGAATTAATTATTCATGTTTGCCTTCGTTTTAGTTCTTACGTCACATCTCGGTGCTGCCCGTCATACCCAGCAGGCCTTGGGGTTTGTAATTTTTGATGTGTTTTTGTCACTTGCTGCTTTGAAGCAATTTGTTTTCGCCATACTTATTCGATGTGTTTTGGACGGAAAACAAGCTAAGCCTCTTCACAGTTCCTAAGTCAACAATGCGATGTTTTGTGCTTTATTGCTTTTGCGATCATTAATGCTACACAAGTCATCTGCCCTCAGGATTGTTAATAACATGTAAACTATTAATACTATTTATTGTTACATGCTCTGATTTTATGTTGGTTTTTTTTGCTCACGTTGGACATAACGTTCTTAGACTAGGAACTGAATTCTCCATAGTGGCAGAAAGCATTTATGCATCAATCATGTTATAGGTATTAATACTGATGTTCAGCTATAGATAGAGCCAATGTTCGAAATACCTCGTTCTGAGAAATACCTCGTTCTGAGAATGCCACGTGGAATCGAATAATACAAAAAGTACGATAAGTTTAGCAGTACGTTGATGGCAATCGTTTTTCATTAACTAGGTTGCCAATGACAGGTGCGTTTGTGCCAGATTCAGTCCATTCAATGGTACCAAAGATATTACCCACGGGCATGACATCTCAGTTGCCAAGGTCCAGCGCCTTGTTGAACAGAGACGGCAGGCCTTTGACGATGTTTGATCCACTCTTCGATTTGAACTCAGAAGATTCAGACAGCCTTCCAATGACGGCAGAAGAGTTCTACAGAATGAAGACAAAAATGAAAATGGCGTAAGTGTCCTCTTGTCCTCACTATTTCCTGCGACAGGCCCTTTGAGATGTTTTATGTTGCGATTTGATTTGACCTGTTTTTAAGCGTTACCGTCTGTCTATTATGATATTTTTATTGTATTCTTTCATTTTACTTCAGTGCTAGTTATCTCCCTTGGTGATTTATTATGCTGAATATCGCGTTTTTTATGTGATGGATACGTTTTTCTTCCACGAATTTTTCATTTACGGACTGCAATTCATTTTTTCCAGTAATTTTAAACGAAGCGACCGAAGCAGAACCAGGTCCCGTTCGAAGGAAAACAAGCGGTCCGATCGATATCGCAGCGATGATAAGAAAAGTCGGCGCAGAGACAGGAGTAGAGATGGAAGTAGAAGCAGAACGGACCGGAGCAAGGACAGGAGAGAAAGGAGTAAATCGGCTGATCGACACGACTCACGCAGCAGACGCGATTCTGGTAATCGAAGCAAGAGAAAGGAAGGAGAATCGGGAAGAAGCAGCAAAGAGAGAAGCAGCAAAGAGAGAAGCAGCAGAGAGAGAAGCAGCAGAGAGAGAAGCAGCAAAGATAAAAGCAGCAAGGAAAAGAGTAGCAAGCACAGGAGTCACCGTGATCGTTCATCCCAGAGCTCTTCAAGGCCTGGTATGTATTTGCAGAAGAAACAGAAGGACAAGGTGTCCGATTTGATAAAGGATTATGACAGTTTTGATGAAGAAGAGCGAGAGCTAGTGGAGGACCATCGGTCCAAGGGAAGTGGGTCACATCGGTCACATGGCAGCTCCAGATCGAAAACGTTCTCGCCTGAGAATGGAGCTCGGCAAAGAGACGCGCATGGAAGTGGAACCGGAAGACAGTCCGGCGGCAGCTGGAGCCGGTCACCCAGCCCTGAAGTCGAGGAAGATGGTGCGGAGTTTGGTGAAGAAGGACACAAGATTGAAGATGCCAAGGGTGAGAACCATGTTTCTGGGGACAGAAGTAAACACGGGCAGAGGAAAATCCGCAAAAGAAAACCAGCAGATGTTGAGAAGAATGACGACAAGACACAGGTGAAGAAGACCCGAGGAGATGAACCTGTGGTGGAAGATACTGAAAGCGCTGTCATGGTAGAACAGAAATCAAAGAGAAAGGAGAAGAGAGACAAGTTAAAAGCTAGATCTTCATTGAAAGTGAAGAAGAACAAGGCCAGTGCAGACAGTCTTGATAAAGTCACTGATGTTTCTGAAGGAACCTCTAGTGAAAATCCAAAGAAAGCGAGGAAGACGAATATTGAAAAAGTTGCCTCAAGCAAGAAGATCAAGGAAAAGAAGATTAAAATGAAGAAAATCAAGAAAGTAAGCCGGGTAGCAGAAGAAGCGATCGCCGAAATCAAAACAAAGAAACCTCTTGTTGACTTCTCATCGAGTCAAACTGAGAGTGAAATTGAAGTGAAGAAAGAGAATGAGCCTTTGGTAAAAGAGGACAGTGAACTTGATGCCGGCATTGAAACTGAAGTCGATGTTCAAAAGGACGAAGAAGTGAAGATGAAGATTGATGTTAAGAAAGAAGAAGTGGAAGTTAATCTTCAGGGCACAGACGATCTGCCTGTAGAAGAAAACACAGAACTGGATGTGAATCAACAAATTAAAGCTGAGCCCGCAAGTGATTTTGTAATGGAAGGACAGACTAACATTGTAACAGGGCAAGGAGATCAGGTTGGGTACGGGACAGTAACCGAAAAAGGAGACCATTCTGCGGACAATGCAGTAGAAAATGAAGCGAAGATAGAGACCGCTGTCTCTTTTGATGAAGACGGAAAGTGGAATACTGCCTCAGAGAAGTCTGGTAAATGTTTGCCATCTGAAGACGATAGTGCCACAATAGATGACGTGGCTGATAGTGCGCAAAGCATTAAGGACTCAAAAGACGAGTCTTCGGTAGAGAGTACTCCACAAGATCTTCTGGCAAAGACGGAGGGGCTCAAGAGCGTTGTCGAGCTGGACTCAGTTAGTGAAGCTGGACAAGAAATGTCGAGAGAAACAGCCGGTGAATGCGTGGCGGAAAAGCAGATGATTGAAGATAACCGATCAGAAGAGTCCTGCAACCACGACGCAGACGTAAATGTGTCTATCAGCAAGCCAAAGGACGAGAACACTGAGGCTGTAGCGCAGGAGTATGCAAAGGGAGACAAAGATGCAGTAGAAGAGAGCTATACGTGTGCCGCGGCGTCTCTGGGGGGTGCAAAGGACATTGCAGAAGTCGCTGACGGCAAGGCAATCATAGCAAATGATGTGGTCAGTTCTCAGGAGAAGGAAGTTGGTGTTTTGAAACTATTGGAGGCTACTGCTGAGGGACCCACTTGTCTAGGCGTAGAAAAGGAGGCGGATAGCGTTGTTGAGAAGGGAGAGACGGAAGAACTGAAGTGGAGGGAAGGAGACGCGTACGATTCAGAGTCATCTGTCGGCGGTGATGAGATGAAAAGTGATTTTGCAGAGGCGGCAAGTGATAGCGGTGCTGAAGAAGCAGAAAGTGACGAAGATCAGGTGGAGAGTGACGACGACAGCAATACTGAGAGTTCAGAAAAAGAAGATGAGCCGGTTGAAGCGCTTGAAATAGAAGCCTCAAATGTGGAAGAATCTTCCGAGGATGATATCAGGGAAGAAGAAGAGAAAGAAGAATCTGAGGTTGCGGGAGGCCACAAAGAGAAGGGCGTTGTCGACAGTGAGGAAGAAGAGGCGGAAGCAAGTGGAGTTGACAGAGCGGATGAAGATGAGAGTGAAGATGAAGAGCTGGCTCAAGACTCAAGTGAAGATGAGAGTGATGAAGGTGAAGAGGAAAGTGAAGATGAAGTTGCGAACGCAAGCGGTGAAGAGCTTGATTATGAATCGGACGAAGAAGAAGAGGAACCGGTGGAACAACGTTCAAAAGTCTCTCGGGCGCCCTCTCCTCGCAAGAAGCAAACCAGTTCTTCTAAGGTCGCTCCAAGTGCGCGGTTGAATGGCAAGAGTAAGCATGAAGAGGATTCGGATGATGAATCGGAAAATGAAGAAGAATCGAAGCGTTCCAAGAAGAAGAAGAAGCGGAAGGAGAAACGAAAGAAGGATAAGAAACGAAGGAAAAAGCCCAAGCCTGTTGAAGATGATGACGATGATAGTGAAGATAGCGAGGAGGAAGAGGAAAGGAGACATAGGAAGAAGAAGAAGGCGGACAGGAAGGCGAGGAAGAGCAAGCGAAGACATAAGAAGCACAAGCACACAAAGAAACATCGAAAATCAAAACGAAGAGATGAAGATGATGATTCTGAAGTTGATAAGAAGAGGAAAAGAAAGAAGGTAAAGTCAGACGACAGTGACTCAGAATCCGAAAGTCCGAGCAAATACTTAAAACTATCTAAATCAAAACAGAAGGACTCAAAGGGCCGCAGAACGTCGAAGAATTCTAGTGATGAAGACAGAATTGTTGTTGACATGAACGAAATCAGACGCGAAGGTAGCGGTAGGCATGAATCAAGGACAATTTACATCGAAAGAGACGCACGTGATGACATACGGCGAATCGAGGCACGGAGGAAAAAGAGGTTCGCGAGAACGGTCCGGACTTGACATACGTCATTTTGCTTCAGTTTTATGATTTCATAAACATTTGAGCTTAATTGGTCCGGAAAGAATGCTGGGTCGGTAATTGTGATTTCAAATCAGTTGCGCATCCCCAGTCGTATACCAATGCAGATTGTAGAAACTACATCTAGAATATGCTCAATCCCTCACACCAATTTGTGCTATGTCTCTTCCTGGTGCAAATTAAAGCCCGTTTTAGTCTTAATCTCCTCTCTTGCCACTTGGCAACCCAAGGAAGCTTTGATTTAGGTCGTTCCCATTCCATCTATACGACAATGCCCCAAGTGTACACATATTTTCCATTTCATTTTTATTCACAATTGAAGTTGACCAATTTTTGATAAGGATTTTGTCAACCAACCACTCTTGCTTAATCTTAGGTCAGTGTTCTATCAAATTCCCTTTGTATAGCTTGGATGCTTTGAAGAGTTGTCCCTTACTGAAAAAAGACGTCATCTTAAAATAGCCGCTCTTATTCTAGACATCTAAAGTATGTAAATGATATCGGATTATTTTTATTGAATTTGACGTTTTGTGGTAGCAAACGTATTCCTGTTTGGAAACAATAAAAATCAGTTCTCCTCCTCCTCCTAAATACTCGTCAGGCTCAGGTTAGGCACATTTCTGGCCTACACTTCAACTAACCCAGCGGTTTTCATGCAGCCCTTAGATTGAGTTCTACATTAATGCCAATGTCATTAGACGCAAATGCTAACTGGCTGGTGCTTTTGGCAAAAAATCCCATAGGATTCGTTGCAATACTTAGAAATGCCTTGGAGTGCTTTTTAGAAAGAGCCAAGTCAGCTTTCTGTAAGAAACCTCAGGAAAATCCATCATCATATATGTTCTTTGTCACGGGGTATTTGTTAAAATACTTTTTTGCTATATAAAATGTTGAGTTAAATGTACATGCTGTAAATAGTTTATTAATTTGAAACTGAGAAAAGAAATAGATATTTCCGTTTTTCCTTGATGAACCTGCTTTAATGTGCTGTAGATTTATGAAACAGTTATGGTGATTGCCGACGAGTTTTCGCTTCGATACCCAAAACGATCTCCTGCGTCCATACCCAAAACGCATACAAAGAGCAAAAAGTTTTATAAATATAGGCATTTTAGAGCCCGCAAAGTTGTCGAAATGCATTGGAGAACATCACACTACACGGTACAAATTTAAAAGCCTGGGTTAACAAACATTAAATTTGAATTTGATTGTCACAGAGTTTTACATCATGCGAACAAAAAGCCATCATAATATTACTTGTTTCTGCAACAGCTGATTATAAATCGATTATAAGCAAATTATGATTACTGATATGAAATGTTTCTTTCACCATTGTTGTATGCTCCAAGCTGGTCTAAAAGGAGATTATGAAGAATGCGAAGGTCCTGGTGAATTTTTATCCGATCTAAAGGGGGTTGGGTTTGGGGATTGGCACGACGGATAATTTGCTGTATTAAGTTGCTGGCTCGTTGGAAAAACTGCAAAGCCCTAGTTCTGACTTTTCATGGCAGACATTTGATATTTAAAAATAAAATTTCTGATTTCATTTTTTGCCATATATTTGGCTATATTAGACAGCTCTTTAAGTTTTGAGTCGGCATGAGTTAATTCAATTGTTTTACCTGTTACGTAACAGTTGAATGCACTGTGTTGCTGCCATGTGCGCGTGTCACTTACGTAATACACGATAAAAAGAAGCGGGAACGTCCATGTTTTTGCGGTGAGAGTTATTCAGATCAGCTTCTGGTCATTTTAGGCCCAGCACCCAGCTTCAAGTTCTACCATTACAAGAATCTATAATCAAAAGTGCAAAAATAGCTTTAGACATTGCATTTTTTAAAGTTTTTCGGAGTTTGAAGTTTCTGCAGCTTAGGCCACACATCTTTCGTGACATGGAAAGCAAGAAGGGCACTCGGAAGAGGAAAGTAACCTCTGTTGTTGATGAAAGCAAATCAAAGAAGAAGAAAGAGGTGGTAGTCGAGGAAGCTGAAAATGATGTTGATAAATCAACAGTCAAAAAAGAATTATCAGATGCAGAGATTTTAGCGAATTACTCTGAGAAGAGGAAAAGTGCAGTGCCAGGAAATGGTAAAGAGTTTAAATTCAATAAGAAAAGGGTCAGAGTTATATCCGAAGCAGAAGACATACCTGATGATTGCAAAGGAGTTGTTTACTGGATGTTTAGAGATCAGAGAGTGGAAGGTTTTTACTTAATATTTCATATTATCTTTTCATAAACAAAATTTTCAAGAATATCTTATTTGAGTATTAAGAACAAATTTATTTCAGTAGTTAGAATTGGGCGTTAGAACTTTAGAACGGTTAAAGCTTGCCATGAAATTGCACCTGTTGCAATTATTAATCTTGAGTTTAACATTATCATTTCATAAATGTAGAAAATGATATGGTAGATTACATGGTAAACATTGTATTAAAAAGCATGCATTCTAAAGTTGTACTGCATGCTATATATACACATACTTTTCTTGAGAAAAAATAGGATCTGAAAATTAAGTTTTCTTCCACAGACAACTGGGCTCTTCTTTGGGCCCAAAGAATGGCAGTGAAAATGGAAGTACCACTAGTTGTGGCATTCTGCTTACCAGCGACATATCTTGATGCCACCATGAGACAATACAAATTTATGATTGGTGGACTGAAAGAGGTTCAAAAGGTAAATGTTGCAGCTAGGCCTTGAAAAATGTGTTCCACTTGTCATAAAAACCTTTTAGCTATCCACTTGTCATAAAATTTTTGGTATCCTCTTAAATGTTTTCATCACTCAGAAATGAATACTTTTTTATTGCTTATGATAGTTTCAAAATTGTGACGAAATGTATTGGATAGCAGAATTCTTCAGTTGCTCTTGTTTTGGAATGTTCAATTAGCAGAGAGTTTACAAGTCTTCAACAAGAAAAATAATCTTGTAGAAAAATTGCCTGTAAAAATGTTGATGACTCTGTTCGCATGTTATTTTTAGATGGTTAATAATCAATATAGATCATTACTTAGTTTATAATTACTCAAATGGCTTCTTTACGCATCCAAACATTGTTTCTAGGAATTAGAGAAGCTTAACATCCAGTTTCAAGTGCTACAAGGGGAAGCACCATCTGTGCTTCCTGGGTTTGTGAAGGAGCATGGGATTGGTGCTGTGGTTGCTGACTTCCTGCCACTGAGAAAGCCAATGAAATGGTTGGATGATGTTGCAAAAAAGTTACCCAAGGATGTAGCACTTTGTCAGGTAAGCGATATCAAAACATTATGCCAGTAAAATCTTGGAAATGGTCACTGTTATCTAGCAACATAACAATTTGCTTGTTTCGTAATTTCTAAAAGGATTCCATTTACTTAAATCTTAGCCACATCCCATAAGTTACAAGTTATGGTTTCCAGAAAAAATATTAGTTTCTGCTGATTTTTATTCATAGTCAGGTCCTAGTGATAGTGATAATTATCATTGCTCATCATGTTTCTGTTAGTGGTATGTTGATATTTCAGGCCTCCTGTTAAATGGTTTTCCTTTACAGCAGAAAATTGTCAAGTAAACTTCTAAAGAGCAGCTCTGATGCTTGGAGCCATGGTTAATTAAAGTTTTTTGACTGTTTGTCATTCCAGGTTGATGCTCACAACATAGTCCCCTGCTGGGAAGCTTCAGACAAGCTTGAATATGCTGCAAGAACCATAAGGCCTAAAATCACTAAGAAGCTTACAGAGTTCCTCACTGAATTCCCCCCAGTAGTAGTGCATCCACACACTGCGTCAAAGGACCTTGTCAAGGTGGGAATGTCATTAAATTGCTAACTCTGACAAAATGTCTTTCTACTGCTGCTTATTCTATTTGCCAATTTATACCAGGTGATAAATATGCCCTATCTAAAGTTCCTTAACCTGTCTTTAGGCCATAGATTGGGCTGCAATTGAAAAGTTTATCAAAGTAGATCCTGAAGTTGGAGATGTCAGCTGGGCAGAGCCAGGAACAATCAATGGCATTAAGATGCTGGAATCGTTTGTGAGCCAAAGACTAAAGAACTTTGCATCTGATAGAAATGACCCAACAAAGAATGCGCTCAGTAACCTCTCACCCTGGTTTCATTCTGGTTAGTTCTAGTTGTTTCAATTTTGTTTCCTAGCTTGAAATGCCATGTGATCAGACCCACATTTACCATGTTAAGCTGCCTATTTAGGTAACCTACCTTACCAATTCAGCTAATGAAAATTTCTTCATTAATGAAGTAATGAAGATGAATGTAATTACATCAACCAACTTCAAATTTTGCAGGTAAAGTCAAGCCGTCTCAAGGGTTTCAGTTTTAACCAAGATAGTTGTCAGAATGAGAGGCTGTTGGCTGGCTGTTTTCCATGACATCATGTTGCATTGAAAAGAAACATAAATTTGAATCTTGTTGCTGCATTTTAGTTTTAAAAATTTAGAGATGTAAATAAATGGAAACAAATAGCAGCATGGACTACATTCCTACTTTCTAGTTTCCTTAATAGATTTGAGGCATGAAATTATAGATTTAGCTATATGGATGATGTCATGATAGCATCCTTATGTGTCATTGGTTGGTATTTTCCTGACCATGCAAGTTTGATTTCCTCATGACTTTGTTCCACCACCTATCCTTTGAACGTATGACATTTAACAGTTTTTTTCCAACGCAGGTCAATTGAGCACCCAGAGAGCTGCTTTGCGTGCAAGGGAATATCGAAGCAAATACAGCGACTCAGTTGCTGGCTTTCTGGAGGAGATGATAATTAGAAGAGAACTTTCCGACAACTTCTGCTTCTACAACTTGCAGAACTATGATTCTCTAAAAGGTGGCTATGAATGGGCGCGAAAAACGTTGAACGACCATCGAAATGACAAAAGAGAAAAGGTATACAGCAAGGAGCAGCTGGAAAATGCGAAATCACACGACTTACTATGGAACGCAGCACAGGTACTCCCCTTCACATCTATATGGCTGCTAATATGCACTAATGTGACGTCATTCATCATTAGAACCAGCTTGCGGCTAATGTGTCTACAAATCTTCGCTCGTGAAGGGTGACGCTCTCAAATGATACTGTATCAATGTAATCATCAGTCAATAGCTGTCTCAAAATATAGGACGTGAAAGGAAGGTGTACACAATCAGCTGATCGTAATTTTGAGGTTCTAATGGTGAGGTTTGGGTGCAGACGATATGTCTTTATTGAGATTTAGCCGGCCTTGAAAGATGCACAGATGCAAATTAAAGTTGTTGTTCCTTTTGCTATTTGACGCGGATTTGGTGAGTTGCGGATTCGAGCTATCTCGCTACTTGTTGCGTTTCGTATATGTGTAGTCAGTTGCACAAACTGATTTGTTGCTTCACCTTCGACATGTGAAATATTTGGCAAAGCAAATTTTTGCATTATTGTCTCTAGCATGTCCGAAAATTCTATCATTTGGATAATCACCTTAAGATCTCTTGCTCTTTTCCAGAAACAACTTGTTCAGGAGGGTAAAATGCATGGCTTTCTTCGCATGTATTGGGCAAAGAAAATTTTAGAGTGGACCGCCTCGCCTGAGGAGGGCTTGGCAATTTCTATTTATTTAAATGATAAATACGCTTTAGATGGCATCGACCCAAACGGATATGTCGGTGAGTGTTTGTTGTTTTGTAGTTTTGGCTTGGCTGGATTAGATTAGATGTGGTAGATGGTGAGGGTGGTAAAGGGTCTGGCGTTTTGGGTAATTAGAAGAGAAAGGAGATGCTAATACAAGAAGGGTGTAGAGAAATTAATAAGAGGGGAATGGGAAGAAGAGAGGGAACTTAGGAGAGGGGGTTTGGTGGATAAGAATAGATGTGGTAGATGGTGAGGGTGGTAAAGGGTCTGGCGTTTTGGGTAATCAGAAGAGGAAAGAGATGCTAATACAAGAAGGGTGTAGAGAAATTAATAAGAGGGGAATGGGAAGAAGAGAGGGAACTTAGGAGAGGGGGTTTGGTGGATAAGAATAGATGTGGTAGATGGTGAGGGTGGTAAAGGGTCTGGCGTTTTGGGTAATTAGAAGAGAAAGGAGATGCTAATACAAGAAGGGTGTAGAGAAATTAATAAGAGAGGGGAATGGGAAGAATACAGGGAACTTAGGAGAGGGGGTTTGATGGATAAGATTAGATGTGGTAGATGGTGAGGGTGGTAAAGGGTTTGGCGTATTGAGTAATCAGAAGAGAAAGGAGATCCTAATACAAGAAGGGTGTAGAGAAATTAATAAGAGGGGAATGGGAAGAAGGTAGATGGTGAGGGTGGTAAAGGGTCTGGCGTATTGGGTAATTAGAAGAGGAGATGCGGATACAAGAAGGGTGTAGAGAAATTGATAAGAGAGAAATGGGAAGAGAGGGAACTTAGGAGAGGAGGTTTGGTAGAGATAAGGAAGAAATGGGGATTTAAATTGCAGAGAGCGTTAACCATAACACTTTATTTTCATCACTATCCAGTTAAAACAGATCCATGTTGAAATTCCAATCGGTTTCTGGCCCAAGCCTGGGATTGTCTCGTGATTCAGGTTGTGTGTCTCATAATCTTCACCTCTTATGAAGGCAATCATTTGAAAGTTGGATTCACTTTTAGGCTGCATGTGGTCGATCGTTGGGATTCACGATCAAGGTTGGAGAGAACGACCAGTTTTTGGCAAGATCAGATACATGAATTACGAAGGCTGCAAAAGGAAATTCGATGTCAGGCGTTTTGAAAACAAGTACTCGTCGAAATAGCTCTGTGAATATGTGAAGTGGCCAAGCAGTCCCGGACTGTATAAAAATGTTATGTTCAGCGCAATGTTGTGGTTTGTTCTTTTTTCCATGGACTTTGTGCAATATAATTGTATATAATGGACAGGAGCAGAAGTAGCTTTAATTTAGCGTCTGAATACTAGCTGGCTGCTCTTCGTATTTCAAAGATATCAAGAGCCTAGTTAGATCTCGTCAAACCTCTTCGAACTTTTTGGCAAGCCTTTATAGTTTGTTGTGTACCACATTACGATTATCGACCGTATTTCCCTTGCCTTTAAACGGATCAAACGTTTTTATTCTATTAGCCGTTATATAATAAAAAATTATTTTGTTATCTTTAATAGATCTGAGTTTGTTGTCCTTAATCTTCTTTGTGAATAGCAAGACGTATATTATAATTCCTTAGAAGTAAACTATATTTAACTATATTTAGTAGCGTATAAAGCACTATGGTTCATTCATAATTTCCCCGCAGTTTCGAATCTTTATGGAGTTTAATATAACCTGCAATTACCTTGCTCATTCGTCATCACTTGTCGTGACTAATTAGCCGCGAATGTTTTTGATTTGTCATTTTCAAATCCCAACAGGCAGCCAACTCGTTTTCCGTTACATCCTTCTCAATACTCAAGTATGACCTATCTTATGCAGAAATCCGCTGACATTGAATGTTGCTACGCTATACCATTAGATTGTTAACTTAAACAAAACTAATTTTGTAAAACAACTTTTTATTTTTGTGAATATTTTTCCAAACTTATATTATTGTAATATCTCCATAATGCATTTTATCCTAAGTGTTATGTTCACGTGTTATGTAAAGCCTTGGTTATTTTTCTGTTCTTTTTTCCTTTTATTTCTTTTCAGCATTCACAGGTTTGGCAAACGTCTCTTTTGTCCTTCTCGCTTCCAGTGGTTTTCATACTCGACAATTTAAACACCAAATAGTAAATTCTTAGCTTAGAGGTCTCGTGGCTCTCACTGGACGTTGATTGGTTACGTCAGGCGAGTCTCTAAACAGTGAGGTATGGGCATCTCGGTTGCGCCTTCCCAAGGTTCAATGCGCAGATGGTTTCAATGAAGCAACGAGTTTGAACCCATCCTTGTTGATGTCATGAGCACAGAGAAATTTACTGATATCAAGCTATTGCTTTTTCGATTTTATTTCTGGGACTTCCTCCAAATCTTTTAACTTTTGCAGCTTGATTTTCTCTTTGTCCAGTTTCATGTCCTCTTTGTCGAGTTTCTTTGCTTCTTGCATCTGTTGATTGATACTCGGTATTGCAGGGAGAGGTTCTTCCTTCGGCCCATCTTTTAGTGGCTGCAATGATAACTTCTCGACCTTTGGTTTTCCAGGAATCATAGGAACCAGGCCTCGTTTAGACACTAACCTCCCCTTGTTGGTATTTCCACCGTATAGGGCCATCTTGGCTAGGCCTCCTTGTGAGTTATGAAGTCTTAGCAACCGGACCCTGGCTGCCAAGTTTCGCTTGATGAAGTTCTTAAGCATGCTGCCGATTTTTATTGGAAATATAACTTGTCTGCGCTCTCGATTTTTCGCGATACCCCGAATTTTCGCGTGTTTTGCATGATTCTTTATTCGCATCTTTTTAGCGTTTTTGCGCTGAACTCGCCTTCTGTCGTTTGCACCGAGTTCGTTCCGAATTTTGTTACGACGGTCATCCTCATCGTCGTCCTCCCCTTCGTCATCATAATCGTTGTCATTCTGGATCGGGTTAATCGGTTGATAATCGTTAATCCAGGGGATTGAATCGATTGCATGGATTGGTACGATTGGAGTGGCATCATTTACGTAGGGTTCGTGCGGATGGAAAACCCGATTCACATGGTAACTAGATTGCACTGCCTCAGTGACGTCAGCGCAGTTTCCCGCCATGAGTTGCCTTTTGCTGGCTGTCGTGCAGTTTGCTGTTCCATTCTGCGCTGGCAAATTTACGATATTCGGCGCCGAGCGAATTTCTTGATCTACAAAAATGCATTAATCAGCAAAATATTTTTCAGTAATTTAATGCTAAAATAAATCAGACTGCGCTATTTTTGTAGGGTAGAGAAATTAGAGGCATTCAAAATCAAGTACAAAGATGGAATCAATAAACTGCTATTATATTTTTAAAGACATTGTATTACGAAGCATAATGTATTTCAGACAGTTTCAATACCCTCAATACCATTCGTTTCTCGAATCAGTAACAGACTTAATAACTGAATAGTATGGAAGGAAAATTGAACAGCCAACAAAAGGTGACAGTGTCTCAAATAAGTGACTATTGCAGAACGTATGAACAAGATGTTTTCTACTAAGAAATAACATGGCTTGACTTGAGCCTAACATGGCTTGTATTTGCTTTGATGAATCAGAAGACTTCCTTATTTTCTTGGCTCTCTCTTCCCTTGCTATGAGGAGCCCTCTGGGATAGAGGATCGAAATTTTGCGTTTGTTATTCAAGCAATTAACCAAAATTTTTGCAAGTTTCCACATAATTTACGTTCAGATCATGAAGCTGTAACTTGATCTCCCAAGCGGATGTTTGTATTCAAGACAGCAACTCGTAGGCATGTTCAAAGAAAAATCAACTTGTTCTTGCCGAAGGCATATGCAACGAAGTTAAAACTTGGCTTTACAGAATCTCAACTTCCAATTCGATTTCAAGCCACCCACATCGCATCAAAGGCAAATTCTACTAATTCTGACTTATTATATTCATGTTTTTGTTCATCACCTGTTGTAGCATTTCGACTTTCTGCTTCCACGAATAACAGGAGAATTACGGCAAAGAAAAATAACATTTTATTTCCAAAAGCTTCCGACTTCCTCGCAATCAAATGTTTGATTTCTCATTTCCATTTCCATATAGCTAAAGCCTCTTAATTGGCGGTAACTTGAAGTTTTTTAAACTTCTCCTGAATGATGCCTTCTGATGATCACTGATCCGTGACAAAACTTCACTTGTCGTGTAACAAGCGGCCTCAACCACTGCGACGGAGATATTCAGCAACAACAACAACTATTATCACATTGTAAAATGGCGGAAGGAGTTGTCACTGTTCGTGCAAGAACCCTTCTGAGAGAAATCACAACTAGGGTCAATTCCGTGGAAAACGAAGACGTATTTAATGATGTTTTGGAAAGCCTTCACCATATTCTTCTTAAGGATGCCATAAAAACGAAACATTTCGAAACGGATGTTGAAGCAAGAAGGATTTTTCTCGATAAATTTTATCAGAACATCCTCGAGTTGATCTTGGAAACACCGAGTTGTCCATGGTTTCATCGCTTCAAGCAGAAGTACTATGATGGTTTTAAAGCATTATTCGTCGAGTGCCGACCTGACCATGTATTTCTTAGTTTCACAGTCGTTTTAAGCAAAGTGAGGTGTGTTTATTTTATTGTCACTACCGCCGTATTGTTGTACCGTTGTGTAACTGTCATATATTACATCTTATCACATTAGTCATTACATGACTTAATTTTATTCTATCATTTGTTTTTATGTTTTGTTTACAACATGGTACATGGGGACTTTAAGTGAAGGAATTAAGCCATTTTTTATTTCATTTAATAGGCAAAGCTTCTATTTAGCACTAAGCGTTCAATGAGCTGGGGTTAGAAATTCTTGTGATCTGTGTTAAATTATCCATACCAGTAATAATGGATTCTGTATCAGAAGCGAATTTAATCTGATTCTAATAACCGAACTGGTTTATTGTGACAAATCTGCATCAATCATTAGCTGAATTGTGTTTACTTAATCATTTGTGATTTTGAAAATTCAAACGCGATTTTGTAACCATGAAGATATTTCATTTCTTTCTTAGACACACAGAAGTCATAAAGGAATGTATTGCATTATTGGAAGATTTTACACAACATGATAGATTTTCTGAATTAGTTTGGATTCAGGCAAAAGTTCTTCCAACACAAAAAGCTGGCAATACAATGGTGTACCTACACTCAGTGCAAATGCTATGGAATGAGCTGATTAAACAGATTGTATCATTGCCTGATAGAGTCTCAAATATTTATAAACTCTCAAAAAAGTCTGTATTATGGCCTTGCTCATATTTTTTGACAATGGGGAGGACGATTGTTAAAGTTCTTAGGCTTATTCATGATTCAATTTCAGGTAAATATTCTTTGGATCTATTTGCTCATGTAAGTTTTTAAATATGGGGCTCTAACTGTATTTTACTAAGACTGATAATGTTTTTGAGTATAAGCATTCAATGCTTTTGCGCTTCAAATGTGATTTGTATTTTTACTATAGTTCTTTTTGAGTGCTCTCCATTTTTACTCTTTTTTATTCTTTTTTTAAAAAAGAGAGTGCTGAGAGTCTTTTGAAAAAGTGTTTTTAAAAAGCAAAAGCAATTGAAGAGAATGTCTGTCTGAATTTCATGACCAAGATTTTATGAATATTTAATTTTGCAATTTTGGGATTTAGGATGGTAAATCTGAATCTAATATGTGGTACTAAACGATTCAATATACACAAGTGAAACTGCTGATAAACCAGTGTATTCTTTTAGCATCTAAAGATTGTTCAGTGGAGTTCCTGTCTCAGTTGTTTGGGAAAATCTGCCTGTTAAATCATGGAGGTATCTTACCCATTTATGAGTGGCTTTGTTTGTTTTCAATTGTCTATACTCTCAAATGTTAGCTTTTCATATAGAATTTTAGTCTGCCTGATGAGTGTGCAAGGACAAAACTTGGAGTAACTGAGAACATGTCTCTTTCTAGGCTTTCTTCTATTATAGAATTTTACAATATGTCTGCTTTAAGCTTTGGCAAAAATATTACTGCAGGAAATTGTTTTTTCCCTGAAGTTCACAGTTTGTTCAATATTTTTACCTAGTTTTTTCTGCTGTATGATGTATTACCAATTTACACCATATACCATTTTTATCTTAGACAAGGTATACACAATACTTCTGCCAGAAATAAGAATTCTTGTTAAAACCAGCCCCTTGTGGTGCAGAATCTGCCAAAAGTTGTTTGCATCGGTCAGTGAAGCATCACTAGAGTCTGTCATCGAATCTCTGTTGTTAAAGTGTGAAAGGTGACATTGTCAATGACTTTCTATAAATTTCTTAAAAAACCCTGTTTAGAATTGAATATTTAAATATTCTCTGCACAAATTATGTTTCTGCTCTTTCTTGCTATTGTGAAAGTTTTTGTATCCTTAAATTAAGAGGTATCTATTGCACAGATAATATCTGATTACCAAAATGATATTTTCCTTACATTCTTGCTGTTTGAGAAACCTTTTTTCCCTATAAACTGGACAAACATGTTTTTTCAAGCAGCAAAATTGGTGGCTTGATCTTATGAGATAATGGAATGAAATATTGGCTTTCTTGAAAAGATTTTAGCTTCTTCCTTTGTCCCCAACATTTAGTGCATGGTTCAAATTAATTGCTTTTTTGCCAAAATGAAAGTCCTACCAATTTTATGGAAAAATTCTCTTTTAGCTACGAACTAGCTCATCAGTTGCTTGGTGATTTGACCAGTAGAAAAGACAGTAGATTGAACTTTCTAATGTCTCAAAAGTTTCTCCTCTACAAGCATTACACAAAGGTTTGAGCAATTCTGTATTTTCATTCAACTTAACAGTATTCTTCATGTACCAAATGACTTCATTCATGTGATTTTATTTTTTCAACTTCTTTTGGAAATCAATTTCATTTTCTTCAACTGCTGGTACTATTAAGCTGGTCAGTTTGTCTGCTATTTATTGCTTATGCTTTCAAGTGGCTTTTTTTCAGGACAGAGTACCCTTTTGCATAATTGGTTGTTTGTCAATGGTCAAGAATGGCGAAGACAATATGTTAATTGAGGTTTGTGAACAATCATCTTCATACTAACTAATTAGCTGAAACAACATTTTTTTAATGCCCAGTGCTACACTCTTTTTCTGCTTTAACCAGATTGGGCTTTAGCTGTGGCCGCTAATTCCCAATTTTATACTTCTTTGTTACTGGCAAAGTTTAACATTGTTCCTAAAAACTTTTCCCCTTTTAAACTGCAGATATAGTTACTAATGCTTGGGAGCCGAGCTTTTCTAATACTTCAAAAAGACCATTTTGCTATGTCCAGTGTGTTTGATCTGGTTGAAATGCTTTATTTTTTTTACAGACATTGAAGAAGCTTCTTGATGCATGGGGGGATCCTAATGCCATAAAGCACACGTCATTGGAGCATCATTTGTACCTTACGAAGTGTATCTTACTTGCAATAGGATTTCTTCGCACAAGGTTCAAAGCTGCACTGCCCTCAGAGCATCTAGGAACAGGTAAGAATGGTCATCAATCTTTTTGTCCGATTTTATGTCCATTTTCTCTATGTCTCTATTTTCTCTCTTATTTGCGAAGATAACGTTTTGTACTCATATTTTGCATGCTTTTTTCCAAAGCTTTAACAATGAAGATACTCAATGCACTACCTCCTCATTTAGAAAGCCCTATTGAAAATGTGAGTTTGCACCTTCATTTTGAGTTTATGTTGTTCATGATGTCATAATTTGTATATATATAGCACAGCCTTCATTGCTAGCTTTTTGCTTAATACGTAAAGGAAATTTAATCAAATATTCCTTGCCTCTTAATTTGTGATGTGCACAGTTTGCTATCATCGACCAGTGTAACCAAAGGAGAACTGTGCAAATATGTCATATGCCCCAATGTCTTACCGATCTTCAAAAATACACAGTTTCTAGAAGTCACAGCAGCTATCTCCAATTTCTCGACTGTGTGATTGTGTAAGTTTTGGAACTGTTCCGCATTAATAACAACATTTCGAGTTGCAATGAAAAATGCCTGTTTTTTCGAGAAGCTTTTTCGTCTTTGTAGGCCGTAGCCTTCCCTAAAACTGTCAATAGTCAGTTTAGGTTCCACAGACTTTTTCTGTTTAGGTTCCACAGACTGTCTCTTTTTCTGTATGTTGCTGAAATCCCAAAATGTATGATCTTTAATTGTACTTAAATGAATATGCTTGAAATTTGCCATTTTGTCTTCTGATTCTTTACACTATAATGTTCAATTGTAGTTAAGGAATCTTGGTATGATTGTTGCTGAAGAAATAACAGGTTTTGTAAAAGTAGAGGGCATTGAACCACTGCATTTTGACGTAAGTGAAGTAATGTAATTTTTAGAGGTTTGGGTAAGTGCATGTGTGATCTCTCTGGTTTTTTCCTCCCTAAAGCTCCAAGCACCATGGACTTCTGTATTGTCTGTACCTTTTGTCTGCTAAACATTGAATCTCTAATTATTCTTTGCGAGGGCAATGAGTCACATCATTTCTTCATGTAGATAATCAGTAGTGATTGTAAGTGATGTGGAATCAAGAGTGATTGATCAATGTTTTTACTGATTTAGTGCTAATACGGCATTCTATTTTCATTTTATTCAGTTTCCCAGAAATGACGATGTTAACTACCTATCCAGCATTGCCAAAGATCCTTTTGTAGTTTTAAGGTAAGTTGCTTGTTCTCCTTAACTATGAAATCTCATTGAAATTTTGTATATACTATCCTCTGAGCGTCTTTGCCTAATTGGACTAGTATCATCTTCTTAGTTAGTCCATGACAGAAGGATTTGCTTTCAGTCGTTGACTTTCATCTTTACCTTCGAAAGACCCTTTTTTCTTGTTTAGTTGCTATCATTGATGAAATGGTTTTGCTAATTTTTTTCTTAAGTGAGGATAGCTTTTTGCCCAACGAAGCAGTTTAGGTTGCCAAACGAGTTAATTTTGCATAAATCCGAAAGTATCCACTAAGCACCGTCCTTATCGATACACCACAGGCTTATAAAGTTTTGCGTGAACTGCATTAAGAGCCTTATATCATAAGGCGCATCTTCTTTAAGTACACTGAACAATGCTGTGATGTAAACTGTCAGAGGGAAGCCTTTTGAATGAGCTGCAATATGATTTTGATGCTTCTTAGATTGTTTACGTACCTTTGGACTGCCTTTATAAGCAACAGTCGGCTTCTTTTGTGAATCCGACGCATCTTTTTTAACTTGCAGCAAAGAGCCAATCGATGAAGCAGCAGAGCCATCTGAAGAGTCGCAAACGCAAGGACCAGGTCCTAAGGTGGCTTCTGTCGAGGCCACCGCGGTCTCAGTGGCAAAAGGAACAGACTCAGATCTTGACAGGTACTACAAGTCTTCTGGCTAAGATGATTTCTTGCTCTTCATAAGCAATATCACTTCCAATTTTACTTACACTTGAGCTTAGAGTTGAACTCATGAGTACGTGGAGGGATTCAAATTTTGCAAATCATGTTGGGCAGTGTCTGTGAATCGACCTTTAACCTTTGACCTTCGGTCTTTAAACTTGCCCTGTAATCCGCCATCTGCTGACTTATAGTGATGATGACCTTGAACCCTACCCGATGGATGAAGAAGACGACGAATCCATTGGTGGAGTGCGACCTCCGGCTTACCTGTCAGATTGCATTTCCGGTATTATGAATGTTTATTGTCGTCCTTTTAGTGATCAGCAGTGTGATAATGTGCTTTTTTTAATTTAAAACGATACATTCTGCTTCTTGTGGCTGTTAAGATATTGGGTCAGTTTAAGTCAAACCACGCCAATCTATTTAAATTGCCTTGCTATGAAAACGTTACGGAATGGGCACTTCTAGGATGGGAAAAAATGTTCAGATCTATATTTCATTACTAAAGGCTATGCATCCTATCGTGGTCTTTATGATTTTGAGAGTACATCCCCTTCTTTGTAGAGTCTTTTTACCCACCTAGCTTTCATTTTGCTGCGATAGAATTTCTTTAATCAGCCTCCGATTCTTCTTCTCAAATGAGGGATCCACCAAACCCTTCTAGATTTTGTTTGATCAATCTAACATAATCTTTATAAGATTATTTTAATTTGGCAGATTAGCATAAGATTTTCCCAATCTAAGGAGCTTGATTGACAAATCTAGGCTTGTTTGCCCTAGGATTGCTGTCCAACGAAGATCCGGCGCGACTGGAGGCTAGTTTGGCAGTTGCAGAGAAGCTGGTTCGTAAGGAGCCGGTAGAACTGCAGGAGGTCTGTACCGATACGATACTAGCCGTTGTGATTAATGATTCAATGTTCCATCGTATCATACTACATGGTATAATATTGACTAGTTAAATAATGCGTAATCTCCTATAGTATTATGTCTTCGAGCGTTATGCGATGTAATCTCATCCACTGACATGAATGCTGTCGTTTCGTTCTTCCGTCTATGGAAATCACAAAGAACATGTCCTTCTCTTTCAGCGCGCAGTGGAGCTCGTCAAAGTCCTTCTTTACCTGCAAGACAACTACAACACCTCTAATTTTGTGCTCTTTCGCCATGGGGGAATGGTAGCAGCAACTGTCAAATGTCCTAGAAAGGTAATTGAAGTTTTTATCAGGAGCTGTTTATTACTTTCAAGAATCAATGCTAGTAGCTTAGTATCCGTTTAAATAATCTCTGTTAAAAAACATAACTGACACGATACTTAATGGTGTTGGTTATCGACATTGCAGTAATTTTCATTTCAGAATGTCTCACTTGAGTATTAATTGAGTGCTCCGTCAAATGACTATTGGATAATGATTTCTTTGCTGTTGTCATGTCAGAAACCAGTTCATCAACCTTACGTGTCTTGAAAATCTGACGATTACCAGCAATGTCCTAAATTTTTCATCATGTTTTTATGGGAAAGTCATTCTCCGTGAAGCATCGACATTCCTAAACTTTGATTCTGACAGCTGCTAAACTTTGATTAACTTGGCACAAAGGTGAATTATTTATTGTTATTCAGGTTGTTGACTACTTGACGACCGAATTTTACCAAGAGAATTACAATCTCCGTCAACGTATGGATATGCTTGAAGTAAGTAAATATTAACACGCTACCAATGCTTTCCCATTAAAGACTAAGATTATTATTATAATCCCAGTAAAGATTAACACGCTGCCAATGCTTTCCCATTGTGGCCAGTTTTGTGCCTGACAGCATCACCAGTACATTGAATGTCTCAATGCAATCACAGCGCACCACTTTCCATGCGCATTTTGTCTCTAGGTGATATCAGCTGCTGCGCAGGAGCTTTCTCAGCCTGTCGACTCCGACCCGAAGTTGCTAAGGAAGCACATACCGCTGCCCCGTGTGCCTGGCATTGAGTCGAATGAGAAGCCCGATTGGCAGTTGGTGGTCGAAGAGAGAATCAAGAGCAAGACCAGGATTATCTCCCAGGTGGGTTGGCTTAGGCTCTTGTATGTGGAAGGGTCATCATCTCACATCTGATGATGTACGTACATCTGTGGCGTAGGTCTCAGATTGGATGACGTATGAAAAATATGTGGCGTGCATTTCTAAACTGATGACGTATATGAAACATGTAGCGTATAACTCAGTTCTGATGACGTATAAATATATCTGTCGCACGAATCTCAAACTGAACAGACCACTAGCCTTTTCTTTGTCCCATATTTGTAAAGGGCGTACTTTTACGCTAAGTGGTTGATTGTTGAATATATCTACCAAATCGGCCGCATGACGTACATGCCAGCTCGCACATCGATCTGATGTTCCCGTTTTTGTGTTCCTACTTTGTCCGTTATCTTTCATTAATATCCAAGCAGTTTTTTAACAAAAATGTTTTTGAGAATCTCTTGAAATTGCCTACAACGAAGTGATTTTTTCATTCTAATTTATGATAATGAGCTGTTCATGACGCCTGGCCGGGGGGTAATTTTAAGAAATATGCTTCGTTTGAGTTATGGGATGAATTTTTGGACGCAGCTGAAATCCTTTTTGGAAAAATAGTAAATTCAACCTTTGAGAAGCTTGCTTTGCATATAGTTTACTTTTAAGGATGGAAGATTCTAAGGCGTTCGAAAAAAGGCTTCTTGGTTGGTCTGCAGTTTCAAATGAAATTGCTTTTATATTTCTAATATATAGTTATATATTGCCACGCCATGCCAACAGCGATATTTGAGCATCTATTTGCAGTAGCTACGCTACTATCCTGTGGGTAGCTAGGCCAAGTGAACCAAAACGCTGGTCTTCTAACTTTCTTAACATCACCTTTCTTGCTCTTTACTCCCAAGGGCCGACGTAACCCTGCGCCAATTCCAGTCGCAAACAGGTTCCAGGACGTTGCTGGCGAATTTTTCTTCCCACTCTTGAAAAACTTCGATAGGTATGTGGTTATTTTCCAGTTGCATGTCGCAGTTTCTCTTGAAAGTTAAACGAAGCCAACTGTCTCCGCTACTTCAAGTGTTACCGTTGTGAAACTTGTGTGCTGTTTGGCACTGTGCTATTTTGTGGTGCATGTGCAGCCAACAGTTACCAACACAACTATGACACAAAAATGAAACAAATTGTGCCTAAATTCATTTTGAAACCTACTTTTTGTTTGCATCTGTTCAGTTCTGTTTGAACTTCATGTCCTGTTTCCATTCTTTATCACAAAGCACTTCCCAAAAGTCTGTCAGAATGTCCCATCTGCATCATAACTTAATGTGTGAGATTCCCTTTATGACTGTTCTTATATTTTTCAGACAATATTATAATACATACCGCTTACCCCACTGAACTTGCAAATTAATTCTAATGCAGTCCTTGTAGGCATCTATAAAAACTTTTTCTTCAGTCACCCTGAATTACTCCAAATTGATATTTCGTCATCACAGCAATAATTTGTTTACCTTCATTGTTCAAGTCATTCATTAATTTGCCAAAGAATTGACTTCTTCTGACGTACCAATACATGAAAGTTTTCTGTTTTGGCAAACTCTTCCATGTACACACCTAGTTATACATAAGTATATATATATAAATGTTTTTATGCATTGAGTTTATATTTTTATGTTTTCAATTGTTGTAATATTCTCGCTATTTGTTGCTATGCCTTTTTATTTTTAGCAAATGAAACACATTCGATCTTCTTGGTCAAGATTTTGTTGTCCTTGGTAAACTTATTCATACTCTCGGAGCCATAGTGCAAGCGTCCTCTGGACTAAACGTAAGTCATCCCAAGCTTCAGTCATTCTTAAGCCTCACGTTCCAGTTTTTTCCCCACATGCTATCGTTTGCGAAAATGGTATTTTTAAAGGAGGAGGAAGATGGTGCGTAACGAATTAACAAATTTGATTGCAAAAGATTAAAGAAACATCCTTTTATGACATAGTGCTTCAGATACAGGGAAATTCATCATAATTTTGATACTGTGTTCTATTGGGCAGTTTGGCTTGGGTTTTTCTTTTAAAAACTTTACTTGGTCTAAAACAGGTTTGAATAAATCTTCCATGATTCTTGATCAACGTATACCTCTGGAGTAAGGCTATGGAGACTCTATAATCTCGTCGAATTGATCTTAGCTTTTACATCGCCTAATTATAGCTGAAAATTCTCCTTGTAGATAGCTAGACTGATGACCTCTGCCATGCTTGACTTCACATGGGGGCTGCGATATCACAGGGAACCGTAAGTTATTAAAAAAGAACTGTTATTCTTAAGAAACCCACGTGAAATGTGTTTGCTGATCTTTTTATACCTATTTGTTGGTGTTCGGAATAACACCAGAAGGGGCAATAGGGCATCATTTGCACGTGCTTTTACTGGTAGTAAGGTTGAAAGCGTCAATAACAAATAGTCATTTTAATATTGTCATAATCTACTATAAACACGATGAAGGGAACTGCATATCATATCAATAAAAACGGAATGCGATGCTAGGGGTATGTAGATTTTTTATGCAGAAGAAGGCTTGGCTGAATGATGAAAGTAGGTGGTCTGGGAAGCTTAAAGTCTTAATGCGTTGCAAAAAATATTTTATGACATTTCACATATAGCTGCAATTGATTATAATCCAGACAGCGAAATTTCGCTGTTACTGAAGGCTGCATGTCGTCTAGGACGGCTCATGAGAAACTGAAATAATGTTACAACCGCATTGGTCATGTTTCAATCTGAGAACTATGGCCTATCGACACTTCTGTAGAGGCCAATTAATGCAGTATTGGCCTATCATGTGTTCCTTGTTTCTAGATTCGTTCGTCAGGCCTTGCTGTTTGCAATATGCATGTGCATCCTCTCGTGCCCCGCCCACTTTCTGATGACAGATCTCAACTCTGAAGTGACGGAGTGCCACGGTTGGGTCACGGGTATGTCGCTTTCTTGCTAATCCGCTCAAATGCAAAATTTATTTGAACAGAGGGCTGATGTAGTACCTTTTATCCCAATTGTCTATGTAACATTCCCTTTAAGTTATTTCACAAACACACAACTGAAAGTGAATTCTCGTAAAAGCATTTCGATTCATAGAGGAACAGACACGTTTGCTCATGAAATCGAACTTTGCAAGTGCAAGTTTTTTAAACGTATCCGCAACACCAAATAAACTTTGATGGCGGATTCCTTATTTCACTTTTTCACGTAGACGGATCTCTAGCAAACGTCTCTGCATCGCTCAGTCAACTTTGACGATTGATTCATGCATTCACTTTGTCACTATGAAAGAGTCTGAAGCCAATCTTTCTGCGTCACACTGAACACCTGAGTTTTTCTTCTCTCGTTCCAATTCATGCTCCATGGCGGTCATTAGTCCAATCAACGTCACACTACCGCGCTCCACCGCAAAGGCCTTTAGCACGCTTGCATACTTTAGAGCATCACTGAATGTCTCTAGTTTTTGTCTATATACAACATCTTTTTCACTTTTCTCCGGCTGCTGCGATAGTTTTATTTCAGCACCAATCGACTGGAATGCCTCATGCTGCCGTACAGTCGCTGGGTATTGCCGATAAACTGGCATTTGCGTGGCAGGCAGCAGGATCGGGTGAACTTGATGTGCAGTGGCGCGCTGGCCGTGCATCGAATAAACACTGCTTATTTTCGGGTCGCTCTCTGCACGCTGTTGTTCCTGTACTGGTTCGCTTCTGCTCGCGTCAGCCATTGACGTGATACACAAAGCATCTTGATTTGCCCGCGGAAACGGCGGGTCAGTCCGAGGCTGCTCCTGCGCAGGTTTTATTGCGACCATCGTAAGCTCCTCCACTCTATCTGGCTGCGTCTCTTTCTTGTTCTTCCTTCCAATCTGAATCTTGTACCGTCTTTTGAAACACTCCAGCCAACCATTGGATGCTTTGAATTCGTCTCCAAGCCCCAACGCGTGGCCAATCTCGATTGCCTTCGACTTGAGCATCGGTCCCGTAATGGGCGAATCGCTGTCTTCCGCAGACTTCTCCGTGTACCACTTCCACACAAGTTCATTAACGTGCTCAAAGTTGTTCTTGGTAAACTTTGTTCGCTTCCTCCAGCTGTCGTAACCCTCGTCGTATCGACGCATTATCTCGTCCTTTCGCTTCAAAAGCGTTTGCACTTGGGTTTTCGATATGCCGAATTGCTTCGCAACTTGTCGCTGGCTCATGCCGCTAGACCCCGCCGCAATAACTCGCAATTTGTCGGCCATGCACAACTCGACGCGCCTGTATGTTGATTTCGCTGGCAGCTTTTCAATCTGGCTAGGCCGCGTTGTCTGGTCGTTCTCCGCGCCATTCACTTCAAGAATTCCAGCTTTGAGTTGCAGGCCTTCCCTTCCCCAGCGAGTAACATCTTCTAACTTTACAATCTGGACGATCCTCTTCTCATTTAGCTGTTGCGTTAATATCTCCGCTGCCGAGTTTTCATTCACTTGGTCGCTAGAGCCTTCGACCGCCGTACGACCGTCCATTCCTCGTTGTTGTGTTTCCTTCGGCGCGACCTGTTTTGTCTCCCGGTCGTCCCACGGCCCGGTGCTTCATCCAATCGTTTTATTTAATTTTTCATTCTGCTCTTCAATAAATAAGGTTAACAGGCGCCTGCAGACGAATTGCCAAGGAACCTTCAGGATTTGTTTTGGTTTTTGAAAACCATCAAGCAAAGCCTGGTCGTTCCTTGAGCCGGGGGTTTGTCTTTGAAGCGGAGCATATCGCCTACTTCATTGCAGCTCAGACTGACCTACTAACTCAATACCTAATAACTGCTAAACATAGAGTATTCAATTTCCTGGTTTATTACAACAGACAGGAACTGTGACCAATCGGTAAACAAGCTTGACTCATTTCACGAAGGACTCATTCTCCAGAAGGCTCGTCATTTGTAAGGTTTTGCTCACCTGTTAAAGTAATGAACGTGAAGATGAAAACGATGGCCTAAAAGGCACGTGTTTTGTCGTGTTTTTAACGAAGAAGACAGCATTTGTGGTCGACCTTTTTGTGGCCTGTGAGGTCGTGATACACCCCCGGTTCTTGTAGGTCGTTAATCTACTTAGAGTTTCTCGTTTCGTTGAATGCGGTCACAATCGTGTGGCAGGTGGTCGTTGTGGAATTCTTTTGTTATGAAAAACAGTCGACCTGTCCCCAGTCTGGTCAATATTAGGCCAACTGACAATGCCTAAATGCGCGGGTTTTCCACAATGTACTTGAAAAGGGGGGAGCAGGGAGGTTCACCTTCTGAAAGGAAGTCTTTCGGCCGCGGTCACGAGATTATGTACGGACATTGACATGAAGTTTTGTTCATTTCATTGTATAACTTTCATATTGTATTTGCTCACTCTTTTCTATGAGAATCATCTTAAACACATTTGTTTGCTTTCATATCTAGCGCTCATATTTTAGAACAAATGTCGGACTTGCATACGTTGGGCTTGAGTTGTCGGATTCGTTTATTTGGACCAAAGTTAGATTCCGATTCACATCCGATTGTGGCCAAAGTCGGCCAGTTTTACTGTGTTTGAAATGGTCCGATTCCTGCTTATTGGGGTGTGGTGTTTATCAGTTACTTTGCGACTTATCTGTTGGACCCTTTAGCAAGTACTCTTTGCGGCTAAAAAGCCCTATCCCTTTTTACTTTCGTATATTCATTAAAGCGAATAAGGACAATAAAATTAAATCTTTATATTCCATTGTAGAATTCCATCGATTTTTCTCTCTTAAGTATCAACGCATGCATTATGCACCAATCGGTTTATGATTTTTTGGTTGATACATTTCCTCCTTTCTGCCCTCCTTTAGCTAAAGGCCTACTCTCTCTCTAGAACCATCCACATCAACTCCTAATGCCCTATCTATCCCATAATCCTAGATGTGGCGCGTAGTGACGTCAACGAAGAATGTCGCAAACTGGCCTTTAGGACATTGTTCCTCCTGGATCAGGCCATTAAGAGTGAATTCTGATGGCCAGATCTCACTTGCAATGGCCGTGCGAGGGCGTGGAATTCGGATACAACGATGACTCCGCATTACTGGTCGCATGGATTTGTCTCGCTGTTCAAAGGAGCCTTGCGTTTCACGAATGGAAACTCTCTCGTTGTCTATTCACTTGATTCACGATTCAGCCGGAATCACTCTTGCAATTCGATCAGAAGTTGCTGCAAGGCCAACCAGGATGGCGTCGCATTTTCAAGGCAATGCATGCGAGATAGATGGTAACCAGAAAGCCGCGAGAACTTTGAGAATGCAAGCTACGCATACTTCAAGGACATCTTCAAGGCCGGTTTCCATTTGACGTTTTCGTCCGCGCGGGCGTTGTTCTCAAATTTCAACATGTGTAGTTCGAATCAAATGGTTGTGAACTCGCTCACGGGCGCACGAAAAGCCTAAATATAAATGGGCAATTTTAACATCTTCGTTGAGTGGTTGCGGCATCAAAGGAAATGGACTAATTAATCATCCATGACTGTAATTGAAAGTTTTAGCCAATAATGTCACCTATCCGTCCTTCACTTACCACTTTTCTCCCAACACGAAGCTCATGCGTGTATCAAACTCGATACAAGAACTTCTACAGCATTTACATGAACTTAGGCCGACCTCTACTTGGCCGCGCGTACGACGCGACAGAATTGGCGCATGCTCAAAGGCAATAAATCGAGAATCGCGTTTACAGGGCAGGCGGCTGCCCGTGACAATTTTCTGCACGTCTCACAGTCGAACTCAAGGCGACTTTACCAGTGGCTCCTTGTCCTACAATGACAAGGTGGGCCTATTCAGGGCCGTGATTCAGGTGGACATGTATCTCAGGGCTCTGCTTTCTTTCAAAGCTTACGTACGAGCGGCCAAGTGGATTCAAGTCCAATCAGACCAAACAGAATTCCATCAAAAATTGACCATTTTGCAAGGTCATAGGCCTGCTGTTTTGCCAGTTTTTCGCAAATGACACAAGTGCCCTCTCAGCTGTATCTCGTGAAATACTCATCAAATAATCACACCAACGCTATCCATAGCATCCTTAGGTTATAGTCTAGTGATTTCAAGTCCAATCAGACCAAAAAATATTCCATCATTTTGCAGGGTTATAGCCTTATTATTTCTGGAGATACAAAGCTTTTAGTGTTGGTTGCGATCACGCTAAAAACACAAGGCTATAGCCTTGCAAAAATGGTGATTTTTGACCCAAAAATGGAAATTCCAAATTTAGCACAGAATTAAAGGGCATGTTTAGTGAACATTGTGGTGGTGGTTTCACTCTTGTATGATCATTATTTCTGGAGATACAAGCTTTTAGTGTTGGTTGCGATCCGCTAAAAACACAAGGCTATAGCCTTGCAAAAATGGTGATTTTTGACCCAAAAATGGAAATTCCAAATTTAGCACAGAATTAAAGGGCATGTTTAGTGAAACATTTGGTGGTGGTTTCACTCTTGTATGATCATTATTTCTGGAGATACAAGCTTTTAGTGTTGGTTGCGATCGCTAAAAACACAAGGCTATAGCCTTGCAAAAATGGTGATTTTTGACCCAAAAATGGAAATTCCAAATTTAGCACAGAATTAAAGGGCATGTTTAGTGAAACATTGTGGTGGTGGTTTCACTCTTGTATGATCATTATTTCTGGAGATACAAAGCTTTTAGTGTTGGTTGCGATCCGCTAAAAACACAAGGCTATAGCCTTGCAAAAATGGTGATTTTTGACCCAAAAATGGAAATTCCAAATTTAGCACAGAATTAAAGGGCATGTTTAGTGAGACATTTGGTGGTGGTTTCACTCTTGTATGATCATTATTTCTGGAGATACAAGCTTTTAGTGTTGGTTGCGACCGCTAAAAACACAAGGCTATAGCCTTGCAAAAATGGTGATTTTTGACCCAAAAATGGAAATTCCAAATTTAGCACAGAATTAAAGGCATGTTTAGTGAACATTGTGGTGGTGGTTTCACTCTTGTATGATCATTATTTCTGGAGATACAGAGCTTTTAGTGTTGGTTGCGATCCCGCTAAAAACACAAGGCTATAGCCTTGCAAAAATGGTGATTTTTGACCCAAAAATGGAAATTCCAAATTTAGCACAGAATTAAAGGGCATGTTTAGTGAGACATTGTGGTGGTGGTTTCACTCTTGTATGATCATTATTTCTGGAGATACAAGCTTTTAGTGTTGGTTGCGATCCCGCTAAAAACACAAGGCTATAGCCTTGCAAAAATGGTGATTTTTGACCCAAAAATGGAAATTCCAAATTTAGCACAGAATTAAAGGGCATGTTTAGTGACATTGTGGTGGTGGTTTCACTCTTGTATGATCATTATTTCTGGAGATACAAGCTTTTAGTGTTGGTTGCGATCCGCTAAAAACACAAGGCTATAGCCTTGCAAAAATGGTGATTTTTGACCCAAAAATGGAAATTCCAAATTTAGCACAGAATTAAAGGGCATGTTTAGTGAACATTGTGGTGGTGGTTTCACTCTTGTATGATCATTATTTCTGGAGATACAAGCTTTTAGTGTTGGTTGCGATCCGCTAAAAACACAAGGCTATAGCCTTGCAAAAATGGTGATTTTTGACCCAAAAATGGAAATTCCAAATTTAGCACAGAATTAAAGGGCATGTTTAGTGAGACATTTGTGGTGGTTTCACTCTTGTATGATCATTATTTCTGGAGATACAAGCTTTTAGTGTTGGTTGCGATCCGCTAAAAACACAAGGCTATAGCCTTGCAAAAATGGTGATTTTTGACCCAAAAATGGAAATTCCAAATTTAGCACAGAATTAAAGGCATGTTTAGTGAACATTGTGGTGGTGGTTTCACTCTTGTATGATCATTATTTCTGGAGATACAAGCTTTTAGTGTTGGTTGCGATCCGCTAAAAACACAAGGCTATAGCCTTGCAAAAATGGTGATTTTTGACCCAAAAATGGAAATTCCAAATTTAGCACAGAATTAAAGGCATGTTTAGTGAACATTGTGGTGGTGGTTTCACTCTTGTATGATCATTATTTCTGGAGATACAAGCTTTTAGTGTTGGTTGCGACCGCTAAAAACACAAGGCTATAGCCTTGCAAAAATGGTGATTTTTGACCCAAAAATGGAAATTCCAAATTTAGCACAGAATTAAAGGGCATGTTTAGTGAGACATTGTGTGGTGGTTTCACTCTTGTATGATCATTATTTCTGGAGATACAAGCTTTTAGTGTTGGTTGCGATCCGCTAAAAACACAAGGCTATAGCCTTGCAAAAATGGTGATTTTTGACCCAAAAATGGAAATTCCAAATTTAGCACAGAATTAAAGGGCATGTTTAGTGAAACATTGTGGTGGTGGTTTCACTCTTGTATGATCATTATTTCTGGAGATACAAGCTTTTAGTGTTGGTTGCGATCTCCTAAAAACACAAGGCTATAGCTTGCAAAAATGGTGATTTTTGACCCAAAATGGAAATTCCAAATTTAGCACAGAATTAAAGGGCATGTTTAGTGAACATTGTGGTGGTGGTTTCACTCTTGTATGATCATTATTTCTGGAGATACAGCTTTTAGTGTTGGTTGCGATCCCTAAAAACACAAGGCTATAGCCTTGCAAAAATGGTGATTTTTGACCCAAAAATGGAAATTCCAAATTTAGCACAGAATTAAAGGGCATGTTTAGTGAAATTGTGGTGGTGGTTTCACTCTTGTATGATCATTATTTCTGGAGATACAAGCTTTTAGTGTTGGTTGCGATCCCGCTAAAAACACAAGGCTATAGCCTTGCAAAAATGGTGATTTTTGACCCAAAAATGGAAATTCCAAATTTAGCACAGAATTAAAGGCATGTTAGTGAGTGAGATTGTGGTGGTGGTTTCACTCTTGTATGATCATTATTTCTGGAGATACAAGCTTTTAGTGTTGGTTGCGATCCGCTAAAAACACAAGGCTATAGCCTTGCAAAAATGGTGATTTTTGACCCAAAAATGGAAATTCCAAATTTAGCACAGAATTAAAGGCATGTTTAGTGAACATTGTGGTGGTGGTTTCACTCTTGTATGATCATTATTTCTGGAGATACAAAGCTTTTAGTGTTGGTTGCGATTTCCCTAAAAACACAAGGCTATAGCCTTGCAAAAATGGTGATTTTTGACCCAAAAATGGAAATTCCAAATTTAGCACAGAATTAAAGGGCATGTTTAGTGAGACATTGTGGTGGTGGTTTCACTCTTGTATGATCATTATTTCTGGAGATACAGAGCTTTTAGTGTTGGTTGCGATCCTGCTAAAAACACAAGGCTATAGCCTTGCAAAAATGGTGATTTTTGACCCAAAAATGGAAATTCCAAATTTAGCACAGAATTAAAGGGCATGTTTAGTGAAACATTGTGGTGGTGGTTTCACTCTTGTATGGTCATTATTTCTGGAGATACTAAGCTTTTAGTGTTGGTTGCGATTCTGCAAAAACACAAGGCTATAGCCTTGCAAAAATGGTGATTTTTGACCCAAAAATGGAAATTCCAAATTTAGCACAGAATTAAAGGGCATGTTTAGTGAGACATTGTGGTGGTGGTTTCACTCTTGTATGATCATTATTTCTGGAGATACAAGCTTTTAGTGTTGGTTGCGATCCGCTAAAAACACAAGGCTAT
>ML133395.1:2587901-2611568 GCA_003864495.1 Nemopilema nomurai
TCTGGAGATACAAGCTTTTAGTGTTGGTTGCGATCGCTAAAAACACAAGGCTATAGCCTTGCAAAAATGGTGATTTTTGACCCAAAAATGGAAATTCCAAATTTAGCACAGAATTAAAGGCATGTTTAGTGAAACATTGTGGTGGTGGTTTCACTCTTGTATGATCATTATTTCTGGAGATACAAGCTTTTAGTGTTGGTTGCGATCCGCTAAAAACACAAGGCTATAGCCTTGCAAAAATGGTGATTTTTGACCCAAAAATGGAAATTCCAAATTTAGCACAGAATTAAAGGGCATGTTTAGTGAAACATTGTGGTGGTGGTTTCACTCTTGTATGATCATTATTTCTGGAGATACAAGCTTTTAGTTGGTTGCGATCCGCTAAAAACACAAGGCTATAGCCTTGCAAAAATGGTGATTTTTGACCCAAAAATGGAAATTCCAAATTTAGCACAGAATTAAAGGGCATGTTTAGTGAGACATTGTGGTGGTGGTTTCACTCTTGTATGATCATTATTTCTGGAGATACAGAGCTTTTAGTGTTGGTTGCGATCCGCTAAAAACACAAGGCTATAGCCTTGCAAAAATGGTGATTTTTGACCCAAAAATGGAAATTCCAAATTTAGCACAGAATTAAAGGCATGTTTAGTGAAACATTGTGGTGGTGGTTTCACTCTTGTATGATCATTATTTCTGGAGATACAAGCTTTTAGTGTTGGTTGCGATCCGCTAAAAACACAAGGCTATAGCCTTGCAAAAATGGTGATTTTTGACCCAAAAATGGAAATTCCAAATTTAGCACAGAATTAAAGGCATGTTTAGTGAACATTGTGGTGGTGGTTTCACTCTTGTATGATCATTATTTCTGGAGATACAGAGCTTTTAGTGTTGGTTGCGATCCGCTAAAAACACAAGGCTATAGCCTTGCAAAAATGGTGATTTTTGACCCAAAAATGGAAATTCCAAATTTAGCACAGAATTAAAGGCATGTTTAGTGAACATTGTGGTGGTGGTTTCACTCTTGTATGATCATTATTTCTGGAGATACAAGCTTTTAGTGTTGGTTGCGATCCGCTAAAAACACAAGGCTATAGCCTTGCAAAAATGGTGATTTTTGACCCAAAAATGGAAATTCCAAATTTAGCACAGAATTAAAGGCATGTTTAGTGAACATTGTGGTGGTGGTTTCACTCTTGTATGATCATTATTTCTGGAGATACAGAGCTTTTAGTGTTGGTTGCGATCCGCTAAAAACACAAGGCTATAGCCTTGCAAAAATGGTGATTTTTGACCCAAAAATGGAAATTCCAAATTTAGCACAGAATTAAAGGGCATGTTTAGTGAACATTGTGGTGGTGGTTTCACTCTTGTATGATCATTATTTCTGGAGATACAAGCTTTTAGTGTTGGTTGCGATCGCTAAAAACACAAGGCTATAGCCTTGCAAAAATGGTGATTTTTGACCCAAAAATGGAAATTCCAAATTTAGCACAGAATTAAAGGCATGTTTAGTGAACATTGTGGTGGTGGTTTCACTCTTGTATGATCATTATTTCTGGAGATACAGAGCTTTTAGTGTTGGTTGCGATCCCGCTAAAAACACAAGGCTATAGCCTTGCAAAAATGGTGATTTTTGACCCAAAAATGGAAATTCCAAATTTAGCACAGAATTAAAGGGCATGTTTAGTGAACATTGTGGTGGTGGTTTCACTCTTGTATGATCATTATTTCTGGAGATACAAGCTTTTAGTGTTGGTTGCGATCCGCTAAAAACACAAGGCTATAGCCTTGCAAAAATGGTGATTTTTGACCCAAAAATGGAAATTCCAAATTTAGCACAGAATTAAAGGCATGTTTAGTGAACATTGTGGTGGTGGTTTCACTCTTGTATGATCATTATTTCTGGAGATACAAGCTTTTAGTGTTGGTTGCGATTCCGCTAAAAACACAAGGCTATAGCCTTGCAAAAATGGTGATTTTTGACCCAAAAATGGAAATTCCAAATTTAGCACAGAATTAAAGGCATGTTTAGTGAACATTTGGTGGTGGTTTCACTCTTGTATGATCATTATTTCTGGAGATACAGAGCTTTTAGTGTTGGTTGCGATCCCGCTAAAAACACAAGGCTATAGCCTTGCAAAAATGGTGATTTTTGACCCAAAAATGGAAATTCCAAATTTAGCACAGAATTAAAGGCATGTTTAGTGAGACATTGTGGTGGTTTCACTCTTGTATGATCATTATTTCTGGAGATACAAGCTTTTAGTGTTGGTTGCGATCCGCTAAAAACACAAGGCTATAGCCTTGCAAAAATGGTGATTTTTGACCCAAAAATGGAAATTCCAAATTTAGCACAGAATTAAAGGCATGTTTAGTGAACATTGTGGTGGTGGTTTCACTCTTGTATGATCATTATTTCTGGAGATACAAGCTTTTAGTGTTGGTTGCGATCCGCTAAAAACACAAGGCTATAGCCTTGCAAAAATGGTGATTTTTGACCCAAAAATGGAAATTCCAAATTTAGCACAGAATTAAAGGCATGTTTAGTGAAACATTGTGGTGGTGGTTTCACTCTTGTATGATCATTATTTCTGGAGATACAAGCTTTTAGTGTTGGTTGCGATCGCTAAAAACACAAGGCTATAGCCTTGCAAAAATGGTGATTTTTGACCCAAAAATGGAAATTCCAAATTTAGCACAGAATTAAAGGCATGTTTAGTGAAACATTGTGGTGGTGGTTTCACTCTTGTATGATCATTATTTCTGGAGATACAGAGCTTTTAGTGTTGGTTGCGATCCGCTAAAAACACAAGGCTATAGCCTTGCAAAAATGGTGATTTTTGACCCAAAAATGGAAATTCCAAATTTAGCACAGAATTAAAGGGCATGTTTAGTGAGACATTGTGGTGGTGGTTTCACTCTTGTATGATCATTATTTCTGGAGATACAAAGCTTTTAGTGTTGGTTGCGATCCGCTAAAAACACAAGGCTATAGCCTTGCAAAAATGGTGATTTTTGACCCAAAAATGGAAATTCCAAATTTAGCACAGAATTAAAGGGCATGTTTAGTGAAACATTGTGGTGGTGGTTTCACTCTTGTATGATCATTATTTCTGGAGATACAAGCTTTTAGTGTTGGTTGCGATTCTGCTAAAAACACAAGGCTATAGCCTTGCAAAAATGGTGATTTTTGACCCAAAAATGGAAATTCCAAATTTAGCACAGAATTAAAGGCATGTTTAGTGAACATTGTGGTGGTGGTTTCACTCTTGTATGATCATTATTTCTGGAGATACAAGCTTTTAGTGTTGGTTGCGATCGCTAAAAACACAAGGCTATAGCCTTGCAAAAATGGTGATTTTTGACCCAAAAATGGAAATTCCAAATTTAGCACAGAATTAAAGGGCATGTTTAGTGAAACATTGTGGTGGTGGTTTCACTCTTGTATGATCATTATTTCTGGAGATACAGAGCTTTTAGTGTTGGTTGCGATCCGCTAAAAACACAAGGCTATAGCCTTGCAAAAATGGTGATTTTTGACCCAAAAATGGAAATTCCAAATTTAGCACAGAATTAAAGGCATGTTTAGTGAAACATTGTGGTGGTGGTTTCACTCTTGTATGATCATTATTTCTGGAGATACAAAGCTTTTAGTGTTGGTTGCGATCGCTAAAAACACAAGGCTATAGCCTTGCAAAAATGGTGATTTTTGACCCAAAAATGGAAATTCCAAATTTAGCACAGAATTAAAGGCATGTTTAGTGAACATTGTGGTGGTGGTTTCACTCTTGTATGATCATTATTTCTGGAGATACAGAGCTTTTAGTGTTGGTTGCGATCCGCTAAAAACACAAGGCTATAGCCTTGCAAAAATGGTGATTTTTGACCCAAAAATGGAAATTCCAAATTTAGCACAGAATTAAAGGGCATGTTTAGTGAACATTGTGGTGGTGGTTTCACTCTTGTATGATCATTATTTCTGGAGATACAGAGCTTTTAGTGTTGGTTGCGATCCCGCTAAAAACACAAGGCTATAGCCTTGCAAAAATGGTGATTTTTGACCCAAAAATGGAAATTCCAAATTTAGCACAGAATTAAAGGCATGTTTAGTGAAACATTGTGGTGGTGGTTTCACTCTTGTATGATCATTATTTCTGGAGATACAGAGCTTTTAGTGTTGGTTGCGATCCCGCTAAAAACACAAGGCTATAGCCTTGCAAAAATGGTGATTTTTGACCCAAAAATGGAAATTCCAAATTTAGCACAGAATTAAAAGGCATGTTTAGTGAAACATTTGTGGTGGTTTCACTCTTGTATGATCATTATTTCTGGAGATACAAAGCTTTAGTGTTGGTTGCGATTCTGCTAAAAACACAAGGCTATAGCCTTGCTAAAATTGAAATCACTAGACTAGGATCTGAGGAAGCTATGGATAGCATTGGTGTGATTATTTGATAAGTATTTCATGAGATACAGCTGAGAGGGCACTTGTGTCATTTGCGAAAAACTGGCAAAACAGTAAGCCTATAATCTTGCAAAATGGTAAATTTTTGATGGAACTTTCTTTGGTCTGATTGGACTTGAAATCACTAGACTAGGATCTGAGGATGCTATGGATAACATTGGTGGGATTTTTCGATGACTATTTCACGAGATACAGCTGCGAGGGCACTTGTGCCATTTGCAAAAAACTGGCAAACAGTAAGCCTATAATCTTGCAAAATGGACTATGACCAAAAAAAAATTCCATCAAAAATTGACCATTTTGCAAGATTATAGGCTTACTGTTTGCCAGTTTTTTGCAAATGGCACAAGTGCCCTCTCAGCTGTATCTCGTGAAATACTCATCAAATAATCACACCAATGCTATTCATAGCATCCTTAGATCCTAGTCTATTGATTTCAAGTCCAATCAGACCAAACAAAATTCCATCAAAAATTGACCATTTTGCAAGGCTATAGGCTTACTGTTTGCCAGTTTTTTGCAAATGGCACAAGTGCCCTCTCAGCTGTATCTCGTGAAATACTTATCAAATAATCACACCAATGCTATCCATAGCATCCTCAGATCCTTGTCTATTGATTTCAAGTCAAATCAGACCAGAGAAAATTCCATCAAAAATTGACCATTTTGCAAGGCTATAGGCTTACTGTTTGCCAGTTTTTTGCAAATGGCACAAGTGCCCTCTCAGCTGTATCTCGTGAAATACTTATCAAATAATCACACCAATGCTATCCATAGCATCCTCAGATCCTTGTCTATTGATTTCAAGTCAAATCAGACCAGAGAAAATTCCATTAAAAATTGACCATTTTGCAAGGCTATAGGCTTACTGTTTGCCAGTTTTTTGCAAATGGCACAAGTGCCCTCTCAGCTGTATCTCGTGAAATACTTATCAAATAATGACACCAATGCTATTCATAGCATCCTCAGATCCTAGTCTATTGATTTCAAGTCCAATCAAACCAAACAAAATTCCATCAAAAATTGACCATTTTGCAAGGCTATAGGCTTACTGTTTGCCAGTTTTTTGCAAATAGCACAAGTGCCCTCTCAGCTGTATCTCGTGAAATACTCATCAAATAATCACACCAATGCTATCCATAGCATCCTTAGATCCTAGTCTATTGATTTCAAGTCCAATCAGACCAAACAAAATTCCATCAAAAATTGACCATTTTGCAAGGCTATAGGCTTACTGTTTGCCAGTTTTTTGCAAATGGCACAAGTGCCCTCTCAGCTGTATCTCGTGAAATACTCATCATATAATCACACCAATGCTATCCATAGCATCCTCAGATCCTAGTCTATTGATTTCAAGTCCAATCAGACCAAACAAAATTCCATCAAAAATTGACCATTTTGCAAGGTTATAGGCTTACTGTTTTGCCAGTTTTTCACAAATGACATAGGGACTCCTTCGGCTGTAGATGGTGATAAATACTGACCATTTAATTACAGAAAAAGAATCCATTGCAACTTTATGTCTTAGTCTACGGTTTTGACGCCTCACTAAACCGAACAAGATACCTTAAAAAATTGAACTGTTTCGAAGGCTATTGGATATTTGTTGTGTTGTGTTTTGCTTGTGACACAAGAACTTCAAAGTCTGTGACTCTTGAACTACTGGCCATTAGAATAGAATCATATAGAATAATTCTCACAAATAGTACAGTTTGTGCTCGTCAAATAGCCACTCTTTTGGCGCAATTTTTGCTAATGTTTAGTGCAAGGTTCTAAAGTTTTTTGTCGTAGTAGCCTCACTTACAATTATTGCCTCAAATTCCCAGTCTTCCATTGTATGCGGGGGGTTCCGGCATGGTTTTTCACCAGTCCAGATTCTGCAAAGGCTATTAATATGGTATGCATTGCCTTTGGTGTATAAGTTGCTGGCAGCGTTTATTTACAAGATATCATGTGACCAGTTGCCCTGGGCAATATCATATAGTTATGCAACATCTCTACTCTTTCAGTCTACGTCCGCCGAAGGTTTTGAGAGACACACAGCTCATGCCACGTGACTTGTTTTTAAGTTGCATAACTTGACTTTGGCAGCAATTCCTTACTAAGGCTGCTGTAGGTACTTGCATAGTCATTTGCAAAAGTGGCCGACGAATGTATATGCATTCTGCGTAGAAGGTTAATTTAAGTTGGCTTGCTCAGGGAGGCTTTTCGGCGTGGACAGAACATTAACGTTCTAACGAAAGATATCGGGATAATAAATGATTTATTTTGACTATGAATGAGCAATTTACCTTAGGAGAATGGTTTTGTGCATGCGGCATTTTAATTGCAAACAGTAACAGCAACAGTCTTTGCTCAAAGTTGTTTGTGAGTTGTGACAATTGCCTAAAAGAGGATAAAATACTTGTTGTTTGTGACAATTGCCTAAAAGAGGATAAAATACTTGTTGTTTGTGACAATTGCCTAAAAGAGGATAAAATACTTGTTGTTTGTGACAATTGCCTAAAAGAGGATAAAATACTTGTTGTTTGTGACAATTGCCTAAAAGAGGATAAAATACTTGTTGTTTGTGACAATTGCCTAAAAGAGGATAAAATACTTGTTGTTTGTGACAATTGCCTAAAAGAGGATAAAATACTTTTAGTGATGATACACTTTCTGGTGGTATACTTTCTCGAAATTGCAATAGAGTACATTAGGAGCAGCTTTGTAAAATTCTGTGCGTTTGATATACAGGTTATAGGATGAAACATCCAGTATTATTACTAATACCACGCACTTGCACCTAACCGTAGCTGTTTTGTTTGATACGAATCAAGAACATCCATACAATACCAGGTCTATGTACTTATCACTGCTATTTGCGCCATTACTGCGGGCATCATATATGGAAAGAATAGGTGATGCGCATACCGCTTGACTGGTTGAAAGCAAACTTTGTAAACATGTTTATTCAAAATGATGATCAATATGCTTGCCCGGGAATTGCTGATTATCAGTTATGTTTGTTTATTAGACACCAAATTTATTTATACTATGGTATAACTATTAGGCAATGGTTCAATATCTGTGGGAGACGGCAATCAATGAGACTTTTGGCAATGGACGATCATAGAGGAGACATGACGAATGTAGATGGAGAATGTGTTGAACACCTCAATGACTTCAATTTGCTTTGGTCGTACATCACAAACATTGATGGAGGAATCATACAGCTTCAAACGGCTTGAGTTTTGGAGATTCATCATACAAACCATGCGTTTAAATTAAAGCTAACTTAAAATATATTTTAAGCAGCATCATATGTAGCCATTTCTTCTGATTTATTCATTTTGAAGATCTTCGTTTCATCTGAGGTCAAAGATCTTTGAAAGAGTCTGCTTTGCAGAGATCTCTTTACCCTTCCTTTTTCGTAAAATGATTACACCATCTTCATAGATTTTAATTTACCCAAGTGCTATAATGCATGTCTATCCATCAACATTAACCTTCCAGGCTTCGGATCACCGTATCTATATTTATCTCGTCATTGCGTCATCCACTTTAAATCAGCTGTTGTTGTGTACAACTTGCCCACTAACAAGTGCCTGTTATCGATTGTTTGTGGCCCTGTGGTCAAATGGGCCCTTCTCCACCTAAATCCTCTTCACTTTTAATGACTGTTTCCTAAATGCAAATTGAAATTTTCCCCTAAGGAGATTATTCGATAATTCCCACTGTATTGAGATAATAAGCAAATCCTTTTGGCTTACGTGTACTGTGTGGTTGATGTACTCCTCCGCGATGCCATTTGATTATTGATTTGATTCATCTTTGTCTATTCATCTTCATCAATCTTTTTGCAGGCAGAATACACTTCATGAGCTTCCATTTCAAATGCTCATAATCGTCGACTTGGAAACTTCCCCTGTGAAGTTAATTGCAAGAGTCATTGGCTGACATTCATACAAACGCCTCACAACAATACTGCGGCGTTAAAAGGCCACAAAACACTAATTCAAGCCTCAAGAAATTCTCAAATGCTGTATAAAATGCTGGCAAGCGTGCCAACAGAGGTTCACCTCACGGCCCTTGTTGAAAAGCTGAACATTGATAATGGTTACAAAGAAATAAAGTTCCAATAGTCTCTTTGCAAATTATAAGCGGGCACAGACATTAAGTCGGCCCCCAAACAAGGGGCTCTGCTTAAGGCCAGTAACTAGAGGCAAGGATAATAGATTGTCCGTGTCATTAAAGAGGTTCAAATGGGCCTACATTCCTTGAAAGTTGTGACACTGGACTGTAAAAGAGAGGAAAAGAACTTTTTCACACTCTTCTCCACACAATAAGTCAAATATCCCTTGTGCATGAAACCATGCAGGATACGTTTCCAAAATTTAATGATGAAGAAATTGTTCCTCATTGACTGAAGTTGCCAGGAACTGTCACATGTTAAGTTGGCAATAAAAACTTTTTTGGCCAATAATAAGGGGTTTAGTTCCAAAGTAGATGGGTTTTTGTTACATTTCAGGGTGCATGATACAAATGGGTCAATAGACACTTTAGTATTTCACTTAATTAAGTAAGATATGATCAAGGACACTTAACCAGAAAAGGTCCTCAGAGACATGTCATAACCACAAGAATCCATATTTTCATATATCTCCCTAACCTAAACGCCTTGACAAATATTAGAAATATCAATGTCCACTCACGAGGCTACTAATTCAGAAAATTAATAACTGCTTTCGCTAAAACATGAATCCTTCCGTAATGAACCTTAATTTAAGTTTCTATTAATGTTGGAAACAAAGCCGTGGATAGCATTGCGAAGCGGGTAAGCTGATTTCCACCGTTTAAGTGCGGCTTTGGGTAATTGGGGATGTCGCAAGACGGATGACGAAAGCAAACATGAAGCAACCTGTTCATTGACAAAGTCAGGTACAAGGCCCATTTAATGGCCATGACGAGATAAAAAAAGCAGCAAAGATGTCAGCTTGAATGCTAGTTGTTATCGACAGAATCCTATTTACTCAAAAATTTAAGCCAATTCGAATAGTGTGTGTCGTTGAAATGTGTATGGTGTTGATTTTAATTCGATACAAACCACGTATCGAGGTTTTCAACTAAAGGAGGCGGTCTTACTAATCTCTTCTAAACCTTTTGCTCAACCCCCGGCTCCAAAGCTTTGCTCAAGGCAAGGCGTCTAGGACATTGACTACAGCAGGGAGGTTAGGCAGGACAAAAACCACGCTCTCATTAGTCGTAGACAGGTGCTTTGCTAGAAAAAGCAGGTTTTATTCATCAAGTACAACTTTGGCTCGATATCTTAAATATTAATTTCGTGTTTGATTGCGATGGCAACAATCGGATGTTAATGTCACCTCGGAAAGTATCACCGTTTGGAAAGCAGGGTCAACTCTCGCTTCAATCCGTTAGACACCAAGAAGAATTAGTGCTAAAAATTCAGTAAACAAGGCAATTCAGCATTGTCACGGAAGACAAAGAAGTGTTGTACGAATAGGTAACACAGACAGTAAAACAAAATTTCCACCTTGGATTGAGATCGTTCTTGTAACACGACGAATGCTGGTCATTTTCTCGACAGATCTCGTGCACGCGATACTCCAACTTGAAAGCAGAATCATTGGAAGTTTAGCTGATCGTTAACCGAAAAGCCAAACAGTAACTAGGGTTTGTGAAAGTCACACCAGCTAATTGAATTTAGATTACTCCATCAGATGGCCTTGGAAAGGGAGCAGACAGTAATGGGTGCAAGATAAAGCCTCTGAATTTTCAGGCCAGTTTCTTATCAAAGAACGTACCACTGGGTGGTCAGAATTCTGCTATCGCTCACATTGGAATGCGATAACGCGCTGCAAAAGTGATGATTTTTTGGCCTAAAGCTTTCATTCAAGAATTATCAAGAGAACGGCTTTCCTTGTTCGACCTGGTTGAAGAGCACTTAGTTTTTGTATCATAATTATTTGGATTCGCATTTTTGAGAACGTTATTGCAAAAAGACATGAGTTATCAGAAGCTCTTACTGGAATACGCGCAAACGCTGTCGAATTTCGAGAAATCGCTCGACGAAACTGGCGGGAAAAGGCTACGATGGGAGAAGGATGAAGCCATGGGAAACAGCAAGTTTCGATGGACAGGCACGAAAGTTAGGTACGCCCACGTCGTAAATCGCAGCTTGCAGATGAACCTCGACAAAAACGTGACTGTCTGGGCGAAAACACACGGGAGCACGTGCAATGAAATCGAGTCGAAGCAACGTGAGTTGTGGGTGGCGCAAATAAAGCGAAACAACCACGCCGGTACATCCTATTTGAACCGCCATGGAAAGCCGACGCTCAAGATCGTAAAACCGTTGGTTTATAAACAAACGAACGCCTCTCCGCAACAGCTGAATGCGACGGCAACGCCGTTTAGCACCGCGTCAGACTTTTCAATATACAGAAGGCCGTACGACCCAACTGAGCGTGAAGCCCAAACCGACAGCGCGCAAAAGCTCCCGGCTGTTGAGAAGGCGCAGGCAAAACAGGCCTCGAGAATCGCCTGGTACTCAGGGTCCTCCACAGCGTCAACATCACCGTTGTACTCTGACGCATCTCCAGTGTTTGAGAGAGAGACTGCTGTTCGAAGGGCGTCGACATCGGCACATCTTGACATGAAGAAGGAACCCTTGCTCGCACGGAGAAGATGTTCCGCTCGCTGAGGGCAGAGTGTCTTATAAAATTGGGACATTTCATTATCACCTAATCATCAAGTTCATTTTGAACTTGTTATAATCAGCTGTATCATTAACTCTCCTTTCCTTCAATCAGTCATTTGTTATTCTGATAAATATATCAACTACAGCTTGTATATTACAGATACAGCTTATTTCCACTTCAAAAACCTGTTTCTATCTTTCGTAAAATCTTTATCCATAATAGTAAGCCACAAAAACTAGGCAACACTGTAAAAGTTCCCCCCTTTTCTTGCTGTATTTTTTTAAAGGACTGCATGCAGCGTTTTAATGGGGTCTATACGGTAGAACGAGCTTGGCGGTAATAGTTCCTTTCACGTCAAGAAGACCTAGAGACCATAGCAGAACATTACAACTTGTAGTAAATTAGGGTTCACGAATAGAGAACTTAATCGTCCTCAGTATCAAAGTAATAGTGAATCCACCGTGACATATTAACTATAATGAAGAACATGGATCACGCTATAATCCAGGTGAATGCAGCTGATGAAGAAAGCTCTATGTATGCATGTTTTGTGCGCGTGTAAAGTTGATTTGATCTAAAAGAAACTTTTAAACGATTGTGAAAGAAAGAAACTGATTTCGCAAAATAGGCGTGTTGGGAAGAGGGTGTGAATTTACAAAATAATGGCAGATTTCAATACAGTTTAAAGGGTAGTTTGGTCTATGAATAGTGGTGTGATACAGATATGAATCCTCGCCATTCTATAAGTCATTGGTCTCATACACAAGTCAAAAAGGCACCATAGAAAGTAAAATCATAGTTCACGAGAAAAGGAAACTTTGTGTTTTTGATGTCACACGAGGGCTGGTTAATAACTGACACAGTATGCCGTGAAGTATAGGCTCGAAGTATGTCCGATTGTGCGTAGCGCCGCTTTTAGGTCTTCTTATAGCTAATTAATGGTGGTCAAATCTACTCTCTACACAAGAAATGCCAAAAAGAAGTTTGCAGAATTAAAGAATCAATCCAATTTCATACTCTAAAAAATTCACGTTTCGCTAAATTGACGAAATAATTTTCCTATTTTCTTTTCGTAGGGCTTTCAAGATGGTCACAGGAGCATTTGCACTAAAGGAGCGAGCCATTGAAACCTTATAAATGATGGCTAATTGACGAAAATATCATTCGATTGATTTAATTGTGAAAGAAAGTCTTGAAGTTCAAACCCTAGTTTAACCGATTTTTATTTCATCAAGTAATGTGCGGTCTGAAGATTGGGCGGATAATCAGAAACGCCTGCGCAGAGGAGAGGCAGAGGAGAGGCGTGGGTGTGAAATTCAATACAAGGTTCTAAATCGTGACGCATCCATTGAATGATCGATGTGCAATCCCTACTGCGCATGCTCTGAAGATGTGTTTACTGGATTGTGAAATATTCGCCATCAAAATCCATTCAAGAGCGATTCTGATGGATGCTATTTTCGCATCAAAACGATCTCAACTCGCGAATGCTGAACACGGGTTTGGAAACTGCTAGTTGTTGTTTAGAAATCAAAACATTTAAAAAGCCTTTTCAGCATAAAGAGAAAACTCTTTCAAAAATTATCGGCTTATGCATCATTCATTAACTTCTTGTTTATGTCCGAGATCGAAAAATTAAAACTTCTTTACAAACGCCTATGTCATGCCTAAATACAACTTGATTCTATGCATTTTTTATAATAGAATTTTCTCTCTTGCAGCTGTGTGATCGCAAACTAACATCAGAAAAGGACTTAATTCTAGAGAGCAAAGGCCGCGGTACTATGCCCTGGAATTGACAAAAGGAGTCAAAGACAAATTTTTTTAAAAAGTAGCAGTTAACTAGCCGCTGGAAAAAAGAATCGCCCAAGTTGTTAATTGAAAGAGATGGCAAAGTTGCAAGCTATTTGCAATTTGCAATCACAGTGACAAAGCTTTTGCGTATATAATTTCCGTTGCGAAATGCCGAAACGCATGGAGGTGTTTAAAAATGCAAGAGGAATGAATTTTACTGATGAAGTACGATCGGTTAATTGAAAAATCATGGAAAATCATCAGAGCTCTAGTCTTGAAAGATTAGCACGGATTTAAATATGAATACATTTATATGTGGGTTTCTAATTACTTTAAAAGGACGATGGAAAAATTTCAAGTCTGGTTACGCCTAACCCATGAGTTGCCTATCCGATTCCTTTATCCTCACTAAAATAAATATTCTGGTGCAGCAACTATCAATAATCCGATTTTGGTGAACGTTTTGAGATCATTACCGCTTCCACTAGTTGGAGATCATGGGTCGCACTAAACCATGTCCTGCAATTTTAGATTAAATCGCATTAGGTTACGTCATGGCTTGGCAACTCTCTTGAATGTTCTCGTACTGAATCGAATGGGGTGAAGCAAGGAAAAACAAATGTGAAATAATAGAATAGTTTATGTGAAAACGTAAGTCAAATGAAAATCCTCAATATCAGGAAGAAACATGTGTAGATATGCAATAAAAAACATTGATTTGGGTGGAAAAGGCCGCTGTATGTGCGAAACGTACATGGAGCATGATCTCCTAAAAGGCCTTCTACGCTCTTTCATTTCATTTCATTTTACTTGTTTATGAAGGGTAGCCCGTCAGCATAGCTGATTTTCAAGGGGCCCTCCATTTTCAATACTTACAAATAAATATAATATGTAAATAACTAAATTAACCTAATTACAATTCAATACAAAACTTTGAACAATCCTTTTAAAAAACGTATCAAAAACTGTTAAAAACCCATTTAAACCCCCTTTTAAAACCCTACAACAATCTAAAATATGCATGTACAATATGAAAAATTTCCTGACTTTAAGTTATCAGGTGCGAAAAGTGTATTTGATATTCAGTTGAATGAAAGAAGGAACAAAGTTTATGTTTGAGTTTTCCTTTATTTCAAATCATAAAAACTGCATTTATTGCTTGTGCTGTTGTACTTTGAATAATCTGTGCAGCTCCCAAACTAACAAAGATATGCGACAACAAACTCTGCTGCGCTTTGCACTTACGTGAAAAGAGATAGAAGAGATAGTAATGCAATAATACTGTCTAGGCCTGTTTACAAGAATCTTGAAGATAGCATCATGCAATTATTCTCTGGGTTTATATAAACATCACCTTTGCATCATCTTTTGCCATTCCTAATTGCTTTTTGAAATTAAATTCACAATCATTTAGTATTGGTGCAAATCTTAATTGAACAAAGATCTGAACAATTAAAAGTAACTTTTAAAAAGTTGTATAAAATACCATGTTTATGAACATAATTTATCTGGTTTTCAATTACCAAGCAACAGCAACCACTTCAAAAAATTAACTCGAGGTTTTTTGTGATGCAATATGGCGTCCGGAAGATCGAGAAGCGATAAAGCTAGGGGCGAGAAAGTTTATCGGAGAATTGAAAATAAGGTTGAGGATGGAGATTATTACGAGGCAACTCAAATAGCAAAAACTCTTTTCTTCAGGTAGGAAAACCAGCCCTTTTAATAAATCGTATAAGATTCATGCAATCGGTCTCTCTCTGGAGAGCTCCCGGAACTCTAAAATGGACATCTAGTAGCTAGTAGTTAGATATACTCTTAAACTTCAATAAAAAAATATTCTTTTTTGGATTAGTCTGGTAGCAACTTAAAAATTAAGTTTAGGTTGTACCCTTGGAACTCATTTCCAATTAAAAACAGTCAAAGGAAGAGGGAGGGGTTGAAGTTTTCTTTTAGCAACGATTGCTCTGCGAATCAAAGGGATCGCAATTAAAAGTTACTTCTATTTTGAAGTGCTCCAACCAGCATAGTTGATTTGACGTGCAGAACATGGGGTTAGGCTGAGAAAAGCCGCGAGTTGTCAGTTGTCTATTGAAATAATCGTTTGTATAGCCAACTGCAACAATAAATGTTTAGTTAAAAGGGAAAGTCTTTTTTCTTCAGCCCTTTGAGATGATTAAATGTGATGATTTATTGCAAAGTTTCCGATTTTGGAAATGATTTGTGGATTTTTTTCTGGTCACCTGTACATTGTGTTGACTTTTTTGCTTTAACTACTTGTTTTTTCAGATACAAGGTTCAAGGAAACTTTGAAGAGGCTTTAAAAATATGCCATCGCTGTGCTGTACTTCTACTTAGAAGTTGCCAGGTACAGTTTCTCTGAGACCTATATACTTATGTAGCTATAGATATAGGTATAAATAAACTCAGAAACTGTATAATGAGACTTTGCTTCAAGTTTTTTAATGCACAGATGTATAAATGGCTTATTATGCTTGTTAGAGCTTTCTCTGTTCCAAGTGGATTACCCATTTATAATCAAAGTTTTTCAAATAGCATTAACATAAATAACATCTCCAGGCCTGGCCATTTGTATTTTTGCAAGTGAGCCATCAATCGCCCCCCTCATTTGCTCAGACGAGCTAAATCAAGAACATGTAAAGTTTGCTAAAAATAGTTTATAGGTCAAGCATATTGCTATAATTCAACACAAAAGAGTTTTTATAGATCCAAACAAAGTTGATATTGTCCACAATATTACATGCACCATAGTCTACAAGTTATGTCAAAAACATCAGTAATTTCAGTCTACCTAAAAAAGCCACTGTCATTGGACTTGCAGTCTGTCTCAGATTGATCTGAATTGTTGAAGTTTTTATCTTCAAATTGCATCTTGGGCAAGAAGCTTATATCTCTTCCATTCAGCAAAAACAAGTTCTGTGCTGATTCCAGCTTCCAAAAGTGGTCTTTTACTCTCAAAGCTTTCAATCTCTCCACACCATAGTCTACATCATCATTTTTCAAAGGGGAGCGCAAGCTGTTGCTCACCTCAAACAGCCAGGCCTGCATCTTTTTTTAAAATTTCCTTCACCTGTTTCGAAACAGAGCATGGATACACAACTTTAATTTTTATCAAACTTTTTCTTTGGGTTAATTTGTACTTCCGTCCAAAAGAACAGTAATTATTCTTTTCTGAAAGACACATAGCATATATATTCATTTTAAATTTTTCAGCATGAAAATGGTATAGATTTGGCCAGAGATATGATTAAATGTTACAATGAAGGAGAAGTAGAGGTGACAGATGATAATGTTGGTAAGTTTGAGAAACAGTTTCAGTCATAAGTACATCAGGTTTAGAACAATACTGCTCTTCACAATGATATGATTCTGATGTTGCTTTATCGCACAAAATATTTTGCTTATTAAGGAACCAGAACGTAACAAGCTGAAGTGGCAGTAACTATTTGTTTGGCCACCTGTTGTCTTTTCCAATGAAATGGTTTTCTTTGTGGAACTCTCAACTTATCTTAGACATGGCTAATTCATGTGCCATCCTTCATTACTTTATATTTTGGTTGCTGGTCAAAATACATTTGAAGGCTCTTTGAGGTTTTTCTTTATCAGATCGAATAATTGATATTTTGCAACTATGCAAGCAAGACTCTGTATCAAGGGAGGATTTTGTAAGAGAATCTTTACTGTGAGTAAAACTGAGTTTGTTTATTTTAAATTCATTTGTCATAATAGTCATTGTGGGAATTTGTTTTTTTGAACCTTCAAGTTATTAGTGAACAGAGCAAATTCATTTGTTGGTCTTAACTAGTCTTAGCTTAACTGTAACTATACTTTTGTAGATGGTCCAAATCAGGGCACAAATTTGGACACCCAAAAATTCACCAAGCAGTTGCAATAAAGTTTTGGGAAGGTAGTTATTTTGACACCTGTGGAATCAATTTTTCTTCTTGTTTAAACACATCAGGCCATGAAATGATTCATTTTATCTATTCTTGCCACTTTTACATCATGAATATGAAGGCTATTTACATCAGAGACTAGACTATGGATGTTTAATATGTGTAATGTTTTATCAAAATTAAGATCTTGAATTTTTAATTTCCTTTTTACCCAATTTTCACAGAAAGAAATTATAGCTCTGCACGGCAACACTTTGTACATGGTCAAGAAGGTGAAAAATATGGAGCATTCTTGGTTGAATATCATGTGATGTCAGGTTTTCCAGGAGAAATCGATCTCTTTGTAACCCAAGCAGTTCTGCAGTAAGTTTTTACTTATTAAATAAGCACTTTTAATTTTCAGAAGCATCTTATGTATCATGAAATTGTTTTAGTACCATAACAAATTTATTATTGTGTTTTGTTCTGTAAAACCTAGGATATTTAAAGGCTAAGGTCTCCTGCAATCAAAAAATTAAACTGTCAATGAATTTTTGCCTTGTTCAGCTTTGCACCAGTACCATATACTGTGGCTGAACGAGAGATGTTTGATTATTTGCCTCATGTATTTGCTAGACAATTTTTTCAATAATTTCTTCAAATGTTTGATTAGCTGATCAAAGCAACTGTGTAGTTTTGCATTCCCAATGACAGAAAATTTGTTGCACCTCTGCAGGATTCTATGCTTACAAAGAATTCCAGTGGCAAACATTCTCTTCTTTACATACACTGCAAAGCATCCAGGCATAAGAAAGTGCAATAAACCTTACAAGCAGCCATTGTTGAATTTCATTGCTTTCTTACTGTTAGCCGTTGAGATGTAAGTATTTCTAGCATTGCATTTAATTTCCAATCTGTAAAAACTGCTTGATTTATCATAAGAATAAAAGTTATTACCAGGATTGCACTGTTAGGAAGCCAATTATTCTTTTATTCTAAGATTAAAGAATATGATTATAGTGATAAAATATTTTGATGTTACTTGGAGAAAGAGATTAAGTTTGGCCTACACACAACTACATCTTAGTTTTATTACCTCAACCATATCAAGGTTTTTTCATGAGTCTAAGAAGCTTGCTTTTTTAAATGAAACCAGGAGCTGGCATATTTTTAAGGTGATTGAGCTAGATCAAGGCACCTAAGGGTGATGCAAATCCCAAAGTGTTGAGATAAGTTTGCATTTATGTCTTTTTTTCTTTGACAGAGGGTCATTGCAGCAATTCACCACCCTCTGTGAACAGTATCAACCATCAATATCAAGGTGTGGTGGTTTCACTCTTGTATGATCATTATTTCTGGAGATACAGAGCTTTTAGTGTTGGTTGCGATCCGCTAAAAACACAAGGCTATAGCCTTGCAAAAATGGTGATTTTTGACCCAAAAATGGAAATTCCAAATTTAGCACAGAATTAAAGGCATGTTTAGTGAACATTGTGGTGGTGGTTTCACTCTTGTATGATCATTATTTCTGGAGATACAGAGCTTTTAGTGTTGGTTGCGATCCCGCTAAAAACACAAGGCTATAGCCTTGCAAAAATGGTGATTTTTGACCCAAAAATGGAAATTCCAAATTTAGCACAGAATTAAAGGCATGTTTAGTGAACATTGTGGTGGTGGTTTCACTCTTGTATGATCATTATTTCTGGAGATACAGAGCTTTTAGTGTTGGTTGCGATCCCAAAAACACAAGGCTATAGCCTTGCAAAAATGGTGATTTTTGACCCAAAAATGGAAATTCCAAATTTAGCACAGAATTAAAGGCATGTTTAGTGAACATTGTGGTGGTGGTTTCACTCTTGTATGATCATTATTTCTGGAGATACAGAGCTTTTAGTGTTGGTTGCGATCCGCTAAAAACACAAGGCTATAGCCTTGCAAAAATGGTGATTTTTGACCCAAAAATGGAAATTCCAAATTTAGCACAGAATTAAAGGCATGTTTAGTGAGACATTGTGGTGGTGGTTTCACTCTTGTATGATCATTATTTCTGGAGATACAGAGCTTTTAGTGTTGGTTGCGATCCGCTAAAAACACAAGGCTATAGCCTTGCAAAAATGGTGATTTTTGACCCAAAAATGGAAATTCCAAATTTAGCACAGAATTAAAGGGCATGTTTAGTGAGACATTGTGGTGGTGGTTTCACTCTTGTATGATCATTATTTCTGGAGATACAGAGCTTTTAGTGTTGGTTGCGATCCGCTAAAAACACAAGGCTATAGCCTTGCAAAAATGGTGATTTTTGACCCAAAAATGGAAATTCCAAATTTAGCACAGAATTAAAGGCATGTTTAGTGAACATTGTGGTGGTGGTTTCACTCTTGTATGATCATTATTTCTGGAGATACAGAGCTTTTAGTGTTGGTTGCGATCCCGCTAAAAACACAAGGCTATAGCCTTGCAAAAATGGTGATTTTTGACCCAAAAATGGAAATTCCAAATTTAGCACAGAATTAAAGGGCATGTTTAGTGAACATTGTGGTGGTGGTTTCACTCTTGTATGATCATTATTTCTGGAGATACAGAGCTTTTAGTGTTGGTTGCGATCCGCTAAAAACACAAGGCTATAGCCTTGCAAAAATGGTGATTTTTGACCCAAAAATGGAAATTCCAAATTTAGCACAGAATTAAAGGCATGTTTAGTGAACATTGTGGTGGTGGTTTCACTCTTGTATGATCATTATTTCTGGAGATACAGAGCTTTTAGTGTTGGTTGCGATCCCGCTAAAAAACAAGGCTATAGCCTTGCAAAAATGGTGATTTTTGACCCAAAAATGGAAATTCCAAATTTAGCACAGAATTAAAGGCATGTTTAGTGAAACATTGTGGTGGTGGTTTCACTCTTGTATGATCATTATTTCTGGAGATACAGAGCTTTTAGTGTTGGTTGCGATCCCGCTAAAAACACAAGGCTATAGCCTTGCAAAAATGGTGATTTTTGACCCAAAAATGGAAATTCCAAATTTAGCACAGAATTAAAGGATGTTTAGTGAGACATTGTGGTGGTGGTTTCACTCTTGTATGATCATTATTTCTGGAGATACAGAGCTTTTAGTGTTGGTTGCGATCCCTAAAAACACAAGGCTATAGCCTTGCAAAAATGGTGATTTTTGACCCAAAAATGGAAATTCCAAATTTAGCACAGAATTAAAGGGCATGTTTAGTGAACATTGTGGTGGTGGTTTCACTCTTGTATGATCATTATTTCTGGAGATACAGCTTTTAGTGTTGGTTGCGATCCCGCTAAAAACACAAGGCTATAGCCTTGCAAAAATGGTGATTTTTGACCCAAAAATGGAAATTCCAAATTTAGCACAGAATTAAAGGCATGTTTAGTGAACATTGTGGTGGTGGTTTCACTCTTGTATGATCATTATTTCTGGAGATACAAGCTTTTAGTGTTGGTTGCGATCCCGCTAAAAACACAAGGCTATAGCCTTGCAAAAATGGTGATTTTTGACCCAAAAATGGAAATTCCAAATTTAGCACAGAATTAAAGGCATGTTTAGTGAACATTGTGGTGGTGGTTTCACTCTTGTATGATCATTATTTCTGGAGATACAGAGCTTTTAGTGTTGGTTGCGATCCCGCTAAAAACACAAGGCTATAGCCTTGCAAAAATGGTGATTTTTGACCCAAAAATGGAAATTCCAAATTTAGCACAGAATTAAAGGCATGTTTAGTGAAACATTGTGGTGGTGGTTTCACTCTTGTATGATCATTATTTCTGGAGATACAAGCTTTTAGTGTTGGTTGCGATCCCGCTAAAAACACAAGGCTATAGCCTTGCAAAAATGGTGATTTTTGACCCAAAAATGGAAATTCCAAATTTAGCACAGAATTAAAGGCATGTTTAGTGAAACATTGTGGTGGGTTTCACTCTTGTATGATCATTATTTCTGGAGATACAGCTTTTAGTGTTGGTTGCGATCCCGCTAAAAACACAAGGCTATAGCCTTGCAAAAATGGTGATTTTTGACCCAAAAATGGAAATTCCAAATTTAGCACAGAATTAAAGGCATGTTTAGTGAACATTGTGGTGGTGGTTTCACTCTTGTATGATCATTATTTCTGGAGATACAGAGCTTTTAGTGTTGGTTGCGATCCCGCTAAAAACACAAGGCTATAGCCTTGCAAAAATGGTGATTTTTGACCCAAAAATGGAAATTCCAAATTTAGCACAGAATTAAAGGGCATGTTTAGTGAGACATTGTGGTGTGGTTTCACTCTTGTATGATCATTATTTCTGGAGATACAGAGCTTTTAGTGTTGGTTGCGATCCCGCTAAAAACACAAGGCTATAGCCTTGCAAAAATGGTGATTTTTGACCCAAAAATGGAAATTCCAAATTTAGCACAGAATTAAAGGGCATGTTTAGTGAAACATTGTGGTGGTGGTTTCACTCTTGTATGATCATTATTTCTGGAGATACAGAGCTTTTAGTGTTGGTTGCGATCCCGCTAAAAACACAAGGCTATAGCCTTGCAAAAATGGTGATTTTTGACCCAAAAATGGAAATTCCAAATTTAGCACAGAATTAAAGGGCATGTTTAGTGAACATTGTGGTGGTGGTTTCACTCTTGTATGATCATTATTTCTGGAGATACAGAGCTTTTAGTGTTGGTTGCGATCCCGCTAAAAACACAAGGCTATAGCCTTGCAAAAATGGTGATTTTTGACCCAAAAATGGAAATTCCAAATTTAGCACAGAATTAAAGGGCATGTTTAGTGAAACATTGTGGTGGTGGTTTCACTCTTGTATGATCATTATTTCTGGAGATACAGAGCTTTTAGTGTTGGTTGCGATCCCGCTAAAAACACAAGGCTATAGCCTTGCAAAAATGGTGATTTTTGACCCAAAAATGGAAATTCCAAATTTAGCACAGAATTAAAGGGCATGTTTAGTGAACATTGTGGTGGTGGTTTCACTCTTGTATGATCATTATTTCTGGAGATACAAGCTTTTAGTGTTGGTTGCGATCCCGCTAAAAACACAAGGCTATAGCCTTGCAAAAATGGTGATTTTTGACCCAAAAATGGAAATTCCAAATTTAGCACAGAATTAAAGGCATGTTTAGTGAACATTGTGGTGGTGGTTTCACTCTTGTATGATCATTATTTCTGGAGATACAGAGCTTTTAGTGTTGGTTGCGATCCCGCTAAAAACACAAGGCTATAGCCTTGCAAAAATGGTGATTTTTGACCCAAAAATGGAAATTCCAAATTTAGCACAGAATTAAAGGCATGTTTAGTGAACATTGTGGTGGTGGTTTCACTCTTGTATGATCATTATTTCTGGAGATACAGAGCTTTTAGTGTTGGTTGCGATCCCGCTAAAAACACAAGGCTATAGCCTTGCAAAAATGGTGATTTTTGACCCAAAAATGGAAATTCCAAATTTAGCACAGAATTAAAGGATGTTTAGTGAGACATTGTGGTGGTGGTTTCACTCTTGTATGATCATTATTTCTGGAGATACAGAGCTTTTAGTGTTGGTTGCGATCCCGCTAAAAACACAAGGCTATAGCCTTGCAAAAATGGTGATTTTTGACCCAAAAATGGAAATTCCAAATTTAGCACAGAATTAAAGGGCATGTTTAGTGAAACATTGTGGTGGTGGTTTCACTCTTGTATGATCATTATTTCTGGAGATACAGAGCTTTTAGTGTTGGTTGCGATCCCGCTAAAAACACAAGGCTATAGCCTTGCAAAAATGGTGATTTTTGACCCAAAAATGGAAATTCCAAATTTAGCACAGAATTAAAGGCATGTTTAGTGAACATTGTGGTGGTGGTTTCACTCTTGTATGATCATTATTTCTGGAGATACAGAGCTTTTAGTGTTGGTTGCGATCCCGCTAAAAACACAAGGCTATAGCCTTGCAAAAATGGTGATTTTTGACCCAAAAATGGAAATTCCAAATTTAGCACAGAATTAAAGGCATGTTTAGTGAAACATTGTGGTGGTGGTTTCACTCTTGTATGATCATTATTTCTGGAGATACAGAGCTTTTAGTGTTGGTTGCGATCCGCTAAAAACACAAGGCTATAGCCTTGCAAAAATGGTGATTTTTGACCCAAAAATGGAAATTCCAAATTTAGCACAGAATTAAAGGGCATGTTTAGTGAAACATTGTGGTGGTGGTTTCACTCTTGTATGATCATTATTTCTGGAGATACAGAGCTTTTAGTGTTGGTTGCGATCCCGCTAAAAACACAAGGCTATAGCCTTGCAAAAATGGTGATTTTTGACCCAAAAATGGAAATTCCAAATTTAGCACAGAATTAAAGGGCATGTTTAGTGAAACATTGTGGTGGTGGTTTCACTCTTGTATGATCATTATTTCTGGAGATACAGAGCTTTTAGTGTTGGTTGCGATCCCGCTAAAAACACAAGGCTATAGCCTTGCAAAAATGGTGATTTTTGACCCAAAAATGGAAATTCCAAATTTAGCACAGAATTAAAGGGCATGTTTAGTGAACATTGTGGTGGTGGTTTCACTCTTGTATGATCATTATTTCTGGAGATACAGAGCTTTTAGTGTTGGTTGCGATCCCGCTAAAAACACAAGGCTATAGCCTTGCAAAAATGGTGATTTTTGACCCAAAAATGGAAATTCCAAATTTAGCACAGAATTAAAGGCATGTTTAGTGAAACATTGTGGTGGTGGTTTCACTCTTGTATGATCATTATTTCTGGAGATACAGAGCTTTTAGTGTTGGTTGCGATCCCGCTAAAAACACAAGGCTATAGCCTT
>ML133395.1:2616468-2686097 GCA_003864495.1 Nemopilema nomurai
GAAATTCCAAATTTAGCTCAGAATTAAAGAGCATAATTAGTGAAACATTGTGGTGGTGGTTTCACTCTTGTATAATCATTATTTCTGGAGATACAGAGCTTTTAGTGTTGGTTGCGATCCCGCTAAAAACACAAGGCTATAGCCTTGCTAAAATTGAAATCACTAGACTAGGATCTGAGGAAGCTATGGATAGCATTGGTGTTATTATTTGATAAGTATTTCATGAGATACAGCTGAGAGGGCACTTGTGTCATTTGCGAAAAACTTGCAAAATAGTAAGCCTATAATCTTGCAAAATGGTAAATTTTTGATGGAACTTTCTTTGGTCTGATTGGACTTGAAATCACTAGACTAGGATCTGAGGATGCTATGGATAACATTGGTGGGATTTTTCGATGACTATTTCACGAGATACAGCTGCGAGGGCACTTGTGTCATTTGCAAAAAACCGGCAAAACAGTAAGCCTATAATCTTGCAAAATGGTCAATTTTTGATGGAATTTTTTTTTGGTCATAGTCCATTTTGCAAGATTATAGGCTTACTGTTTGCCAGTTTTTTGCAAATGGCACAAGTGCCCTCTCAGCTGTATCTCGTGAAATACTTATCAAATAATCACACCAATGCTATCCATAGCATCCTCAGATCCTTGTCTATTGATTTCAAGTCAAATCAGACCAGAGAAAATTCCATTAAAAATTGACCATTTTGCAAGGCTATAGGCTTACTGTTTGCCAGTTTTTTGCAAATGGCACAAGTGTCCTCTCAGCTGTATCTCGTGAAATACTTATCAAATAATCACACCAATGCTATTCATAGCATCCTTAGATCCTAGTCTATTGATTTCAAGTCCAATCAGACCAAACAAAATTCCATCAAAAATTGACCATTTTGCAAGGCTATAGGCTTACTGTTTGCCAGTTTTTTGCAAATGGCACAAGTGCCCTCTCAGCTGTATCTCGTGAAATACTTATCAAATAATCACACCAATGCTATCCATAGCATCCTCAGATCCTAGTCTATTGATTTCAAGTCCAATCAGACCAGAGAAAATTCCATTAAAAATTGACCATTTTGCAAGGCTATAGGCTTACTGTTTGCCAGTTTTTTGCAAATGGCACAAGTGCCCTCTCAGCTGTATCTCGTGAAATACTTATCAAATAATCACACCAATGCTATTCATAGCATCCTCAGATCCTAGTCTATTGATTTCAAGTCCAATCAAACCAAACAAAATTCCATCAAAAATTGACCATTTTGCAAGGCTATAGGCTTACTGTTTGCCAGTTTTTTGCAAATAGCACAAGTGCCCTCTCAGCTGTATCTCGTGAAATACTCATCAAATAATCACACCAATGCTATCCATAGCATCCTTAGATCCTAGTCTATTGATTTCAAGTCCAATCAGACCAAACAAAATTCCATCAAAAATTGACCATTTTGCAAGGCTATAGGCTTACTGTTTGCCAGTTTTTTGCAAATGGCACAAGTGCCCTCTCAGCTGTATCTCGTGAAATACTTATCAAATAATCACACCAATGCTATCCATAGCATCCTCAGATCCTTGTCTATTGATTTAAAGTCAAATCAGACCAGAGAAAATTCCATTAAAAATTGACCATTTTGCAAGGCTATAGGCTTACTGTTTGCCAGTTTTTTGCAAATGGCACAAGTGTCCTCTCAGCTGTATCTCGTGAAATACTCATCAAATAATCACACCAATGCTATTCATAGCATCCTTAGATCCTAGTCTATTGATTTCAAGTCCAATCAGACCAAACAAAATTCCATCAAAAATTGACCATTTTGCAAGGCTATAGGCTTACTGTTTGCCAGTTTTTTGCAAATGGCACAAGTGCCCTCTCAGCTGTATCTCGTGAAATACTTATCAAATAATCACACCAATGCTATCCATAGCATCCTCAGATCCTAGTCTATTGATTTCAAGTCCAATCAGACCAGAGAAAATTCCATTAAAAATTGACCATTTTGCAAGGCTATAGGCTTACTGTTTGCCAGTTTTTTGCAAATGGCACAAGTGCCCTCTCAGCTGTATCTCGTGAAATACTTATCAAATAATCACACCAATGCTATTCATAGCATCCTCAGATCCTAGTCTATTGATTTCAAGTCCAATCAAACCAAACAAAATTCCATCAAAAATTGACCATTTTGCAAGGCTATAGGCTTACTGTTTGCCAGTTTTTTGCAAATAGCACAAGTGCCCTCTCAGCTGTATCTCGTGAAATACTCATCAAATAATCACACCAATGCTATCCATAGCATCCTTAGATCCTAGTCTATTGATTTCAAGTCCAATCAGACCAAACAAAATTCCATCAAAAATTGACCATTTTGCAAGGTTATAGGCTTACTGTTTTGCCAGTTTTTCACAAATGACATAGAGACTCCTTCGGGTGTAGATGGTGATAAATACTGACCATTTAATTACAGAAAAAGAATCCATTGCAACTTTATGTCTTAGTCGCCTCACTAAACCGAACAAGATACCTTAAAAAATTGAACTGTTTCGAAGGCTATTGGATATTTGTTGTGTTGTGTTTTGCTTGTGACACAAGAACTTCAAAGTCTGTGACTCTTGAACTACTGGCCATTAGAATAGAATCATATAGAATAATTCTCACAAATAGTACAGTTTGTGCTCGTCAAATAGCCACTCTTTTGGCGCAATTTTTGCTAATGTTTAGTGCAAGGTTCTAAAGTTTTTTCTCGTAGTAGCCTCACTTACAATTATTGCCTCAAATTCCCAGTCTTCCATTGTATGCGGGGGGTTCCGGCATGGTTTTTCACCAGTCCAGATTCTGCAAAGGCTATTAATATGGTATGCATTGCCTTTGGTGTATAAGTTGCTGGCAGCGTTTATTTACAAGATATCATGGGACCAGTTGCCCTGGGCAATATCATATAGTTATGCAACATCTCTACTCTTTCAGTCTACGTCCGCCGAAGGTTTTGAGAGACACACAGCTCATGCCACGTGACTTGTTTTTAAGTTGCATAACTTGACTTTGGCAGCAATTCCTTATTAAGGCTGCTGTAGGTACTTGCATAGTCATTTGCAAAAGTGGCCGACGAATGTATATGCATTCTGCGTAGAAGGTTAATTTAAGTTGGCTTGGGAGGCTTTTCGGCGTGGACAGAACATTAACGTTCTAACGAAAGATATCGGGATAACAAAGGATTTATTTTGACTATGAATGAGCAATTTACCTTGGGAGAATGGTCTCTGTGCGTGCGGCATTTTAATTGCAAACAGTAACAGCAACAGTCTTTGCTCAAAGTTGTTGTTTGTGACAATTGCCTAAAAGAGGATAAAATACTTTTAGTGATGATACACTTTCTGGTGGTATACTTTCTCGAAATTGCAATAGAGTACATTAGGAGCAGCTTTGTAAAATTCTGTGCGTTTGATATACAGGTAATAGGATGAAACATCCAGTATTATTGCTAATACCATGCAACAGGTATAATATTGGACGCACTTGCACCTAACCATTAAGCCGTAGCTGTTTTGTTTGATACGAATCAAGAACATTCATACAATACCAGGTCTATGTACTTATCACTGCTATTTTGCGCCATTACTGCGGGCATCATATATGGAAAGAATAGGTGATGTGCATACCGCTTGACTGGTTGAAAGCAAACTTTGTAAACATGTTTATTCAAAATGATGATCAATATGCTTGCCCGGGAATTGCTGATTATCAGTTATGTTTGTTTATTAGACACCAAATTTATTTATACTATGGTATAACTATTAGGCAATGGTTCAATATCTGTGGGAGACGGCAATCAACGAGACTTTTGGCAATGGACGATCATAGAGGAGACATGATGAATGTAGATGGAGAATGTGTTGAACACCTCAACGACTTCAATTTGCTTTGGTCATACATCACAAACATTGATGGAGGAATCTTACAGCTTCAAACGGCTTGAGTTTTGGAGATGCATCATACAAACCATGCGTTTAAATTAAAGCTAACTTAAAATATATTTTAAGCAGCATCATATTCAGCTATTTCTTCTGATTTATTCATTTCGAAGATCTTCGTTTCATCTGAGGTCAAAGATCTTTGAAAGAGTTGTCTGCTTTGCAGAGATCTCTTTACCCTTCCTTTTTCGTAAAATGATTACACCATCTTCATAGATTTTAATTTACCCAAGTGCTTTAATGCATGTCTATCCATCAACATTAACCTTCCAGGCTTCGGATCACCGTATCTATGTTTATCTCGTCATTGCGTCATCCACTTGAAATCAGCTGTTGTTGTGTACAACTTGCCCACTAACAAGTGCCTGTTATCGATTGTTTGTGGCCCTGTGGTCAAATGGGCCCTTCTCCACCTAAATCCTCTTCACTTTTAATGACTGTTTCCTAAATGCAAATTGAAATTTTCCCCTAAGGAGATTATTCGATAATTCCCACTGTATTGAAATAATAAGCAAATCCTTTTGGCTTACGTGTACTGTGTGGTTGATGTACTCCTCCGCGATGCCATTTGATTATTGATTTGATTCATCTTTGTCTATTCATCTTCATCAATCTTTTTGCAGGCAGAATACACTTCATGAGCTTCCATTTCAAATGCTCATAATCGTCGACTTGGAAACTTCCCCTGTGAAGTTAATTGCAAGAGTCATTGGCTGACATTCATACAAACGCCTCACAACAATACTGCGGCGTAAAAAGGTCACAAAACACTAATTCAAGCCTCAAGAAATTCTCAAATGCTGTATAAAATGCTGGCAAGCGTGCCAACAGAGGTTCACCTCACGGCCCTTGTTGAAAAGCTGAACATTGATAATGGTTACAAAGAAATAAAGTTCCAATAGTCTCTTTGCAAATTATAAGCGGGCACAGACATTAAGTCGGCCCCCAAACAAGGGGCTCTGCTTAAGGCCAGTAACTAGAGGCAAGGATAATAGATTGTCCGGGTCATTAAAGAGGTTCAAATGGGCCTACATTCCTTGAAAGTTGTGACACTGGACTGTAAAAGAGAGGAAAAGAACTTTTTCACACTCTTCTCCACACAATAAGTCAAATATCCCTTGTGCATGAAACCATGCAGGATACGTTTCCAAAATTTAATGATGAAGAAATTGTTCCTCATTGACTGAAGTTGCCAGGAACTGTCACATGTTAAGTTGGCAATAAAAACTTTTTTGGCCAATAATAAGGGGTTTAGTTCCAAAGTAGATGGGTTTTTGTTACATTTCAGGGTGCATGATACAAATGGGTCAATAGACACTTTAGTATTTCACTTAATTAAATAAGATATGATCAAGGACACTTAACCAGAAAAGGTCCTCAGAGACATGTCATAACCACAAGAATCCATATTTTCATATATCTCCCTAACCTAAACGCCTTGACAAATATTAGAAATATCAATGTCCACTCACGAGGCTACTAATTCAGAAAATTAATAACTGCTTTCACTAAAACATGAATCCTTCCGTAATGAACCTTAATTTAAGTTTTTATTAATGTTGGGAACAAAGCCGTGGATAGCATTGCGAAGCGGGTAAGCTGATTTCCACCGTTTAAGTGCGGCTTTGGGTAATTGGGGATGTCGCAAGACGGATGACGAAAGCAAACATGAAGCAACCTGTTCATTGACAAAGTCAGGTACAAGGCCCATTTAATGGCCATGACGAGATAAAAAAGCAGCAAAGATGTCAGCTTGAATGCTAGTTGTTATCGACAGAATCCTATTTACTCAAATATTTAAGCCAATTCGAATAGTGTGTGTCGTTGAAATGTGTATGGTGTTGATTTTAATTCGATACAAACCACGTATCGAGGTTTTCAACTAAAGGAGGCGGTCTTACTAATCTCTTCTAAACCTTTTGCTCAACCCCCGGCTCCAAAGCTTTGCTCAAGGCAAGGCGTCTAGGACATTGACTACAGCAGGGAGGTTAGGCTGGACAAAAACCACGCTCTCATTAGTCGTAGACAGGTGCTTTGCTAGAAAAAGCAGGTTTTATTCATCAAGTACAACTTTGGCTCGATATCTTAAATATTAATTTCGTGTTTGATTGCGATGGCAACAATCGGATGTTAATGTCACCTCGGAAAGTATCACCGTTTGGAAAGCAGGGTCAACTCTCGCTTCAATCCGTTAGACACCAAGAAGAATTAGTGCTAAAAATTCAGTAAACAAGGCAATTCAGCATTGTCACGGAAGACAAAGAAGTGTTGTACGAATAGGTAACACAGACAGTAAAACAAAATTTCCACCTTGGATTGAGATCGTTCTTGTAACTCGACGAATGCTGGTCATTTTCTCGACAGATCTCGTGCACGCGATACTCCAACTTGAAAGCAGAATCATTGGAAGTTTAGCTGATCGTTAACCGAAAAGCCAAACAGTAACTAGGGTTTGTGAAAGTCACACCAGCTAATTGAATTTAGATTACTCCATCAGATGGCCTTGGAAAGGGAGCAGACAGTAATGGGTGCAAGATAAAGCCTCTGAATTTTCAGGCCAGTTTCTTATCAAAGAACGTACCACTGGGTGGTCAGAATTCTGCTATCGTCCACATTGGAATGCGATAACGCGCTGCAAAAGTGATGATTTTTTGGCCTAAAGCTTTCATTCAAGAATTATCAAGAGAACGGCTTTCCTTGTTCGACCTGGTTGAAGAGCACTTAGTTTTTGTCTCATAATTATTTGGATTCACATTTTTGAGAACGTTCTTGCAAAAAGACATGAGTTATCAGAAGCTCTTACTGGAATACGCGCAAACGCTGTCGAATTTCGAGAAATCGCTCGACGAAACTGGCGGGAAAAGGCTACGATGGGAGAAGGATGAAGCCATGGGAAACAGCAAGTTTCGATGGACAGGCACGAAAGTTAGGTACGCCCACGTCGTAAATCGCAGCTTGCAGATGAACCTCGACAAAAACGTGACTGTCTGGGCGAAAACACACGGGAGCACGTGCAATGAAATCGAGTCGAAGCAACGTGAGTTGTGGGTGGCGCAAATAAAGCGAAACAACCACGCCGGTACATCCTATTTGAACCGCCATGGAAAGCCGACGCTCAAGATCGTAAAACCGTTGGTTTATAAACAAACGAACGCCTCTCCGCAACAGCTGAATGCGACGGCAACGCCGTTTAGCACCGCGTCAGACTTTTCAATATACAGAAGGCCGTACGACCCAACTGAGCGTGAAGCCCAAACCGACAGCGCGCAAAAGCTCCCGGCTGTTGAGAAGGCGCAGGCAAAACAGGCCTCGAGAATCGCCTGGTACTCAGGGTCCTCCACAGCGTCAACATCACCGTTGTACTCTGACGCATCTCCAGTGTTTGAGAGAGAGACTGCTGTTCGAAGGGCGTCGACATCGGCACATCTTGACATGAAGAAGGAACCCTTGCTCGCACGGAGAAGATGTTCCGCTCGCTGAGGGCAGAGTGTCTTATAAAATTGGGACATTTCATTATCACCTAATCATCAAGTTCATTTTGAACTTGTTATAATCAGCTGTATCATTAACTCTCCTTTCCTTCAATCAGTCATTTGTTATTCTGATAAATATATCAACTACAGCTTGTATATTACAGATACAGCTTATTTCCACTTCAAAAACCTGTTTCTATCTTTCGTAAAATCTTTATCCATAATAGTAAGCCACAAAAACTAGGCAACACTGTAAAAGTTCCCCCTTTTCTTGCTGTATTTTTTTAAAGGACTGCATGCAGCGTTTTAATGGGGTCTATACGGTAGAACGAGCTTGGCGGTAATAGTTCTCTTTCACGTCAAGAAGACCTAGAGACCATAGCAGAACATTACAACTTGTAGTAAATTAGGGTTCACGAATAGAGAACTTAATCGTCCTCAGTATCAAAGTAATAGTGAATCCACCGTGACATATTAACTATAATGAAGAACATGGATCACGCTATAATCCAGGTGAATGCAGCTGATGAAGAAAGCTCTATGTATGCATGTTTTGTGCGCGTGTAAAGTTGATTTGATCTAAAAGAAACTTTTAAACGATTGTGAAAGAAAGAAACTGATTTCGCAAAATAGGCGTGTTGGGAAGAGGGTGTGAATTTACAAAATAATGGCAGATTTCAATACAGTTTAAAGGGTAGTTTGGTCTATGAATAGTGGTGTGATACAGATATGAATCCTCGCCATTCTATAAGTCATTGGTCTCATACACAAGTCAAAAAGGCACCATAGAAAGTAAAATCATAGTTCACGAGAAAAGGAAACTTTGTGTTTTTGATGTCACACGAGGGCTGGTTAATAACTGACACAGTATGCCGTGAAGTATAGGCTCGAAGTATGTCCGATTGTGCGTAGCGCCGCTTTTAGGTCTTCTTATAGCTAATTAATGGTGGTCAAATCTACTCTCTACACAAGAAATGCCAAAAAGAAGTTTGCAGAATTAAAGAATCAATCCAATTTCATACTCTAAAAAATTCACGTTTCGCTAAATTGACGAAATAATTTTCCTATTTTCTTTTCGTAGGGCTTTCAAGATGGTCACAGGAGCATTTGCACTAAAGGAGCGAGCCATTGAAACCTTATAAATGATGGCTAATTGACGAAAATATCATTCGATTGATTTAATTGTGAAAGAAAGTCTTGAAGTTCAAACCCTAGTTTAACCGATTTTTATTTCATCAAGTAATGTGCGGTCTGAAGATTGGGCGGATAATCAGAAACGCCTGCGCAGAGGAGAGGCAGAGGAGAGGCGTGGGTGTGAAATTCAATACAAGGTTCTAAATCGTGACGCATCCATTGAATGATCGATGTGCAATCCCTACTGCGCATGCTCTGAAGATGTGTTTACTGGATTGTGAAATATTCGCCATCAAAATCCATTCAAGAGCGATTCTGATGGATGCTATTTTCGCATCAAAACGATCTCAACTCGCGAATGCTGAACACGGGTTTGGAAACTGCTAGTTGTTGTTTAGAAATCAAAACATTTAAAAAGCCTTTTCAGCATAAAGAGAAAACTCTTTCAAAAATTATCGGCTTATGCATCATTCATTAACTTCTTGTTTATGTCCGAGATCGAAAAATTAAAACTTCTTTACAAACGCCTATGTCATGCCTAAATACAACTTGATTCTATGCATTTTTTATAATAGAATTTTCTCTCTTGCAGCTGTGTGATCGCAAACTAACATCAGAAAAGGACTTAATTCTAGAGAGCAAAGGCCGCGGTACTATGCCCTGGAATTGACAAAAGGAGTCAAAGACAAATTTTTTTAAAAAGTAGCAGTTAACTAGCCGCTGGAAAAAAGAATCGCCCAAGTTGTTAATTGAAAGAGATGGCAAAGTTGCAAGCTATTTGCAATTTGCAATCACAGTGACAAAGCTTTTGCGTATATAATTTCCGTTGCGAAATGCCGAAACGCATGGAGGTGTTTTAAAAATGCAAGAGGAATGAATTTTACTGATGAAGTACGATCGGTTAATTGAAAAATCATGGAAAATCATCAGAGCTCTAGTCTTGAAAGATTAGCACGGATTTAAATATGAATACATTTATATGTGGGTTTCTAATTACTTTAAAAGGACGATGGAAAAATTTCAAGTCTGGTTACGCCTAACCCATGAGTTGCCTATCCGATTCCTTTATCCTCACTAAAATAAATATTCTGGTGCAGCAACTATCAATAATCCGATTTTGGTGAACGTTTTGAGATCATTACCGCTTCCACTAGTTGGAGATCATGGGTCGCACTAAACCATGTCCTGCAATTTTAGATTAAATCGCATTAGGTTACGTCATGGCTTGGCAACTCTCTTGAATGTTCTCGTACTGAATCGAATGGGGTGAAGCAAGGAAAAACAAATGTGAAATAATAGAATAGTTTATGTGAAAACGTAAGTCAAATGAAAATCCTCAATATCAGGAAGAAACATGTGTAGATATGCAATAAAAAACATTGATTTGGGTGGAAAAGGCCGCTGTATGTGCGAAACGTACATGGAGCATGATCTCCTAAAAGGCCTTCTACGCTCTTTCATTTCATTTCATTTCACTTGTTTAAGAAGGGTAGCCCGTCAGCATAGCTGATTTTCAAGGGGCCCTCCATTTACAATACTTACAAATAAATATAATATGTAAATAACTAAATTAACCTAATTACAATTCAATACAAAACTTTGAACAATCCTTTTAAAAAACGTATCAAAAACTGTTAAAAACCCATTTAAACCCCCTTTTAAAACCCTACAACAATCTAAAATATGCATGTACAATATGAAAAATTTCCTGACTTTAAGTTATCAGGTGCGAAAAGTGTATTTTAAATATTCAGTTGATAATGAATGAAAGAAGGAACAAAGTTTATGTTTGAGTTTTCCTTTATTTCAAATCATAAAAACTGCATTTATTGCTTGTGCTGTTGTACTTTGAATAACCTGTGCAGCTCCCAAACTAACAAAGATATGCGACAACAAACTCTGCTGCGCTTTGCACTTTCGTGAAAAGAGATAGAAGAGATAGTAATGCAATAATACTGTCTAGGCCTGTTTACAAGAATCTTGAAGATAGCATCATGCAATTATTCTCTGGGTTTATATAAACATCACCTTTGCATCATCTTTTGCCATTCCTAATTGCTTTTTGAAATTAAATTCACAATCATTTAGTATTGGTGCAAATCTTAATTGAACAAAGATCTGAACAATTAAAAGTAACTTTTAAAAAGTTGTATAAAATACCATGTTTATGAACATAATTTCTCTGGTTTTCAATTACCAAGCAACAGCAACCACTTCAAAAAATTAACTCGAGGTTTTTTGTGATGCAATATGGCGTCCGGAAGATCGAGAAGCGATAAAGCTAGGGCGAGAAAGTTTATCGGAGAATTGAAAATAAGGTTGAGGATGGAGATTATTACGAGGCAACTCAAATAGCAAAAACTCTTTTCTTCAGGTAGGAAAACCAGCCCTTTTAATAAATCGTATAAGATTCATGCAATCGGTCTCTCTCTGGAGAGCTCCCGGAACTCTAAAATGGACATCTAGTAGCTAGTAGTTAGATATACTCTTAAACTTCAATAAAAAAATATTCTTTTTTGGATTAGTCTGGTAGCAACTTAAAAATTAAGTTTAGGTTGTACCCTTGGAACTCATTTCCAATTAAAAACAGTCAAAGGAAGAGGGAGGGGTTGAAGTTTTCTTTTAGCAACGATTGCTCTGCGAATCAAAGGGATCGCAATTAAAAGTTACTTCTATTTTGAAGTGCTCCAACCAGCATAGTTGATTTGACGTGCAGAACATGGGGTTAGGCTGAGAAAAGCCGCGAGTTGTCAGTTGTCTATTGAAATAATCGTTTGTATAGCCAACTGCAACAATAAATGTTTAGTTAAAAGGGAAAGTCTTTTTTCTTCAGCCCTTTGAGATGATTAAATGTGATGATTTATTGCAAAGTTTCTGATTATGGAAATGATTTGTGGATCTTTTTCTGGTCAACTGTACATTGTGTTGACTTTTTTGCTTTAACTACTTGTTTTTTCAGATACAAGGTTCAAGGAAACTTTGAAGAGGCTTTAAAAATATGCCATCGCTGTGCTGTACTTCTACTTAGAAGTTGCCAGGTACAGTTTCTCTGAGACCTAGATACTTATGTAGCTATAGATATAGGTATAAATAAACTCAGAAACTGTATAATGAGACTTTGCTTCAAGTTTTTTAATGCACAGATGTATCAATGGCTTATTATGTTTGTTAGAGCTTTCTCTGTTCCAAGTGGATTACCCATTTATAATCAAAGTTTTTCAAATAGCATTAACATAAATAACATCTCCAGGCCTGGCCGTTTGTATTTTTGCAAGTGAGCCATCAATCGCCCCCCTCATTTGCTCAGACAAGCTAAATCAAGAACATGTAAAGTTTGCTAAAAATAGTTTATAGGTCAAGCATATTGCTATAATTCAACACAAAAGAGTTTTTATAGATCCAAACAAAGTTGATATTGTCCACAATATTACATGCACCATAGTCTACAAATTATGTCAAAAACATCAGTAATTTCAGTCTACGAAATAGTCACTGTCATTGGACTCTCAGTCTGTTTTCTGTCTCTTTTCAACATCAATGTCGACAGAATGTGCCAAGATGTCTTTTTTCTTTTCCGCCTTCACTTTGTCATTTGTTTCTCCATGGTTTCATGGACAGCCGACGATCATTAAGTAAAAGGTCAAAACACTCAATGACGGAATTTGATCCTGCTATTTGTTATGAACAACTCGATAACAAGGCACAAGTTGGGAAACTGAAGCCTGTTAAGCTCATAACTTACTGCCAAAGAACTTTTGGCTCGCTCACCTCAAACCGCGAGGCTTGCATCTTTTTAAATTTCCTTCATCTGTTTCGAAACAGACCTTCGAAACACAACTTCAAATTTTATCAAACTTTTTCTTTGGGTTCATTTGTACTTCCGTCCAAAAGAACAGTAATTATTCTTTTCTGAAAGACACATAGCATATATATTCATTTTAAATTTTTCAGCATGAAAATGGTATAGATTTGGCCAGAGATATGATTAAATGTTACAATGAAGGAGAAGTAGAGGTGACAGATGATAATGTTGGTAAGTTTGAGAAACAGTTTCAGTCATAAATCCATCAGGTTTAGAACAATACTGCTCTTCACAATGATATGATTCTGATGTTGCTTTATCGCACAAAATATTTTGCTTATTAAGGAACCAGAACGTAACAAGCTGAAGTGGCAGTAACTATTTGTTTGGCCACCTGTTGTCTTTTCCAATGAAATGGTTTTCTTTGCGGAACTCTCAACTTATCTTAGACATGGCTAATTCATGTGCCATCCTTCATTACTTTATATTTTGGTTGCTGGTCAAAATACATTTGAAGGCTCTTTGAGGTTTTTCTTTATCAGATCGAATAATTGATATTTTGCAACTATGCAAGCAAGACTCTGTATCAAGGGAGGATTTTGTAAGAGAATCTTTACTGTGAGTAAAACTGAGTTTGTTTATTTTAAATTCATTTGTCATAATAGTCATTGTGGGAATTTGTTTTTTTGAACCTTGAAGTTATTAGTGAACAGATCAAATTTATTTGTTGGACTTAACTAGTCTTAGCTTAACTGTAACTATACTTTTGTAGATGGTCCAAATCAGGGCACAAATTTGGACACCCAAAAATTCACCAAGCAGTTGCAATAAAGTTTTGGGAAGGTAGTTATTTTGACACCTGTGGAATCAATTTTTCTTCTTGTTGAAACACATCAGGCCATAAAATGATTCATTTTATCTATTCTTGCCACTTTTACATCATGAATATGAAGGCTATTTACATCAGAGACTAGACTATGGATGTTTAATATGTGTAATGTTTTATCAAAATTAAGATGTTCTTGAATTTTTAATTTCCTTTTTACCCAATTTTCACAGAAAGAAATTATAGCTCTGCACGGCAACACTTTGTACATGGTCAAGAAGGTGAAAAATATGGAGCATTCTTGGTTGAATATCATGTGATGTCAGGTTTTCCAGGAGAAATCGATCTCTTTGTAACCCAAGCAGTTCTGCAGTAAGTTTTTACTAATTCAATAAGCACTTTTAATTTTCAGAAGCATCTAATGTATCATGAAATTGTTTTAGTACCATAACAAATTTATTATTGTGTTTTGTTCTGTAAAACCTAGGATATTTAAAGGCTAAGGTCTCCTGCAATCAAAAAATTAAACTGTCAATGAATTTTTGCCTTGTTCAGCTTTTCACCAGTACCCCAATACTGTGGCTGCACAAGAGATGTTTGATTATTTGCCTCATGTATTTGCTAGACAATTCTATAATTTCTTCAAATGTTTGATTAGCTGATCAAAGCAACTGTGTAGTTTCGCATTCCAAATAACAGAAAATTTGTTGCACCTTTGCAGGATTCTATGCTTACAAAGAATTCCAGTGGCAAACATTCTCTTCTTTACATACACTGCAAAGCATCCGGGCATAAGAAAGTGCAATAAACCTTACAAGCAGCCATTGTTGAATTTCATTGCTTTCTTACTGTTAGCCGTTGAGATGTAAGTATTTCTAGCATTGCATTTAATTTCCAATCTGTAAAAACTGCTTGATTTATCATAAGAATAAAAGTTATTACCAGGATTGCACTGTTAGGAAGCCAATTATTATTTTATTCTAAGATTAAAGAATATGATTATAGTGATAAAATATTTTGATGTTACTTGGAGAAAGATATTAAGTTTGGCCTACACACAACTACATCTTAGTTTTATTACCTCAACCATATCAAGGTTTTTTCATGAGTCTAAGAAGCCTGCTTTTTTAAATGAAACCAGGAGCTGGCATATTTTTAAGGTGATTGAGCTAGATCAAGGCACCTAAGGGTGATGCAAATCCCAAAGTGTTGAGATAAATTTGCATTTATGTCTTTTTTTCTTTGACAGAGGGTCATTGCAGCAATTCACCACCCTCTGTGAACAGTATCAACCGTCAATATCAAGGGATCCCGTATACTTTGAGGTAAAACTTTATGGCACAGCCATAATTTGCTTGCACATTAGAAAATAATATGACATAAATTGTACTGAGGCTCAGCCTAACCTAAACCAAATACTGTTAATGTTTAAGTAAGCCAACAATATTCATGTTTATTTAAAGTAAGACTTGTTGATGTTAAAGTGAACCAATTATTATATTGTTTGACAAAACCAAGTATTATTCATGTGAAGGTAAAAACTAAGCATTTATCTACTCTCTGCTTAGATCCAGCCAACAAAAGCACATTGATCTTTATGTCATTTAATCATAAATAGTACCTCACAGAGAAAAATTTAATTCAATTAAGATTATTATTCTTTGATGGGCAAACAAATATTTCCTGGGTTTTTTTCATATAAGCATGAAAAGAGCTCATGTTATGTTATGTTTTTTATGTTGTGTTGTGTTATGTTATGGTATTTTATGTTTGTGTTATGTTATGCTATGTCATGTTATCTTGTTATGATTTTTTGTTGGAAACTGCTGCCTTTCATGATTTCACCTACACAAAGTTCTCATTTGCTCAGTATTTAGATAAAATTGGTCAGGTGTTTTTTGGACTTCCACCCAAAGAAAACCAGAAAAAGGAAGGTTTTATGGGAATGATAGGTATGGTTGTTCAATATTTAATGAAATGCTTTTTGCAATCAAACTTTTGTCTGAAATTTTCCACAAATAAAATTGCATATGCTTTTTTCAATATTCCCCTGTTCTAGCAGAAAGTAATGCCATCCAAACAACTCTAACATACTTAACATGTTGAAAGCAGTGTATTGAACATGTTCTTAACGCTGCAAATATGTTTCTCGGTAATTGTAAAATGTAATGATGCAGTGTTCAAAGTGCTCTAGAATAAGAACTATATATATAGCATTCACGCCATCGTCTCTCACATTGTTCAAGAGGGAGGGGGTTCCGTCTGCTTGAAATAGGGAAATGAACTGAAAAATATACATTTATTACAAGTACAATCACGGTATTCCAACTACTTTTGGCGGGCATTGTTGGTTTAAAGCACTAACAAGATGTCACATCTTTTTAAGATGACCTTATGCGAAATATGATGGGTGACTCACCAATGGAAGTTGAAGAGGCAGTTGAAGAGGAAGCTGATTAGATTAACTGTTCCAGAAAGCCATTTTGCAGCACCAAACCATGGCTATGAAGCATGCTCAGTATCTGAAACTGGTAGCATTGTTTGTATGTCTTTTGCCTGTTGAAAATAATCAGTAAGGTTATAAATACCAAGCTGGCAACCAGTTCAATCTACTACAGGCTGTCCTTATTCCTTCGAGCAAGATACAGCATTTCAACATTGCAGCTAACATTGACTCTGCAGTTAAACAAACATGTGTTGAAGCTTTCCATTATTTGTTTTTGTTGCCCTAAGTGCTTAAATTTATAGATTGTTTATTCAAGACTGTTTGGATATTCAAGATTCATTATTGAGAATTCACAAATATTTGAAAGCTCCCATGTATTTCTTTCCCCAAAGATTTCCCTGCATTTGTGAAACTCAGGCTACAGCCTGTAATTTAGAAGGCAAACCAACCCTTATTTAATCTTAATAACCTCTCTGTTGAGTTCATCATATCATAGAAATTTGCTATTTTAGTGGCTTGAAAACCTTACACATGGCAATTACAATCTCTATCAGCTTACCCCACCATTGAAGCCATTTTGGAACCATTCCAGGGCCTGGTTTCTTAACCATAATGAATAAATAACTCTGTAGATTTATAATTCGATTTAACACAATTTAGTATAATTTAAGAGCTATCTGAAAACAATGAAAATCAAGTCTTTCAATTCACATCTTCTCTCAACCAAACCAAGTTGAATTTGTCTCAAGAGTCTTCACATAGACTTCTTACATGGTGTTCTCAGCCCACTGAACAAAATGTGCATTTCCCATTCTTGAACGGCTCTTGAAATCTCTGTTTCGACATATTTTAGAAATTTGATTCTATTTCAAGCATATATGCGATGAATGGTGTCATTTCCTGCCAACTGAAGCATCACTGCCTGCTTGCTGTACTTTTTAGAAGAACTTCCTCTTTCCCCTGTGCTAGCATCCAACTTCTACCCCAAATACCGGCACCTCTAGTTCATCATCATTTTCGGTTACAGTACTGAAACATTTTACAAATCTAATACTAATATGACCATAAAGTTGGGGTTTGGGTTAAGTTTGGAAATTATGCAGTTAAAATTAAGGGTAACTTTATTGTAAAAGTAGTAGCGTGCTATCTATGTGATTGGTTTTAAGGATAAATGGGTCATGACAGTTGGTTAAGGTAAACAATTTGTGCTCAACTTGAACAAATTGAAGGGTTTGTTAAAAAAATCCAGAAAAGAATGATCACATTAACCTTAAAAAAAACTAGGAGGTATTCTCACACTTTTTTAAAAAGATATTCCCGAGTTATACAGGAATCTGTTATGGTTGGCATGCAGGAATGGTTTCAAAAATATGCAAGGATTTTCTTCGTAGAAAACTTTTGTTTATATTGAATACATAGTTATTAAAGTCCGGACGATTCCTTCACGTAGTTTAGTTACTAAAGTTGAAACAAAAGGTTTTATAATTTAAACACAAGACTGAAACATGCAAGTGTAATCGTCCGAATTCATGTATAACGAGTCAAAAACAGCTGATTTAATCGAGAGAAAATTCTTGGAAGTTGGTCGACTCTTTCTTAATTGGTGTTTTGAAGCAGCTAAGGTCAATCCTCGAGTCCTGGGATCTTGATGTCGTAATTTCCCACTTCAAGGTCTCCAAGTCTAGTTGATGCTACAAAGAACACGAGAAAACTGGCTTGAAGCATTTCGTGAATATTTTTAGGAAGATGACTGATTCAATGCTGAATGTGCTAAGCTCATGGTTAAGATCGCTTCATTCAGGAATTGCATGCCACCCTCGCATCTGACCAAAAAACTAGAGCCAATTCGTCCTTGAATACACCCAACTGACAATTCTTGAATAGAGTCGAGCAAAGTATTGCGTTGAAATCCTTCGCTTCAATACCGAAGCAGCTTGAGCTTACTATTGAATTCTCTGATAGTGTCGTCAAACCATGCAAGAAGCGCATTACACCCCTTAACGGTGTTTTTTCTGTGAAAAACTTGTTACAACTTGACATTTTCTTCATACTGGAACTTTCTTGGTGACAAAGTCTCAAAGTAGCACAAGGTAAGAAGAACTATTGCAAATATTTCACAAACCAATCGCTAGTGTGTTGCTGTGGAGCCTATATCGCACACTCTTTAAGGCATGTAATAGAATGGGTTTGTTAAGTGGTCCTATGACCAACTTATTGATTTATAGGGACGTACTGAAAAATTTTTCAAGAAATAGCACATTATGAGATGACAAGAGAAGAATTTTGTGGAACAAAGAGCACCAAAGTTGCAAAGCCACGATTCTAAGAATCAATGTGAGACATCAGCTTCAAACATGCACAGACAAAAACCCTCCCGATATGCAAAAATTGGAACAGCTATGCTTGTTCAAATCTGAAAACTTTGCCAAACCTTTTTCACAGCCATTGTCTGACGATACTTGATCAGGTCGATTTCTTTATCTATTGCCCCGATTCTTTTGTACGTTTTCCTGAATTCCTTTGAAATTTCATCTCGCAATTTGAAGTGACTGCTTTTTGTTTCTTGTAAGTCCTTTGATAGGAATTTTACTTTTTCTCCAGTTATCTGCAATAAACCGCAACAAATTATCTCCCAGAGACTGATGCGACCGCATCAATATCGGGACACCTGGGAAATGCGGACGTTTCTTGTGTTCTACAGAGCATTGCATAACAATAAAAATATAGATTCCAATTGTTGAAACCTATTCTTGAATCCTTAAGAGCACGCCGTGAAACAATATCTATCAATGCAAACATGATTCTGCATTTGGGATTATCTGCTCGAGACATAATTATTCATTTAGGATTATCTCATCGGGGCCTTTGCCGGTTATCATAAAAAGAGGCTATTCTCCAATAGCTTTTCCGATGTACCTCTCCAAGATGGCTCTATTTTTCGAGAGACACGAATTGCTCAAGAAAGTCACTTTTCTTAGCAGTTTCTTAGCAGGGAGTAGCAGGGAGCAAATAGTTCGCTTTCCCTAACTTAAGAAAGTAACCTCCCTATATACCTGAGAAATCATACCTTGGCATTAGAGATTCACAGAATTGGTGCCATTAACTGGCATTTAGGAATCTTTAAAGACGTACCTAGACAATCTGCGTATTCGATGGTCTGATACATAAAACAGTTTTCAAAATGATGTCATGGGATTGAAATTTTAAAGGATCGCAACTAAGATGTATAAATAGCAAAAACGATCCCTAATACTCATTTTCATCACATCATAATACTGTGATATATAAAGATACAATGCCTGTATATCGGTTTGTTGTAAGAGTGCTCAAATGTTAAAGTATAGCTAGACATACACTAAGTACATCTCCTGATGAGTGGAAAACCACGAAACAGGCTTGTCGAGATGCAGAGTTTAGTCTTTTGACTCTTTTCTTCTTCGTGTATATATAAAGATAGATATTTATCTTTCCTACGCTTGTAAATGCAAAAGCGCCTTTACCAAAACTCAGTCGCATATGCAATTGTCCATCAAATACATAATCACAAGTAGCATTATTTTTCTATCAACTTTTAGTTCAGTCTATCGGTTAGAGGAAATACCGAAGACATGTGGACCTTCTGCGTATTATCTATCAAAAGGACTAGTTGGATTACCTTTAGAAACTATAGAAACTCTAAACCATGTTACCAACAGCACGGAAATGGCTTTGCTAATTATCCCAATTAAAACACCCTAAACACAAAACATAGTATAAAAATGGTTTGAACTGTTTGCATACTTTGCTCTCGAACTTGATATCTTCGACTTGAGAGTGGATGTCATCCACGCCTCTCTTGACTTGCTCAAATTCCTAGGAAAAGCAGTGTACGCTGAGATTCTAAGTTTAGCTTCGAAAAAGGAATAAAGGAGATGACAGAGATACGATAGACAACTTGATGAGTAATTGGACGTTTTGATGCTTAATCTGACTACCAAAAGAGCTTCCACTTTGCACCAGAACAAGATGAATCTTGTGTTTTCGTAAAACTACGAAATGAATCTGATGCTAAAGCTTTGCATAGCACCCATTTCATGGTCTACAAATCAACGAACAAATATTTAGCTTGGTGCTATAAGCATTGCAATGGTCTGCTAGGGTCTAAGTCAATCCATAAGTCTAACAGGGCTCTTAGCCTAGAGCACAAAATGAGTATTTGTTTAGGATTTTTCATATAATTACTATAATTTTTGTTGTTTCAGGTATTATCATTGATAACGAAGAAAACGGTTTATAATTAATAAGAAAAACGCAACCTAAATCACAGTCAAATCCTAAAATAAAAACACAGCAAATCGAATCAAACCGCATATAGAACTAATAAGTCATCAAATAATTATAACCTCGTAAAATCCTTTTAAGGAATTTTTTGAGAAGGTATTTTGCTACTTTGCAAAGTGCTTATCATTTGATTGGCGTTAAGTAGATGATTTCATTAAAAATTAATGCACCTTTCTAATCAGTAGAACGTCTTCTGATTGCTGGGCGCACTTTTCGAACTCCGCGAGTAGCTGCCATAAGTACTGTTTCCGAGACGGCCTCCTTGAAAAGCCGCCACAGTCGCCTCTCTCGCCAAATGGCACGTGATTCAAATTTTCCCAAGGAACCCGACGATCTGGTTGCTGCTGGCTCTCTGAAAGCTTGTCCATGTAACTGTAATTCGACCGGTGCATTTTGAATGTTGACACTGGATTCCTTGTTCAATGAATGTTCCCACTTTGATCGGCGTATAGTAATATTTTGCAGGCCACGAGCATGCATTAGCTTCTTATCAATACTCGTCTGACGTCACAATTTGCTCCTTCGCATCACAAACGCGTGAAAATCCTTTTTACTTGGGTTGATTCCTCTTGTAATATACCAAGCCTTTCAAATGCCAGTCATCGCCATTAGGATGGATGCTCATAGTTTCTGACAGTGCAAGTTACTGCGAGTGAAAAATACGAAGATGACAGGAAACGAAAAGAAGAACTCCAATACGACAGGAAACAGAGAACAGCCTTCTAAAACTTTGGCAAAAGATGCGACATCTGCTGAGCTAGGAGTATTTTCACAGACTCATAACAGAGACTTATCAAATTTCAATGAAATAAGCGTTGAAGAGTGAGAGTAAGACCCCGTTGATACTGGGTAGAAAACTTTCTCAAGCTTTCTTTGACCTATACCTTGAGTTATCAAAAATAAGAAAACTTGTTTTTCCCTCACTTAGCAAAATCTCGTGGAGCCACTGTGCGCCAAGGACCTCTGAATTTATTTAGATAAAGCCTTCGACCGCAGTACAATGGCCATGAGCCACCTGAAATGTCTTTGCTAAGAATGGTGTGGCAGCTGTCACCCGTTAGCACCAGGTCACGTGCTTTTTCTCCTGCAAAAACATTACTCCGCTGTCTGGCGGGCTTCATATTGTCGACCTCTTGGCTTAGTGAAGCCGTTCAGGTGTTGGGAACTCTGGCTTCAAAGGCAAAAGAAACGATAACTCTGTACGCGATTCTAAAAAGACATTTGAAAACATTTGCAAGACATTCGTCGTGCGACGACTAGACAATAAAAACGGAAATTCATAGCAGATCGTTGAACACAGCCAATTATCTTGAACAGAAGACAGCACTGAGGTATCAATCAAATTGAACTCAACGGAGTATCGGACTGGAACAGGAAACATAAATAACACAGGAGGCAAAATGAAAGGGACAATCACCAGCAACAATATCACTGGCCAATGCAGAAGCCTCGTCCTGCCACCAGAGAAAGACGTATTATCATGGGCGATACTTATCGGCTTATTCATCCCTATAAACCTGGCAGCGAATACTGCGCTTATCGTTGCCTTGAAGAAGACAGAACAGATCAAAAGCATATCGAACACGTTCATTGCAATAATGGGCTTCTCTGACCTTTTTTCGGGGATGCTGTCCTTGCCGCTACTGGAGGCATACATGCTGACAAGCTTCAAGTACCAGTGTGGTATTGCCAAACTCGTGGAAAGCGTCATCTTCTTCTCTTACTCTTTCTCGAGCTTCGTTTTGATGGGCATCTCAGTCGACCGTTACATGCACGTGGTGAAGCCGCAATTATACCGGACCGTGCAGACCAGGTATACGATGGGCATTTGGTCGGTCAGTTCTTTCTTCGCTTCTATCGGCATCACTTGTGTGATTTCCATGCACTCCTCGCTAGCACTGCAAGCCTTTTTTCTTCTGTCCACCTTCTTCTTCATTGGCTGTCTAACGGCCTTGTACAACAAGGTAATCGGCGTCCTCACTAGAAATCAAATAATTACTGTGAGCTGGAAAGCTGAAGATGGAAGCGTCTTATCAGCCTCAAGAGAGAGGTTGGCTAAACAACGGACCAACTTGTTCAAGCTTTCAGCTACGAAGACCGTTCGTCTGGTACTTCTAGCTGCATGCTTGTCTTATATTCCATTCAATGTGACGTCCTGCGTTTTGGCTTACTTTGACTACAAGGTCCAGGAAATATCGAGCTTCAATTTCTATATCCTGCACCAACTGGCCCTGGTTTTACTCCTGAGCACAAGTTTTACCAGCTCCTGCATCATTATATACGGGAACAGCAAGTGTCGCAGGTTCCTTTGCAAGTGTTCGCGAAACAAAACTTCTGACAAACCGAAAACAGGACTGTGATGGTGACCACAGCAAGCATGTGCATAGGTATATGATGACACTGTCAATTGTTGCACTGTTCTCTTGAAGCACGGCATCCAAAGCAAGTGAGCTCCAGTGTTGGCAGTCAGAAGGGCCGTACTAGCGAAGCAACTTGGACGGAAATCCAACTACAATCATGCTCTTCAATAGCGGATGAATTTCTAAGTGCCAATTTCTCCTCTCTTTGGAAACTTTGCATGTACTGTTTTTTAAAAAACTACCAAGCCATAGCCGGTTTATAAAAAAAACCTTTTAATTACAGTGACAACGTGGAAGGTAAACACGAAAAGCCTCGCGGTCATATGAGCGTAAAATCCCGCGGTTATACGAAACAATCCCGCGGGCATAGATGTTTCTTATACTGCTGAAAGTGCAGGGCGATCGATTCATATCAATGCGACACACAACGAGTATCAAATCGACTTGTTCGTCTGCACATTAGGATTTATGTAGTATAGATACGTCTTTTGAAGTATATGTAGTTTCACTTGTAACATAACTGCTTGCTTGAAATTTATAAATGATTGTAAGTAAATCAACGAGTTTCTTTCAAGAGCTTCCTCCAGATCCTATACGGTACATGAACGATTTTAAGGTCTTTCTGGATACTTCTTGTGTCTTCCAAGCATAAAAAAGCAATAAAATTATCACTTGAAAAGTGAAATACCAAGAAATGAATTTAGTGAATCACAAAGAACTTGAACATTTTAAGACAGAAGATTTTCACCTATTTCTTTCTGTCTTGCTAGTGGAAGTAGCACTGAAGTTCTGAATTACAAATCCGCTCCAAATGAGATTAATCTTCGGGACATATCTGGCCCTAGACAAGTTTTTGCAAATGTTTTTTTATACCAAAAACTTGATACTTTCGAGGTAACGTTTAGTCCAAACTTCAGCCTCGCGCGAGCTGAAGCAGCTAGGGAATTGCGTCTCATCTCAAAGGAATAAGTTATTTCACAGCTAGTGATTATTCGCGTTGCAACAAGTCTTTGAAATTTCTCTTTATGACAATCATGTCAATAAAATTTTAATCCAGACCTTTAAGTAAATGTTTCAGTTTTTCATCACCCTTTCGGCTGCAAACGGTAGACTGGCCTGCTGGGAACATCTGCTTCTTGCCCTAAGTAGCATTCGAGGCGAGAGCAAATTTTAAACCGGGGCAGTGGGTGGGTGAGAAATTGCAGCCTCTGCCCAAGCTGGGCGGTTTTCAAACATCTTCTTTGATTTTTCGTAAGTCGGGTATGAATAGGGTGTTTGACCTGGGCATGACCAACCGCCCAGAGTCAAGTCAGTTACTGGGAGTTTTTAGCTTCTAGCGGGCCTTGTATTGTAAGCCATTGCTTTGCAACTCTGTAGTTTAATTAAAATGCTTTTTTGCATTCGGTCGTGTTGCTCACGTACTAAATAAGACGTCCAGACTTTAAACTGAAGCCAAGTCCATTATGCTACAGTTAACAAAAGGCAACCACGAGTCCAGAATTCGCTGCAGGCATTTCGAGGGCAAAGGACAAGATCTGAAATAGTTCAAAAAAGGTTAATTGCGGGTCAGTTAAAGGTCAACCATAGGTCAAGATCTAAGTCTGGGAAAACGCTGTGGACAAAACGGCTCAAAGGATATTGAACAAGTCCATTACATAGATGAATACCTTGGTTCGGCATCAATTAGCCCTCCATAACTTTTGGTCCTCTTGCTGCACTTAGTTTGGTCCTTGCATCTATCGTTTCGGGTTCATCTACTGTCTTTGGCTAATTGACATCTCTTGTTTCATTGGCGCATAGTTAGGCCTACAAGATGCGATTGTATCATGACAGGATTCAGAGTGCAAATACTGGCAGGTGCGTCCGTTCCATCAGCATCTTGTATTTTCGTGCACTTTCCATCTTTGTGGATTCACTGTAGCTTCGTGCTGTTCAATGTTCTATCACTGACGTGCACTTTATCAATCCGTCATAAACTGGACCGAAAGACCTTCGAAAACGTTTTAGAAGATTGCCGGTGACGGACCCAAGCAGGCTGAATGACTCTCAAAGCCATCTATAATACGCGATTCCTTGGTCTTGCTTCTACTGCTACACGTGCCATTTAACATCATCACATTCATAACGAGGCTGCAGGTGGTAATGAGGCTATTCTTAGGATGACTGAGAGGCTGGCAGGCTTTTGGGCAGGGTGCAATGATACAGTCCCCGGGACAGCCAATGCCCGCGGTATTATCCAGTACACAACGCATGTAACAACAACGCATGTATGTAACAACTGCCTTGCAGAGAAGAAGATACCAAGACAGTCATTAGCCAATACGGGCTCTATGTAACAAGCACCTGATACATATGGAGAACCGAGAGGTGTGTGGTCTGTACTACAGATACGTGTTCAAACTACAACTCTTGTTTCTTCCTGTTCGGCTTTGGAGAGCCGACTTATGATAAATGAGAATTTGATGTTCGAGGCAACAGCAACAACGGTCTTTTCAGCCTCGCTTTGAGCCTATAAAATACTGGCAGCCTCGTGTTGAAGCACTGGTAACGAAGGCATGTAATTATTCACGCGAAGCTGTGACAGTTGATTAGATTGTAGGGAGAGCGGGAAAAGGGCAACTTACTAGAATGGTAGCTAATTGGAACTGGGATGATCACGTGACAACGGGGATGACGAAGGTGGCAATATGTGCTGGAATGCTGAAGAAGATTCGAATGCGTGATTGGATTTTGCATCCAAATATCGCACTAGATATTGCATCCAAATGAATTGATTTGCTTTGATGGGCAATGCATTGTGCAAGGATAAATGCCTGTCCTGCATTAGCTGCCTTCAATGTCGAATATGGCAATGATGCTGAAATACCAAAGCAAAACTAACACCAACTGAGGAGAGAAAGATAATCGAAAATCGCTATGTAATTAAATTCAACAACATCTGTCGATTCCAACTTTTTGCGATTCAGTAAAACCTGAAAACTTAACAAATAGAAAATGAAAACCCTGCTTTTGGAGCAGCTGGTGATTTTCACATCACTTTACAAAAAAACAGTATTGCAATGTGTGGTTGAAATAATAGTGCTTGTTTATCAATTGACACCAGTCATTACTCAGTCTATGAGGAGCGAAGAAATTGCATATGTTAACTAAACACATATCAGAAAAATTAACATGTAAGTCAAGTTGCCGCTGACCATAAGAGCCTCTTCTGATGTATATTCAGGATACATAAGGTAACCACTTGCCTGCTCCTAACAGAAAGTTCTCACTCTCGACATATGCTCGTGGTTTTATCAAAACAATCTCAACTGAAGAGCATTACTGCTAGTAAAAAACCGTTTCCTACTAACAGATATTAAAATAATTTCCTTGTTTATTGTATCATCGGCAAAAGGAGTTAGTACGAAAGATGGACATTTTAAAAACATTCAACAAACATTTTTTAACAGAACAAAACTCTTATGAGGCAACTGTACAAAATTAAATTTGAAAAATTTTCAGCACTTTCTATAAAAAATATTTGAATTTATAGGTCTTCAACAAGTTGCGAATTCTGAGAACTAAATTGATAATTTTCTTAAAATAAAGATAAAGTAAGCATTGGTGCACTTGTCATTCAAATGTTTCAATGATGTCAGAATATAAAACTGAGGGAGCACCACACATTTGCAAAAGACCCCATTTTGCCACTGCGTTGATAGAAAACTACCAGCTTAAGAAAAGCTTTAATATGCTCCGAAAACCTCTCAATTTCATGATCTTTCTTGCCATAATCGTTTCACTAAATCGAAGTGAGACGGTGGTTGGTTGGAGAGCTAGGCGCTTATCTCCTCCTCTTGTGCTTTTTCCGCCTTACATATTCATCAGGCGGCCCAACGACCAAAGGTCTCTTCGATCCAGCAGAAGCAACCTCTTCACCTACGACAAGAAACAGAAGATATAGTCTCACGAGTCGCTGGTTTACAGTTGATAGCAGCGCACTGTCAAGAACCCAGAGAACTGGCCGGGCGAGCGACCAGTAAACTCGGGAAAACCCACCATTAACAGTTCATGTTCTTTCGACCAGATTATGCTTTGAATAAAAAAGCATCATAGTAACTAGAAATTGCGAAACCAGTTATTGCATACATAAAGTACTTTTCGACACTCCTTAGAGTATGCAATCGTAAGAAAATGGCCAAAAGCTGACAGAATGAATAGCCAGATGCGGACAGACGTTAGAATGGGAAGAGTTTTTTGTAGACAGACAGAGTTTTCGTTTGCATACCCTGAGGAGTGTAAGAGTAAAAGTTCTTCGAGTATGCAAAAACTGGTTCCGCTATTTCTCGCTATTGTGAAGATTAGTACCACAAAGCACTTGTTCAAATGACAAAGCATTTCGACTGTGCTTACTGACGGACTGCCAACTCTGTTAGATCACGTGACTAATCGGTTACAATCGCGTTTGGGTTACACTGAGCCAGAAGGGTGGGGTGATCGCCCAGAAGTGTTGAAAAAAGGGACAAGTAATCAGTGGTGATACCGCCAAGCATCTTGGACAGGCTCTGAGGTCGTACTTCCATCATACAAATACCTCCTTTTGGACACAGAACCATTAGGTTTTAGAAGTGAACATGTACCCATAAACGTCGACAGAACACTGCAGCAGCGAACTAGAAACAGGAAACCGTAAACGCTTCTCTAAGTATTTACAAGTGTCACAAGTCGAGTGTCATATCCTTGAACCTTTTGATGCAGTAGCGAATAAAAGATTCCGTACGAAAAAGAATCGTTTCAAAACACACACAGTTTTCTTTCATGTGTTCTTGGACATTAGAAAATTCTTCCTTAGAAAAGCCAAAACAGCCCGCATTTCAAGCCGAAAAAAAGGTTCATGAAAAAAGTTTCTTTAATCAAAGGCATACGCATCAGTTGAGCAACAGACGGTTGAGCATCAATCACATTGTGTAATCATCAATCAAACATGATCAATCAATCAATCAATTAATCATCATCAATCATCAATCAGGCTGCAATCACAGTTTGCAAGTTAAAAACATCATCAACCAAACATGATCAATCAATCAATCAATCAATTAATCATCGCCAATCATCAATCAGGCTGCAATCACAGTTTGCGAGTTAAAGACTCAACTTGCCGGTCACTATCAAAACCCCTTGTTCAAGTTGAAATTTGAGTTATCGATGCAAAACGTGCTCAACCTTACATTGAAACTTAACTGAAGATCAGTGATCAAATAAACATGTACCATTTACTGCTGGAGATTTGACCTTCGCTACCTCTTTCGCAGCTTCTTCTTGCAGCTCCCTCACGGCCCGTTCTTCGTCTTCCTGGAGAAGAAAGAAAATAGTCTGAATTAGAAATCTATCATCACAAAGTGCCTTGTCAAAACATTTGTGTCGCCGTGTGACAAATGGGTGTGGAAAATATTTCTCTAGCACATAATTAGCAGTTTTTATCTTAAATACTCATGTGTTACATATAATGGCAATCCATAGAATATCAAAACTACAACATCAATTCAATATTATAAACTACGGAACAAATTATCAGTAAAGTGCTTTTCGAATGTCTGCACACAACAACCCGAAATAGCCCCCTTTCAAAGGTATTCTGATCCCTTTCATCTTTGAAAATAAAAGCCTGAGGATACAGAGTTTGTTCCCCAGGTGATAAGTTGGCGTAAGTGGTCATAGAGCCACGTGCTCGTGACTGGAAGCTTGATGTAACTTCTTGCTAATCGTGTCCAGGCTCCTAGTCTCTAGCTTGTGTACGTTCGACATACGGAAACGAGGCAGACGTTCAACGAGGCAGACGTTCAACAAGGCAGATTGAATGGCCAACGACAGTCAAGTGTGATGGAATTGTAAGATGGCCTAATTTAGTATGTGGTATGCAGATATAGATGAGACCCTTGCACTAATATAGCCACAGCTGCACCAGGCCAGTTATTTACAACGGCAAACGGTTGTTGGCGATAAATTCTGGGAGAAGGCATTAAGAAATGGGAAAATAGAGCCGCATACACTCATAGGCAACAACAACAGCAACAATGCAGAAATGATCCCTGGCAAGCAATCACGTGATTCAGTGCCAGGAGCACGTGCTATTCTCTAACATGTAATCAATTTTTGTGGTAAGTTACTTCTGAAAAGAGCAACAACTGATTAGACAAATACGTACTGTTGGATCAGTCCACAAAGAGCATTTTGTACAAGTATTACCTGGAAACAAAGATAACGCTATATTAATCTTGCGAAACTAATCCAAGAAATAATTGCATCTGCCATAACATGGAGGAGAGCAACAACAACAACTAAAGGAAAGTGAAATGTAACCCACCAACTAGTGTAAAAATAGAAAAAATAGGAAAAGGGACAAACATGGTTTTCCGGGATTTTCGAGGATGATTGCAAAGTGATTATAGTCGATCTGAAAAGAAGCAATTTGGAAGAATTGAATCAAAGAATCAATCAAAACATCGGCTAAAGAAAAATGGTGGATTGGCAAGCAGCATTCAAATCAATGATTAAATGATCCCCATGGAAGACTAATACGCCATTGCAATTTTTTTCTAATTATTAAATTTTATTTAAAAAAATACAATTTTGTATCTGACACTCAAAGGTTTAAAGAGACGGCGAAAATAACATTCCCAATGATAAAGAGACGGCGAAAATAACATTCCCAAAGATAAAACACAGTGTGAAAAAACACAAACACAAATTATGGATCCTTTATCGTTTCCGGCTTCTAACAGAAAACACTTACCTTTGGTGTGCGGCATAAATAGCACATCTTTGCACCACATCGACATGTCATCTGAAGCAAAGCAAAATTTATCATTCAATACAATATGAAAACAAAAAGAGACGTTCAAAAATGATCTTCTAGCAAATATTCTTGCAATAGAAGAAATCTTGCAATAGGTGAATGAATGACAGGTAAGGTACGTGCATGACATGATGGAATAAACGGTTAAAAAACTGTATAGCATGGTCGAGAGGACAGCGTCTCTAGCAAAAATGTCCCGCCTTTACGTGACTACTACTTCCTTGTTATCTTAACTACGTAGCTAGAGAAGTCATCAGATCGTAAAAGAAGCAAGTTAATTGTCTAAAGATGAAAATCACTGACTTTGTTGCAGCCATCTGTTTTCATGAATCCACAGCCACACATCGAACAAGTTCGAATTTTTGCTCTGGACATCTGCTCCTCACTACAAATATTTAAGTAATTTTAACAGAGAGTAAGAATAAAAATGTTGATGACGATTGAGTGAAGGCAGCGACTGATACAAGCACCAACTGGAGGGAATTTGAATCATGTATCGTGCAAGGCTGTGAAAATTTTCAAAATCTCAAGCACGTAATTGATTTAATCTAACAAACAAGTAAGGAAATAAATAATGAAAACCTGGAGTAGCCTTCGAACCAAGGAAAAGCACCTACTATGATACGCGTATATTTTTCTCCTTTCCACTCTCCATTTCTGTGCATGGGATGCCAATATGTTCTTTCCAGGGCTCTTTACAAAACCGACACGTTTCCTGAAGCGATACGAAAACACTAAGTTTATGTCCTTCAACATCTTTAACTATAATAACAGCTGTTGTTCCAAATTTCATAACATTCAAATATTCAAAATCCGCTTGGCCCCAAAAACATTCGGATCGACGTCACAGACACACTTTAGATGCATTGTGCAAACATCAAAGATACGATCTTGCGCATTGTGTGAATGGTTTTTCTCTCAGAAATTCCACCCATAGAAAGGCAATATGACGCTTGCGTCATTCCATATCAAATCAACCAATACCTGAGAAAATTGTAACTCTTAGGTATGTCACAGATTTAGGACCTTTTTGCCCATCTCTACATTCTAGACAATTATGAGAATTCCCAAAATTTGAGCTCATTATCTCATATCATTTTCGAGATATAAGCTTCCAAAATTTTTCTATTTTGTCCAAATATTCGAAAAAAGGGCGTGGCACTTAACCGTGGTGATTTGGCTAAAACTAATAACTTCCATGTTTCATCTATTGGAACAGTGAAATAATGCATTATAGCTATTTTGTGGGTGCTGATTTCAAATTTGCAGTTTATAACCCCATGTGACAAATAGATTTTGCATTAACATTACCTGAACCCTTTGCCAGCTGTTTTAAAAGTGTCTTATTTTTGGTAGCTAAATTTAGGCAGTGGCCAAGTGATTCCAAGTTTAAGGGATACCTCATTTAAAAGTTCCATAGCCACCCTATTGATATGAGTTGGTTTTGACTCTGGGACTAAACAACTTTAAAATCTATGTAACATTTGATTTGTCAGAAATTGTGGTCTAAAATGCTCTTTGGGGATAATAGTCTAAAACATGATTGGACAGCACTGTAACAAAAAAAACAATATTCAAAGAGTTTTATTACATCAAAGACAAAATGCTGATTAAATAGGAATATATAATGTTCTTATGCCATGCAGTTGGAAATCTTTCTTCAAGGAACGTGAACAGCGAACAATATAATAAGTTACATTGCAATGATTATAGTCCAGGAAAATTGAAGGCTCCATGGCTGGGAGCAGGAGAAAGGCCTGTCAATGTCATATTTGAGAAAGGTTTATTAGAAATCTTTATTGCCTCTGTTTTGTTATTGTATTGAAGGCAATTGTTAAAATGATTTTTGCAGAATCAGTAAAACATTACGGTCGCATGGCCACTGACCGGAGGAAGGTGGCGTAAAAACAATAAGCTCCAATGACACACCTAAACCACGCCCACCTTCTATTGTTTTGTAAAGAAGGTTTTCCTTTTAGAATGTTTCTATCTGGAGGAAGTTTAACGAATTTTCTGGACGCTGAATTTTTGTTTTGAGCTGGAAATGAGGATGGTTTGAATTTTGCAATTCGCAGCCGGAGGAAAGTTGTACATATTTCTGGACTCAAAACAGCACAACGCATTTTATATGTTGACTGTCGAAGTTACGGCAACTAAATGTAGCGTTTCTGGGGCTCGCTTGATAAGGTAAGACGCAATACCGAACAGGCTCAACGCGAATCAAAACATCTACAAAAATAAAAAAAAATTTGGTACCTTCATGCATTCCGTCTTCTGGCACTTAAAAACTTTGTCGCCAGGGGGCATCTCCGCTGCGAAGTCGCAAAATGGACACCTGTGGTAGGAAATGGAATTCAACACTTGCTAAGAGCTAATTGCTGTTGAACTCCAATAGGATCTAGCTGGGCCTAAGAGCTTTTCGTTAACTCCCACGGAGATGAGTCATGAACCTGCCTACGCTAGGAAGAAAATCAAGAGCTCCTCTTTTAAGTACAGTGTGTATGTATGTATGAACAGTGACGACAATCTTGTACAATTGGGCAAATCTTCTTTTCACCTGGTGTTTTGGAGTTCGTCTTTTACATTGGGTTAGGAGTTAAGTAACGTTAATTGGTCAATTATAACCAATCATACGCTCTTCTTATCACCCTCTAGTGTTTTCGATCTACATCTAGCTATTTATTCTGTAAGCTTCTGGTTATTTTCCGACGCTCGCATGCTTTGAAGAGTGTCGGACGAAAAAGTACTTTAAGTATGCGAAAACTAGTTCCGCTTTTCTGACTATTGTGACATCTTTTACAGAACCACTACTACAAGCCCGACAAAAAATGCAAATGAAATGTTTTGCAAAATGAGGATCGAAGAAAACAGAACTCACCTCACAAGATCCGGCAATTCAGCCATCTTGAGCGATTCTTCCATGAGACGTTCCTGATACTTTTCTATCGTGCCGGAATCCAGCGCGCTGTTAAGTTGGCCTAAAATCAAGTGATCTTTTTAACGTTTTGGAGAAAACGATTACTAGATAGTCCTAATTTCTTTATATAGAATAAAGAGCCAGAGGTCTTGTGGACATTTTGCAGCCAAAGTTCAAAAACTTATCAGAACTAACCGTAACACCTCTACCCAATTAACAAAGTTGTTTTTGGCGACTTCAATCGTAACTATCTGATCAGATTCGGTTGGGGATTATTGGCTTTCTCGAAATCATACAAAGCAACATTGTTTCAAGGAGATGAGGACGATGCTGTTTAAGATTCACGAGGAACATGGTATACTGATTTAAAACTCCAGGCAAGGGTCGGATGCTGGGGAGCGGGCACTGAGTACAGCCGATACTATGATCTGAATGGGACCGTGTTTATCGCGTGAAGGGACCTTAATTATCAGACTGTACCTGTACTATCTGACTGGATTGGTCATAGCTTCAAATCTAATACGATGGCATACACAGTGCAGCCCTGTATGCATTCAGTGCTCTTCGTTCTCATTAAGAAGGCAGTCCCACGGCAATCAGAGCACCGTTGACTGGGCGATCAGAAGAGCAATTAAAGGGAGGACATGGCCAAGACAAAGCTCGCAGCGGACTCACAGCAAGACAACGGAGGTGGGCGGTGTTGTCGAGCAGAAGTACATGCAAGTGAGGCCTCACTTAGGTGAATAACTGACCAGTGGAAGCAATGCACAATCCTACGAAACCCGATTTCACAATGCTCCCTATTTCTCGTACGCTCTCTACCATTTTGATAATTTTCTTTGAAATTCGTAGCAATGAAAGCATGGAAAAGTGTTATAAGGGTTGGGTGTTTTAGATAGGCAAGCTTTAGCGGAAAATTAATATTGATAATTTTCAACAATTTTACTACTTTAAGAAATCAGAAAGCAAAACCTCTTTAAATGAAGCGATACAGATCTGAAAACTTAAAAGTACAACCATTTTGAAATTTAATAAATGCCTGCAATCCTTTTCTTTAAAATGGTCTAAACGCCACCACAGAATAATTTCCACAAAAGCGCATCATTTGTGAAGCCATGTGAAGCCTTCTAAGGGCATTTGGCAAGGACTATGGAAGCAGGTTCCTTTTTGAATTTGGCTTTGATCACGAGAAAGCATTTGTGACAGAAAGCAATTGTGATAAGAAGGGCCTAACCAGATCTAAGACTTGGACTTGAATTTCTTTGATTTGTCAGAATGAATTTTAGCAGAATGCGAAATGATGTTTTGATGCAAAAAGATTAAGCACAACTCCACAGATGCCCTGCAAATGAAGAACCAATCAATTTATGAAGGACCTACGCTAAGAAATAGTAGCTAGCAAGATGGTGATTGTGAAGAAGATAAAACATGATTTGCATAAGTGAAGATTGACCTTTCAGTCCCTAAAGAGTCAATGACTTTCAGAAGGTAAAACCATGCTATCAATTGCCCGTGTCTTCCATTTCGATGAATGAGACAATGACCGTATCGACCCGTACTGTTGCTAGCAGTAAGTAGACATTGGTTTGCTGGTCGCGTGCGCACTGCCATTGCTTGTTAATTTGAAGTGACTCACTCAGAGGGAAGATGCTTGTACATTCTGCTGTTAGGCAGGATAATGGTATCTTCCCTGATCCATATATTGATTCTTTCGCGTAGTTACGAACACAATCCTGGCAAGACAAATGCCCCTGCAAGAGGAGTTGAAAATCTAATCGACAGCCTTTTCTCCTCAAAGGCAACAGGCCAATAAATTGGGCTAATACCTACTCACAAAGGACCACGTTGGCCCAGAATGGCAAAATTTGCTAATTTGAGCGTTATTTGAGATATAAGGATTATATAATATTGTGCGGAGCTGCTTTGAAAGTTTCAGATGCCAGGAATACACTTAAGTAAAAACAGTAAAGTTTTGAGATCCTTTGAAGATCTGGGATCGAAATTCTATATATGGGCATTTCACTAGAACTACAATAACTCAGATTTAAATCAAGTTTTGAGGGATACTGTGGGCATTAATTAAAACTGGGAGCAAGAGGACTGCAGTATATTTGGGAATTTCGCTCGACAAACACTAGATGTCGAAAACCAATAAACATGTCAGCTTGTCAACAAAAAGCCGAAAAGTTATTCAAACAAAAAATGGCGAGCGAGCCACGAAGCCGAAGCTATTTAGGAGAGAACACAGATAAGCTTGCCTAAGTAAAGAAATATGATCGTATAATTCATTTGCTAACCTCGCTACACTGCAGCATGTCTTCAAAAACGGCTTCACCATAGCAACAATTACACTCTATGTACTGGCCTTCCTGGAAAACATACGAGGAAGTGAGAAAAGGGAAGTAAAAATATTTTAAGCAATTTAACTTTCATGGCGATCAGATAAACATAGTTGCATTGATTAACTAAAGCATTCACCAGTTGATATACATGATGTAGAGAGAAAGGAACTTGATTCATGAGTAAGATTGTAAGCCATCCATGACTTTAGTAAGACTGACAGCAACAGTTTAAAACTTGTAAAATGATTTTTCACTTCTGAGACGTTATAAAAGAAGCATACCAAGGTAAAAAACTTTCAAATGTCTTCAAAAAACAGGATGGGGATGTTCAATTCACTCCCAGAACTAAAACCACTTGCATTTATATGAACTCCTCCTTGTTAAATACTTCTTGATTCTAACACTAATAAACTTGAATACTAATAAACTTGTATTAGAACATTGTAGCGAAGGATCTTAAACAACTTTTTCTGTGATAAGTGTCAATAACTTTTCTGATCTTTAGATGGGGCATTAACTACTCCTGAAAATCCTTGTTAGGGATTCAAGTTCTTTAATAAACATGGACATACCTTTTTATATTGTTCATCGTTTAAGAGTTGTGCGAGTACGTGATCGGAGTCCTGCAAATAGCAAAAATGTTGAAGCACCATATAGATTTTCAATATAACGTGTGACTGAAACCTCATACAAATTTATAATTGTGCTGAATAAACACACTGCAAAAAAACCAAGTGAGCCAGAAGCAATCGGTAAGAATAGGTTAGCCCTAGCTTGACGCTACAAGTAGAAGGATCTGTGTTTGTGTGAATTTTAACAGCAGGTGAGTGAGAAATGAGCAAGGCTGACACCAACTCCACACATGGTGGCTGTGATAACATTCTTTGGCTGCAAAACGGTCATTTGAAAGGATGATATTCAGTTGACAAAAAGACGATTTCTGAAAAATCATGTCTGAAGACTGCTATACTTGGACGTGGTACCTGCTCAATAACCCTTGCACGTAAAATCATATAACGGTCATATATTCAGTTCACAAAAAGATGAATGCTGAAAAATCATGTAAAGAAAGATAAAGGAAAAGAAGAAAGTATGAAGGTCACTACAGTAGAACTGGCTCTGTCACTTGAACGCATCAAGAAGACCATTTATACAAATAAACAAGAAGAACATATTGCCATGATTGATGCGGACGTAAAGATGGGTGAATAAGGCTACCTTAAGTTGTAACGAGAGTTTATCATAAAATAAAACCCAATACCAGCTTTAAACTACATAAAGCACTCCATTTCTAAACAGTCTCTCTTCTATTTGTGTCCAGTCAAATACAGCCTTGCGAATGATACAGGTGCATCGCTGCTAAACATTAACAGCCAAGCGTCTGTAACAGAAGCCTCACATCTGCCTTTACTTCGCGGCTGTTTTGTCAGCGAGTGGTTACATGTTCATGGGTCATTACCACATCATTGTGAATCTTTTTAGCTAAAGTAGTGACTATATTTTGCACCTCCTTAATAAATTTTCTTTAAGGGGATGCTTTCTCTCACACAGCCAATACATACTTTGTTGTTGTCATTCCCATTCAGATTCCGAATAGCAAAAGAAAAAACTGCATTTCCAATATCAGCTATTTTTATCAAAAACAAAGCCAGTGCTAAAGCAATTAAGTTTTGTTTGACATATTCACCTCCTTTCGTTTCTTCTCTTTTTCTTCAAGGAATCTGCATTCCTTCTCTAGTTCAAAATGAAGAACTGTGGGTATATACTGCTTCGGGCGACGGTAGCGGAGAAGATACGTAGCCTGGAATTCCTCTAAAAAGACGAAAATTATTTTACATCTAGTCACTCTAAACAGAGGAGAGGTAAAAGGCTGAAAGCATGCACAAACAAAGAAATTAAACGTTTATTATACAGTTCTTGAACGAAAGAGGCAAAGCATTATCGATTTTCGTACTGCCTACAATGCTGGTTTTTGTTTCCAACTTGAACAAATCAAATACAGCCAAAAGAAGTCTATTTACCTTCAAGAATCGTCAGGATGAAAGTTTACAAGTACATAGATTGGTCATTTTTCTTATGGTTAATATCTATATGTACAGACTTCCAATAAATTTTAAGCTACGGGCTTTTTCCTAACACACTGATCGGAACAGAAAAAGAACAAAACCAAAAGCCTTTAATTCAAATTTAATCTGTTTCACGCTTCAGAACTCAATATCTAATATAATATTTCTGTGGAGCTTAATACGAGAAACTTGAGTATAAAAAGGTGAGTCAACTTGGCGAATTCTAAGAAGTTAACAAAAAAGTGGCGAATAAATCTAGAGTAGGGACCGCAATTTCGAGAGAGGTAAACATAGGAAAACAAATAAACAAATACTAGAGGTTAAATGCAGAAGCTGCATTATTTTGAATGTCATATTTTCACCTTTTCGCTTAAAATCTCAACTCACATTTACACTAAAGAAAAAGCCTTTGGAATGCTGAGACAAATGCTACTTATGCTCAAATCCAACAAAACTTACACATCTATTGCATACCTGAATTAGTGTTTCAAAAAGAAAGAAATCTCTTATACTTTACCACAATTTGACTAGAAGCAAGCACAAATTGTAAGTAGACAAAAATCTGCATAATCCATAATTTGAAAAAATTGATGAAGATTAGAGTTTTTAAAAATTCTGTTGAAAATTCATCTTAAAATTTTATTTTTCTCATCTTGTTTTTTCTTTGTCTTTGATTTTTATAGAATAACGAAATAGCTAATGAAAGGATAGTAAATGCATAGCAACTTAATATTGTCAATAGTGACATAAAAAAGTAACAACAAGAAGATGGATAATAAAAATAAAGTGACTTAAATTCGACTCACTTGGCACCTCCAACAATGTCCTGCAGAACCTTGTACGTTCTTGCATATCGATGGAAATTTTTTCTATTCGTCTTTAATGTGCTTGTATGGCATCTGGAAAATAAAGAAATGGTTCTAAAGCGGTAAGGTCCATGGCATCAGCAAACAAATAGGCTAAAAAGCTCATCAGTTCCAAAAAATCCTTCAGAGCGTGCCAAACTATTGGTAGCATCCTAAACACGGGTATCATTTCAAAAATACACATGGGCGAATCCATCTCTCTTTCTAGCAATTTTTAATCTGTCATTCAGTGATTTATTACTTGAATCTCTGCCATACTTCCCAAATGGAGGGTGTTTAAGGTATTTGACCAGCATTGTTTAGGTAACTAGGCTATGGATTCAGGTTTCAAATGGGAGAAGACAAGCAACATTTCAGTTGATGATCTGCTAGAGTGCAGTTAATTGATCGAGGAGAAAGGTGTTTTATGAGGCTCCACTCTTTCTCAAGTCTCTTGGGTGGAGCCCAAATTATTTCTTAAAAAGAGAAGATAATTTTTCACAAAAACAGCTGGGTGATTCATGGCAGGATCTCAATTAAAACTACCAGGAGAAATTTTTTCATACAAAATGCCTGCTTTATTGCAGTTGAAGGTACTAATGATGATAAAACAATGCCGTAAGAATGGAAAATGATTCTTTTTGAAAGAAATGTAGCACTGCAAAATGTTTGCTTTTATGGCTATAAAGACTTCTCCTAATATAAATTGCAATTTGCAAAAAATATTGGAATAGCAGTGCTAATGTTTTGATTGCCTTTCTTATGCCTCTGCTCTCCCAGGTAAAATAAATTAGCGCCATCAAACTAAAAGAGTCTTTTTACAAGCATAGTCACTGTTATGGATAGAACCTAATCTTATTTGCACTGTAGTTAGCTCCTTCCATATGTGGGTTTTTACCGTGACAGATCAACAGATCACCAGTACAAAAAAATCCACTACCTTGATAAGTGCAAGTCAAAATTTTTTGAGAAACTTAGGCATGTATCGCTATCACTACAGACTTGTGATATAGCACAGGATGGAGCCAAATAAGTACTACATAATACAAGATGGAACCAAATAGAATTTCTTTTCAATTGCCAATTTACCCACCAGGTTGAAATGGTTTGCCAACAAAACCAAACTTTGACTCTTGTACAAGTTCTGGTCTCTGTGATGGCCTGTCAACTGCTCCACTTTAAAATAATCAATATCTGGTTTTGGCTGAAATGAAACAACAACCCTATATAACCTGCTTAAAGGTTTTTACTGGAGGTGAGAGGGAGCAAAAATTGTTTACTGATTGAAAACTAGCTAAATTATCAAATGCGGGGTAGTCAAAATAATGAGAAAGAGCATAAAATTGAAAAATTGAAAAGATAGCATAACTAAGCTGAGTCAAAGATAGCATAAGTCAAACAGAGCAGAAATCATGCCTTGCTCACTTTTAAATAAATAAAAAAAGGACAGACATGTGCTCTTAGCAAATATTTTTACTATCAATTGTAGGGGGAACCATTGATAAAGAATCTATCCTACACATTGCACTTTGGGGGATTGAAGGTGAACAGAGGGTTGGTTAATGAAAATATGCTTTTAAGCGACTAGCCACAAATGCAAAAGAAAAAAATTACATGTAACACAATACAAACAACCAATAGGCTGCTTTAAGATTATAGAACCCACTGTCTGACACAAGTACTCATGTAGTAAAAGAGAACCGCTTATCCTTAAATCAAAAGAAATTTGATCACATGATTCAGCCCTTTGAAAATTCTCTCAGCTACACATAGAACAATATTTGTACCTCTTCAATCTTCTGCTTCACCTCTATCACATTTGCAACAGCTTGGACTTTTTTGGGGTAGTTTTTGTTTTCAAATAAATATTCAATCAACCTAGGAAAGAGCAGCAAAGTTATTTCAGGACCTCAAGGACCTCAAGTTATTTCTAAGCAACCAGTACAACGCAGAAAGGGAAATGAAGCTTGAAATTGCTAAATTAAAACTTTCCTACAACGCTTTGATTCGGGTCTCGATTCTTTTAAGCAAACAACAACCTTAAGATCAGCTAATATTGATGTTATCTATTTTGTCAGTAGGATGCTCCAGAAAAACTGTGAAAGCTCTATTAAGCCTTTGGAGAAGTTTGTTTATCTTTCTAGTCTAAAGGGGGCTTGTTAGAGAGGGGGCTTATTAGAAAGGGGGTTTATCAAAAACTAAAAGTAAAAAATACATTGCCTTGTGTCCATCACAAAGGCTATTAGAGACATTAGAAGTACAACTGAGAAAGAGAGCCTAGAATCTTACTCATTTGAAAATAAAAATTTGAAGAACATAATAAAAGTAAAGACATCATAAGCTATCTGGAAACACATTTATTGTCTTTTGACATCATTTTGGTGTTCTTGGTTACTTGCACCTAACAGAAGGCAAAATATTTCAGTAACAAAAATATATGCCCAGAGTTATTGCATTTTTAACTCACTCATTTGCCATTTTAGCTGGGTCAAAATTGTTGCGGATCCCAAAACACCTGAGATAATTTAGAGCATAACTTTCTTCTACATCTACCACAACTCCAACCTACAAAACACAAAGTGCACAAGAGTCCAATCTCATCCAAAACAACAACAAAATTCTAGAAGCTCATCACCTGGACCTTATGTTGGGGCGAAATGCTCCTATCTTCTGTCACACAAAGATTAACCAGAATTATATGCTTACATCTAGAGATGTAAGCATGTTACTGAACCACTAAATGACCAATAGAATTCTCCCAAGTTCTGGTTTTTCATAGATTGGCATCTTTATGTACTTTTCATAAGTTTGCTGAGATACTTAAACCCACTTGATAATTGGGGCTAGCAAGAAATACCAGAGTTGTTCCCTTTTGCAACATTGTCATGTTGAACAAGGGATGGGAGGCTTTGATAATTCTACACCATTTGTATCTCAAAGTACCAAAGCTAGCATAAATTTGACATATTAATTGATCAGACTAAGCAAGATTCAAGTACCTAATACTTGAATAAGTGTAACATTATCTAAGCCAAGCATTTTGCTAACTGGACATATTACATTAGGCAAGTCGATAAATTTTTACAACACAGATGTTTTACAGTCATTTCCAAAGTGCAGCAAAGCACCTATATTAGAGAAGAAAAAATTTAATAACTTTTTTCTGAAAATCTTACCACCATCTTAAGAGCAGTTTCAAACACGTCCGTTTGAGAATTTACTTGGAAGTCAAACTTCTTGCTTCTGCCTTCATCTTCTTCAAAACGTTCATCATTGGTAACGTAACAATCGCTGCTTGACCGGGAATTACTCCTACTACTACTGCTACTACTAGGACTGCAGCTAGAAGAACTAGAAATTATTGAGGGTTCTCTCAACACAGAATCACGAACTTGTGTTTCAATTCCAACATAAGTTGCGTTGTTCTGTTCTTTGCCATTTGTAATCGATGTTTCAACGCCAGTTTTAGTATTGGGAACAACCAAATCAGGGTTCACATCTCGTTTATCTAAGGCATGGCTGCCAATAATAATGTGATCTGTAGCTCCATTATTTGTCTGTCTTTCCGTAAGCACTACCAGTTCGGGTTGGTTTATTCCATTTTCAAGTGGCACTGTTCTTTGACCGTTGTATCCTAGAGGAACCGTGACAATCTGGGTTGCTTCTAGCAAGTGGTCAATACATAACGGCAACAACAAAGGTGCCGTTAATGGCGGCCCTCCCTCTGCAGGCTGTACACGTCGCCTCACATAAGAAACCATTATTCTAATAACTTCCTCGCTCAATTGAGGAAAGATTGGTTGCACCTGAATAACCAATTCGTTCTCGATTTCATCGGACATGTTGAGCAGTATTTCAAAATACACTAACCATTTTCCCGCCAGAGAACCTTGCTGCTGACACTTCAAAGTACTCCATGTAAACTTGGAAGCAATTCACCTCATTAAATAGATAAACGAAATCTCATTTTCATGATTCAAGAAGTCTAAAGCTTTGTTTGTTTGGATTATAATTAAAACCGTTTTATAAAAATGAAAAAAACCTTTAATGGCTTGTCGTTGATAGCTCGTTCGTAATTAAGAATCCGGCGTGTCGTGTCGGGTCGCGTAGGTGTCGGGAAACGCCACACTCACAGTTGGTAATTAGAAGACAATAGCTGCACATAGTTGCTAGAAATTAGACAAAAACGGCTTGTTTTGACATCGGCATTAGGAAATGGTTCGCGCCTTTAGTTTGGAATGCATTTGGCAACCGCCATCTATAATTAGCCCCACCTACATGCCTGCCAAAATTGTTGGCACATTTGCGACAATTCTTTGACTCGCGTTCACTCGTCCCCCTCCCCCCTTCGAACAATGTTGTGTCAATTTTACACCAAACTTTTTCCCCAGATTGACTGAATGCTTTACTTTGTTACCAACATTGTTTTAGGGGGAGAGGAGGGGGATTAACAGCTTGTGGCGTGTCAAAGAAATGAAAAATACAAAAACCAGAGGAAATACTGAGGTGTTCCAAGGACTTTTGGCAGGCATTGTACATATGTGATCCTTGATTATCAACAGAATGCACCAACAAAATCCGGAGCTAAATACAAAGATACTTGAAAGCATACTTCAGCCAGAAAACTTTTAACGGTTAAACGGTGTAATTTTTTATGCCTAGTAGATTTCGCGATATCTCAGTTACACTCAAAAAGGTACTTCTTGTGGAAACCTGTTCGTCTGTCAAGGTTCATATTGACGCTCGCATTATTTTTTTATCAGCCTTCGTTTATGTTATGGTGCATGCTGATCACGGATAAGTTTGTATTTCTGTTAAATCATCGAAATTAATTCTTTTGGCTTAGCAGCAAAACAATTTTTAAAAGGGGGAAGTTGAGATTTGTCAATTATAGGGTGTGGCTTAGGGCGTGGATTATTCTTTTTCGTTTGGGTTTTTATTTCTATCTATCTCTGAGTTTTTACATGTCTTAATTTTGTGTGGTCTTTTAAGTGTTCAAGGGTAGAAGTTGAAAACCAGGTAGAATAACGCGGCTTTCTTCCACTCTCTTAACCAAGTGACACCTTATCATGAACAATAGCCTTACCAGTGTTATCGGCGAGTTGTTTTAATGTAAACTAGCGCTTCTGGCTCCCTTCTGCTATTAAAAGTAAATTTTCTTAGAATTAGAACGTTTATTCTTTTATAATAAACTTCTTTGCTATAATCTTACATGCGATGCAAGTATTCACTTTAAATCAAAGCAAGACAGAAGAAAAATTTCATCATTTACCAACAAAACATTTATTGTGACAACAGGCAAGAAATTTGGGGGGACAGTACCCCCTGTTCCCCCATTTAGTGACTCGGTTCGGTTTCAAAACAGGATTTCACCTTCCTAAGAAGATATTTTATTGTCATCCTTTGTTTAATATAAGGAGGCATTTGCCACAAAAAATTAAAAGACTTTATCACGATGTTATTCCCAAGTTATCATGCAAGCCAGTGAAAAGAACCTCTTCTTATCTCATGCTTGGGCTTTTTCCAGTGTTAATTCACAAAGTCTCTAACTTGTAAAAGCAAAATGCAAAAGTTACACTAAAAAGTCTACATTTTCTCAAATGCTGCTTTATCATGGGGACGTTATTATACAGTAACTTTGGCTACACAAGTGATAGAAAAAATGCTTGGAAGAAGATCAAGCACTTTTATTATAGCTAAATCTAAGGGTTTTTAAGCTACACCTTAAGAAATTTTAGTTCTTTCCATCAGAGAAGATATTCCTTTTTTGCTACTGAAAAAGCATCAGAACAATATTTTCAGAAAATACAGTCAGTGAATTAGCTGGTCCGTAAATTCGCTTTGTCTACTATCCCACAATCCATTGCAATTTAGGAAGCCAAACGCGTGTGTTTCAAAGACGATCAGTCTCTCAGAAAAAGATACATCACGTAAGTAGAGCAAGTTTCTCATGGCTGAAAATCCTGGCACATCGCATCTCAACATGTCTTTTCTGTTACGCTTTTCGAGTGTAGCAGTTCTTAGGTATTTGTAGATCGTTATTCTTCTCATATTGCCATTAAACTCGGGAATTATTTTAGTGGAATGGATCACATTCTAAGTTGTAAAACTAGGCATTACTGTACTTGCTTGCCATTAGAATATTGATTATAACACAAATTTATAAGACAGATTATAGCCTTCTTGGAAAATACTTTTTATTCTGGGTGTCCTAAAGATTTTCATCCAGTAAGGAGCATTTTGCATTTCGTCAACTGGCATTTCGGACTGGCCTAAATTGGTAGCAGTTTAGGCGTACACGTTGGCCTAAGTACATAATAAGTTTCATCGCAAACTTCGTCTTTTTAGAGCTTAACCTTCGAAGGCCTATGTTAGATAGCATCATATTAAACTTTTATTTATCTCCTTACTTCCATGCATTTTTGAAAGATATGTCTAAGAAGGGACAATTGGTGTAATCCCCGACTGACACAGCGCTCTCTGAGTTTAATTTGTAGATATTGGCCTATCGGCATTGCTGACAGAAATTCTTGAATTTTAGCAATGGCAGACGCAGCAGGATCAGCCGGTGGTGGACGTGGAGGATTTAGGGGTGGATTTGGAAGAGGCGGACGAGGGGGCCGAGGAAGAGGTCGCGGCAGGGGCAGAGGTAGAGGCAAGCAAGAGGAGAAGGAATGGATGCCAGTAACGAAGCTCGGAAGACTTGTTAAAGATGGCAAAATCAAGTCCCTTGAAGAGATTTACCTGTATTCATTGCCCATCAAGGAGTTTGAGATCATCGATAACTTCCTTGGTGCAGCTTTGAAGGACGAGGTTCTCAAGATCATGCCCGTGCAGAAGCAGACACGTGCTGGACAGAGAACGCGTTTCAAGGCGTTTGTGGCCATCGGCGACTACAATGGACACGTTGGTCTTGGGGTGAAGTGCTCCAAAGAAGTTGCAACAGCCATTCGTGTGCCATTATTGCTGCCAAACTATCCATTATTCCAGTCAGAAGAGGGTATTGGGGTAACAAGATTGGAAAGCCCCACACCGTGCCTTGCAAGGTAAGAAATTGCTTGGGTTTGTTAATGATTCAAATGGGGCTTTTTAGTGTCTGCCATTTAATGATGAAAACACGACGGTCTTCATAATAACTCTTCACAAAGATGAGGAGCTGATGACACTTGAACAATTTCTGACAATGGCATTTCTTAATCTCACACCCAGTTTTATATCCCATTTAAAGTATATGTGGTAAATTCCATGGAATTGCATTTTAGGTCACAGGTAAATGTGGATCAGTCACTGTCCGTTTGATCCCAGCTCCACGTGGTACTGGAATTGTTGCAGCTGGAGTGCCAAAGAAGTTGCTTCAGATGGCAGGAGTAGAAGACTGCTACACATCAGCCTGTGGCACTACTGCTACTGTTGGAAATTTTGGTGAGTTTCCTTGTCAACATTTATCGTCAATATTATCGTCCAATTATTGTCAGTTTCCCTAAAAGCACCCTTCTATAGTAGAAACATTAGTTCTCTACGCTGATAGTTGTGGCCGTCAACGGGGAAAAGAATAAATCTTCCTTTGGGTGAAGTTTGGTATGAGCTTGACTCTTTGACCGTTGACTTCAATCAAGGATGAGACATTCATCTATTTCAATTAAGAAAGTTTATTCAGATTTAATTCCATGTTTTGATTTATATACTTTTCAGGCAAAGCTTCAGTTTCAATTCGATATGAAGTGCTATATATATATATATTAATTAGAAATAGTTTGATTTTAATGAATATGTTTATAAAGCTGTTTGTAATAAACTGAAAAATTTTCACCTTTCTCATCAAATGTCTTCTGTTTTGCAACAGCCAAAGCAACCTATATGGCAATTTCCAGAACATACTCATACCTCACCCCAGATATGTGGAAAGAGACTCAGTTTGGTAAATCGCCATATCAAGAGTTCACTGACCATCTTGCAAAGAGCCATGTTCCAGGTGGCCGTATGGCTGCACCAGTCCCAAGTGGACCCTAGAAAGCACACGCAGGGAACTTTCTGTTAATATTGATAAATTGCTGTTTGAAAAGGAAAATGTAAATTAAATCTGATGCTTTTATCTTTGATTTCTCCTGCCTTCTCGACTCTTCTAACCACCTTGAGCCACTACAAGGTCCAAGGCATTGAATTTGTTTCACTATTGGATAAATGCAACTGTGATAGGTTTATTATCAGCAAATGCAATTGCAGGAGGTCAGTGTTTTTAAAACATTAGTTTTTAAGTTTGATTATCGAAATCAGGCAGAAACATTTTTTTCAAAAGTTTTCTTCTGCTGATCCATAAGAACTGGATTGCAATGATTGTACACAAGCTTCTTACAGATTCACTCTTTGTTAAAAACAATCAATTTAGGCTAAGAATACTGTCAATAATTATCCAAAAAAACAGCTGAAATTTTACTTTTAAAACAATGTCACTGTAGGCAACTGGTGAATACTTAATTTCCTCTGCCTTAAACTTGACTGGCTAAAGAGAGGACTTCTGGCTTCTTCGTGCAATAAAACAACAGAGTAGTAATAAGATAAAATAAAGAATAATTCCAACATCATTTTGACTAAGTCGAGACGCGCGTGAATAAAATAGACGATACTAATGTAACCTGTTTTAACAGGAGGTAAATGAGGAAACATTTTAGTCTAGCCACTATCCTTGGTTCTGTTCCACGTGCTCTTGTCTCACGTGCTTATAAGACGAAAAAATACAGCAGATACTTAACAGCCAACCTAGTTTCTATAGACTTCAAAAGCAGAGATTTGGTGATTTTAGGGAGATCTGCTAGGGGTAGGGTGGCCTATATTGAAAATGGGACCATTCATCGACATTTTTTAACATTAACAAATACAGTTTATATTACGTGATCAGTAATATTTGTGTTAAGTTAATAAATTCCTTGCAGACGAATAAGAAAGTCCTTGTAAATGTGTGACCATAAAAAGCAACACACTTCTATGATATAAAAGCAAAGTTTCTCCAAAATACATTCCTTGTCTGCAATTATAGCTTTTGTATTGTTCTGTTACTAAAGTCGTATATGGAAACTAAAAATGCATTCTTGGGGGCATGTATCTCTAGTCTGTCTGGACCTCGCAGACAGCGCTCTGTCTCTTCTTACCGCGGCTGCAACATTTGTCCTTTGTGGGAGTTTTCGCAAAAAGTTGCGGTAAGCGGTATGCAGTTCAGGTACTCGCAACCCGGGCAGCTGAACTCCTGTTTGGCGTAGAATAAAATACATCCGACTACAGTGAGGGCGACAAGAGCGGCCAGAGACACAATCACCTGGACTCGCTTTCGTCGAAGGTCCCACGTGCCAAATGTGACGTAAGGAAGGAAAGCGAAAGCCGATAGAAATCCATATATGAAGCCGAAAATATGGGCGAAATTGTCCACATAGGGGAGAAGGCCAGCTAGAAACAGAACCAAGGCGATGAGACTCATTTTCATGAGCGCACGCAATGGGTGGGCCACAAGCTGCCAGCTTTGGAAGAGTTCTACGAACAGACATGCGATTACCACGAACAAGCACCAGATGGTCCAACCTGCAGAATAGGAGACGGTTCTCAAAATAAAGTTGTCACACAGAAATATTTCGCCTTATTTATTCCGAATAATTTTTTAAATAAAAGGGAAATAATTGAAAAGGGCATAGAGCGGAAAGGAAGCGACCTTGGTTGTGCGAATATTCAACCGATGTTTTTCGAAATCCAGGCCAATTCGTACCCAACTCTAATTCCATTAGTATCCATTTTTGCCATTTACCATCATTTTACCATCATTTGATAAAGAACGTCTCATTATTAGTTTAAAAGTCTCACACAAAAAATAGATTTTTGCAAGCAAGGGAAATGAGCTGTTCTCATTCACCGTCTTGGTAACCATATTACAATTCTAACTTGGTACCCATCCCAACTTTTGTCACACTCTGACCAGCACAAAATGTACACCGCTGAACTATTTGTGTTTTCACTCAAATCAGTTCGATCTCGTAACTGCGAATGCCTTCCACCAAAATGCTGATGGCATGGGTTGACGTGTGGAAAGAAGATTTGGGTCAAATTGAAGATCTAGTTGTTGTAAGTAAAGACAAAACACTTGAAATTTGAGAAACGTCATGAGACATGAGATTTTACCCGTTTTTGTATGCTAAGTTGACCCAGAAGGGCTGAGAGATGCTCAAGCTTCGACCTACCTCGACTTGATATGGAGTCAACACCGAGCTCCAAAGATTGCCACCGATTCCACCGCAGAGGTAGATAACCGCTACACGGGCCCAGCCGGCCATTTTCTCGATATCCCGCAATATGGTGAAGTTGAAAATCAAAGTGATTACGATGTGGATGATCCTTAAAAGTAGAAAATTACAAATCGAGAATTATAATCGTTAATCGATAGTTTTTATTATTGTTTACATATCAAAGATGATAAATCAAAGATGCCAAACATTATTCTAAAATGCTAAGCGCTAATAATAAATTAACATGTTATGACAAATCGCACGTCAAAAGCTTAATCCATTAATCACTTATCAAAAGTGCTGAATCATAAATCAATAATCAAGCATACGCCTTGACGTGAAATAATGAAATTATTTCAAATTGTAGTCGCAAATAGATCATCAATCAAACATACATGAAATAAAAAACAGTAACGTGAAATAAAATGAGGGACTTATTTCAAATTGTTGTCGCAAATAGAGTGTTATGGAACAAATATCGTCTCAAAATAGGTTTGCCTCAAGAAGACTTGGGCTACATATCCAACAAATAATCTAAAGATTTCGTTAAATAGCGCTAGATTTGGCAGATCACCTGAAAAGTCAAAAATACGACAAACAGAAAAGTGGTGTTCAACATACCCGGCATGAAGAAAAAGGGAAAGCCAAAGCCGGTACACTTGATCGGGTGTCTCAGGCTTCAGGAACGGAAGGAGGCCACACACTGAACCGAGGCAGTCAACCTGCAAACATGAGTGGCGTAAGAGGAAACTCTCATTAACCAATGTGTATCTAAGAATGCGTTAAAATAGACAGGATGGCTAGAAACTATTTACTCTAATTAACAGGTCCATCTTTCTTTGTACTTTCACGGTGTGTGTATGATTTGTGATTGATTTGAGATTTGTTAGTATTCTGTTATGAGCGGACGATTCGTGAGCTTTACCTGCGAGCAAAGGGTGGCACTTGGGTGGAACCTACCACCGAGAAATTTACAGTGCTCACTACTGGTTATCATGCACTTGGCCTGTGCGCCAACGCAGCAGGGCCTGCCTGTTATTTCGCAGCGCAGGTGAGGGTAATCCTGCTTGTCCAGTGTTTGTAAATTGACAGTCTTCTTGCATATCTGCAATATCAGAAGTCAGTAATAAATAAATAAAGAATATCTGAAAACACTAGTAAATAAATATCAAAAGTCAGTAAAAATTAAAAATATCAGAAGTCAGTAAAAATTAAAAACATCAGAAGTCAGTAATAAATAAATATCAGAAGTCAGTAATAAATATGTCGACTGGCGAAGATGTATAAAATAGTACAAAATAATGTGATTTATGATGGGGTGAAACAAAGTCAAGCCAATTCTGCATATGAGCGTTCCCTAGAATCAAAGCACTTTTTGACCATTCAAGCAGGAGGCTTGGGTCCATGATTTCCAGTGCCACCCAAACCAAAAATTCACCTTTTAATTTTATAAAGATTTCATAAGCGTCGCAAAAAATACGCCAAACAAATGTAAACACAGAACCAGATTTGTGGCTCAAGTAGGTACAGGAAGCTAAACCTCGTAAAAATTTCGAAAGATGCCAGCTTTGTGTAAAGTATTCTCGTCAAATTTTTACACATAAACCAAGAAGCCTTGAATTGATTATTGGTTAATTCTAAGACAATTTGCGTTACATTATTATCTTCTTCTATTATTAAATATGACGCAGCTTGCCTATTGACAAATGATTATAGAGATTAAGTCAATCCTGCATGCTTTGAAGTGCAATGAAAGCAAAACATTAACAAAAACAGAATCGAACTCTTATCAAAGGCATACGCTCTAACATGCACCAAAATATCCTGCTGACTTCGCCTGTCCCTAACGCAGCCAGCAATGTTTTGGTGCCTTCGGCTTACCCAATTACTGCTACTTTTAAGGCACTGGATATATATATACACGCTTTTTTTTATAAGGAACCTACCTCAAGGCCTAGTTCCAAAAGTTCCTTATTCGTAGACCTCAAATCATCAGATTTAAGTACCAAGTTCCTTAAAAGTTTCTTAAGTTCTCACTTTCGGTGCTATGACTACAATTGGCCTTAACACCTAATATGCGGAAAGTACTCAATCAAGCACTTGACACACGAATAGCAAACAATATATGCGAGTATTGGCTGCAAACGAATGGAACCAGCTTTTCAGTTCTTGATGCTTGCAGTTATAAGAATATTTCAAATCGAAAAGTTCCTTAGTGATTACGTTTTTAGTAGTAGTATAAGTTCTTTAAATATTTTGGCCTTCTACATGTAAGTTCCTTATAAAGTGGTTCCTTATAAAAAAAGCGTGTAATGTCTTACATGTTATTTTATTTCGATACTTACAGGCCACTTGGTGATGTCATTTGCCGGCCAAACATGGGGAGCAACGGACGTCGGATTCGTACAGGCTCTGAAAGACAATTGGATATATTGATATACTTCCCAGGTGCCATTGCTAAATACCAGCCCAGTGAAACTAGCTTTCTTGGAAAACTGACCGGAAATAGGTAATATTTGACATACCGCCAGCAGAATAAATGGGTTGAAAGTAGAGTATGATGCTCATAAACAAGGCGATACACACAGGATAACATAATGCTATTTAATACCCTGCATGCAAATATCAATATCACTTTCCAAGGTCATGAATACGTTTGACCTGAGCTGCAATGTCATGCTTTGACACAAAGCGGAATGTCTTGGCGGATCTATGGTCCAAAGGTCACATGTCAATGGTCAAAATGTCAAAGCACTTCTACATACTTGGGATCCTGACCGCATACTGCCTTCGAGCGGCTCATTGGGCTATAATCTATAAATTTTGCGAATGATGTCTAAAAGAAAACAAAAAAGCAGGTTTCAACTATTTACAAAAACAAGACATGTCATTTGTATTCCAGCAAGCACCCTGATGCGGCAAAAAGACTCTACTGATGTTCTTTTAGCGCAAACATGCTTTGCCAAAGAATTTGTGCCATTTTGCAGTGGTGTTTGGATAAGCACTACCGGTAAAACTATTTAATGTGGAATTGGCGCTTAAAGAGAAACAAAAATTAATCTTTAAACAAAAAAATCAATTATTTTTTGAAGCATCAAAGCCCTGTTTCTTGCATTCCAGGTTGGTCATTGAAATCGTTTGATAGAAGACGTTGGTTAATGTTTAAAGTACGTAGCTGTGATTAGGAAAGAAAATCAGCATTATTGCTAGAGGAATCTGTTGAAAAGAACCAAATATTGTTCATATACTAAAAATAAACAAACGACCTTGCTATTGGTCTTACCACGCAATCTTCCCTAGATGACTGGATGCACCCTGTGAAATATGTTTGTACACAACAGCCAGTTCTATTCTCAATCACTTTTTCAGCATCAATGGTTCTAAACAAAAGTTTATCTCGTCGCATGCATGGGGCATATTTGGCTCCTAGACGAATCAGGTCCTCCTGACTTGGCCCAATCCAAAAATTTTCAAACACCAATTTTGATATTACTTCGACTTGCGTTTTTCCAGTTCTGCTTACTGTTACCTACAATGAAATGAAGACAGAACTAACTTGACAGACATTTAGAATTTTTAAAACAGATGAACAGTGAATTGTGCAATGCAGCAATAACAGGCATATGGTAACCGAATACGAACCCTTTGTTGTTCTGTCTTCTTTGAAGTACCAATTGGAGCGAAACTGTACACAGATACCATTACGATCAAGACGACAAGTTGCACGAATGAGACCCAATAGGTGAAGAATGGCCTAATGTCAAAAGGAAAACATAATGGGTATTACTTGAATGAGCAATCAGCCAGCAAGCACTTCTTGGTTGCATGTTGAAGATAATTTAATCAGACTAATGGCGACTCGGCCATACAAGTACAAGTATAAAACTAGGTAAGGGGCCTAGGTGCAAGTATAAAAGTAGAAGGATCTGCTAACCAAAATTATGATGTAAGTTCAAGGCTACATGAAAGTACGTATGAACTACAATGCCCGCCAAAAGTAGTTGGAATACCGAGATTGTATTCATAATAAATGTATATTTCTCAGTTCATTTCCCTATTTCAAGCAGACGGAACCCCCTCCCCCCCTCCTTAAACAATGTTGTGAAGGAAGATGAACATGTCGCTAAACATGGGTTACACAATTCGCGCTTCAACATACATTTGTTGTCATTTTCCAGTCGGAATCCAACATTGTATATAGGGGGACAGGAGACGTTTAGTACGAAAGATGATTGGACTGCTACAACACGTTTGGCGGGCAAAGTACTCCGTCATTAGCGGCATCGAGTTGTCTCCTAGAATTTCCCTGACACATAAAGAGGCGAGATGCTGAAACTGTACAATAGCGACAAAAAGAAGCAAATTGCGACCTGTGGTCGGAAATGTCGTCAAGCTGCTTTCTCACGGTGCTGGGCAATCGGCTCTTCTTCCACTTACGATTCAGCCACTGCCCCACCAGCCCCTGTCCGAAGCGCCGTCTCGCCTTCTTCGGCTTCTTCCTGATCACCGGCCTGTGCTGCATGCGATGACGTCGTTCGCTCGGCGTTCGAATCACGTGGGTCTGCACAGCTTTGATTCCCAGCTGCTTTGCAACTATCTCCTTGTCCCTCTCGGTCGCCTTCTCCTTTTGCTGCCGCTTCCAGCCAGCCCCTCTGATGACAAAAGCAAAGCACTCGATAATATCATGACTGCGAACTGTATCTTTCCAAAATACACATTCCATTAAGACTAGTGCGTATGAATTTCCCACAAGAAAATATGCAAGAGCAGCAAAATTAATATATTTATGTCTTTAAACAAATTGATAAAGGCGTCTTAAAAAGTAATACCAGTCAGGAACTATTTAATTCCACCAATACAAAAAGGAAAAAATGCACAAAAACTAAGTAATGGCCATAAATACTATTTGCACATCCATGCTCGTCTAAAAAACTATAAATGGCCCACTACATTCCAATAGCCTACTTTGATATGGTACTCGTTACACATTGTCATCCTTGTCAGAACGAAAATCACTTACAAAGCTGGCGATGAGGCTCTTTCCGGTATCTGTGGAGGAGCAGCACTGTCCTCTTCAAGAGCTTCAGGCTCCTCCTCAATTACATCGTGAATTTCATGGTGGAAATCAAAGAAGACACTGTCACGCAGATCCTGCGACATGGGTGAAGTAACATCGGAGTCTGTATCGTCTCCTTCAAATGCGATCAGATCCTTTGGTGCAAAGCTGCGGCCCCCAAATACACTATGAGTTCGGTCGCTCGGCTGGTAAACATAGAATTGTGAAAATTTCATTGATAAAAGACGAAATGTGCAATAAACAGGTTTGTTACAAGACGAAATAAATTAGAAAATGTGCACCCAAGGTAAACCTTCATCAGTGAACTGTACAGTGTGCCTGAATGCTAAATAACACCTGGTCAAAGTTATTCTCCTAATATCCTAGTTGCGCCTCTGGGGCATTATGAGCACAAACTGGAGCTTTTCTTTGGCAAAAAACATCTACAGCAGATTTTCCTTATTCCCTAGCTACTGCTGTCTTGTGAGTGAGTAAATGAATTATATGATACGTCATGAATTAGCCTATTCAATAGGTTGTTTGATAAAACACAACTGGCTAAATGTGATGTACTCCAGCACCTACAGGACATGGATGACACAAAATGTATTAACAGTCAGTCCCAACCTTGGCACTCATTCGCCGCTTCAGTCCATTAAAAACCATATTGGGGACTGACTCTCGTTTGCTCTTTCTACTTCGCATCATTGGCCCAGCGCTGACAATACTCCTTCTTGGGGTACCGCCATCTGTCTGATCTTCATCACCACCCTCTAAGTCAATCAAATCTTCCTTCATCTTCCCATACCGCTTGCTGCAGTGCCGAATTCTTCTTTCCTGCCATTTCTGTCTTTGTAGTTCCTTCTCCAGATCCAGCCCAAAGAAAACTAATGTGTTCTTTGCAATACTCCTAGAATGTTAAGTCATCTATCGTAGTCATTTTCAGCAATTTCACTGAAAATCACACAAGGGGCTATGAAAGAAGGTCATAAATATATTCTCTGCAAACAAATCAATAGTGGCTTTTAAAAACTACCTTTTCTTACAAAAATTTCTTAAAATATATAAAAAGTGTAGCATTGTTAAAACTCTAGAATCTAGGGAATTCTTTCAGCATGATGAGCTCAAGCACATAATTATGCAAAAACGTTTGATAAGATATATACATATAGGTAAATAGATGCAAAGGAAAGCTTCTAAATCAGGCTCTATAAACTCATTTTCTGGCAGAAATTGTTGGTTGACCCAAAGATACTCTTAGTCCAGCAACATTTAATGAAGGAAGTCCAGGTAAGATTTTAACAAACAGGTCAAATAAAGAATAAAATATTTTATATTTTTTAGTGTTGTGGCAAAAGTAGACTACCTTCTGACTGATCGTGCCCTACCCATCTTCTTTCTTGACAACCTACTTGGTAGACTTTCTTGACTATCAGAAATGTTTGGATGTGCCAGTGAATCACTTGATGTTTTTCTTGGGTCTCTGTGTTTCTGTTGTACAGGCACACATGATAAGGAAACTAATCTAGAAGATAAGACACAAAAATTTACGATGTTTGAAGGTAAATTTGAGAAAATTGGTATTTAGGGGGAGCTATGCGTGGGGAGAAACCTTCAATGAAAATTAAATTGAAAGGTTTGAAGGATAAGTTTTAACAGAAAAACTTGACAAACAAAGTTTTGCTTTTAATTAAGTTTAAAGGACAGTTGACCAGCTCAACACATTATATTAGCATATCTGAGAAAAAGTGTGACCATTTCCACTTCATTCCTGTGAGGATTAACATTTTGTCTGTGTAAATTGCCCTAATTGCACACAGACTTAAATGTATAGATTCAATTGCTAACAGCTTATGCTAATCCTGATCACAAAAGATACATGAAAATTTAATGAGATATTTTCAAATCTTTCACATTTAGCATGTTGCTAAGGTCTAAAACAAAATGTAGACAAAACAAATTACTTTAGAATTCACAATTCACACTGTGTAGTGGGAGATCGCCAGGACACCAAAACTTAACATGCAGAATGAATAATAAACTGTACCAGCTAAGTTGAATTTCTTAATTTCTTGATAAAACAAAGTTGACAATGAGAGACAACTACACAATCTGACATCTTGTCACAACTATCCTTAAAAGGAGTTGAGGGCACAATAAAAATTGTAGAGACAACACTAATCTCAAATTTAAACCCAAAAAGATGCTTGAAGGGAAAACACCAAGGATTTGTACACAACATGAAGGCAGTCATTCAAGAGAGCATAAAGAAAGACATCAATGATATAACAAAAATCATAACCCATATTGTTCATTTTGATCGTAAAAATTACTAAAGTGTAGAACACAAAGACATCAGCAGGCAGAAACAAATTTAATCTATTTAACATTTATGATCCTTGAAAAGGAGATGTGAAAGAAGGGGGCAATCAATTACAACCAGGAAATATAAATTATTTTGATGATAAAGGAATGTAAATGCCTTAGCAATTTGTCAACTCATGAGCTTTGAAGCCACCAAATGAATATCAAAAGTATATCTCAGTGTATTTTAATGATAATGACGCTTCTGGCAATTATTATTTACTGTTTTATCTCTATCCAAATTTATGATTTCTGAATTCTTTTTTTGCTGAAAAGGAAACGGTGAAAAGGGCAAGTGTAATCAATAAATGCTATTATCGTTCTACCTCGCTAAACCAGGTGCTAAATTTGAGAAACAAATAAGAATTGGCAACTAATCAGAACAAAAGATGGACAGAGAAACTGTCTACACAAGGAAGCAAAACGGGAGATATGCATCTCAAAAGAAAATTTCGAGTGGATCCTGCTAATGAAACGGGTAACCATGCAGCATGTTATACCCTGAATTGGGAAGATTACCTCATCCATTATTAATCTCGAAACTGCTCTTAATGTGAATTTTAATCCACACTTCCTCTGATTCCTTCTGGCTTCAGCTTAGACAGATCTACTTATCGGCAGCTACGACAACTCTGCCTCGATGACTTGAAGATAAAAATGCATGCACGAGGTCTTCTGACAACTTTTAAAAGCACACATAATACAGCAGAAGTTCAAAAGGGGAAATGAAACACACCCACGACTTTGAGATTTGCTAACAAACACATACTTGCGACTTTCTCTCTTTTCTTCGTCATCTCTGGCATGTGTCCTGGAAGAAACCTCGCCAAGCTCTACATCTCGCTTTGACCCTGCTCCTTGGTTGTCCATCCCTCTTCGCTTTTTACAGGGTAGGGGAGGTGCACAGCTAGGCCAACGATCTATGGACTCCAAGGACTCTGTGGTTGTTTGATACAGGTTCGACATCTCGAAGTCGCAAATAGTCTACTGTACTAAATTCTCATGCAATATTAATAAATCATTTATCATTAACTGTTGAAAGCAGATACCCACTGCATTTGTTGCCAACGACTCTCACTTGCCCACCACCACCATTATTTTCCTCATTTAATTGAATCATAACATTCCATCACATCCAATTCACATCGACACGCAGAAAACCGCAGCAGATCACGAGGATAACGCTGCAGAAGAGCGGTAAAATTTTGGGGATAGTCATTTACTTCCGCCTTCTAGTTCGCATCTGCACGGACTTGATGAAGTTATGGTAGAAAATTTAGTACCTAAAGGACAGCTTTCCAGAATGGACAATTATTTTCCAGTGCACCAGATGATGAAATTACCTGTTTTAGTTGTGCACCAAGTACTCCCGTCAGACTTGCGCATGCGCACGGACAATTTACCAGATCGAATAATGAATAATTGAATAATCAACTTGAAAGACTTTATTTAAAAGTTGATAAATAACTTACTCCTGTTAAAGCGGGTAGGACAGTTAACAAGCTTACCTGAAAACTCGGCATAGTTGAGTCTAAATGTTGTATGATTATACTAGATAGAAGTGTGCCTCAAACACATCAAGTGTATTGTACATCCAAGTAAACATCAAGTACAGTAGCTTCAGGTATAAATAGTAAATGTTATCATGCATCGTGTGCACTTTTATGCACACTTTATGACTGATGGCAAACAGTATTTTGTCAGCATTTGGCTTTGAGGTGATATATTGGATAGGAAGGTGTCCTCTTGACTAAGGGTAGCTTAAATGCAAATTAATCATTTGAAAGGTGTCGAAAAAAGTAACTTTTAATGGAAGAGGCTTTTTGTATTTCTGCGCAATATTCTGTGTGAATTCATGCTTCAATAAATGATCCTTGAAAAAAAACAGCAGATGTTGACATAAACCTTGGAATGAAGGATAAGAAAAATATCCAATAAACATAAAGAACAGAGCAGACGGCAGTAGAGCTAAGATATACTTGAGTCGAAAACACGGACTCGTGAGGTTGGAAGACTTCGCAGGAATGAGACAATTGCTTCGCATGTACCAACATAGTTATTTCATTTTTCAATTAACGTAAACATGATAAGTAATAATAACTAAGAAATAAATAAGACAATTGGGTCATCTGAACCTCTGTGTCAACAATTATGAGAAGGTTGTATCAGTGAAGACACCAGACGAGGTATTTTGAAGTGGAAAAATCAACTTGGGGAAGCGTGGCGATGTCTATGCAAAATTTGGACGAGGGCATGCTTTGGGTGAAACCTTATTAAGTTTGACTGATAGTGGGCAAACGATTCAGCGGATCAGTTGTTGGAATCGATTTTCCATCACACGAGGCTTATTTCTGTTTAGTGATAGAAGAGGTCGTAGGTGGAATAAAGATGTTGTCCTTTGCCATACCCTTAAGCCAAATAATCACGTTAATTTCTCTTGAACGATATTAGACCAGCATGGAGCAAGTAAACGGCAATATCATTCTAGACTATAAAACATTGGTATATTAAAGATACACGCTAATGTTGGCTTCTCAACAAACTTTGCTGATAACACGGGCTACTTGCACACTGCTTCTACAAAAGTCAACCACACCATGTGCAAATATTGATGACGAAATCAAAAGAGCATCAGGCTGCAAATTACTTGATAAGTAATCGAAGTTACGGCAAAGGATGTGAAATGGGAACAACAGGATACTGGAAAATAGCGTTGTAGATCTAAAACTCATTAATTGAATTTCGGAGCACATATACTTTAGCGGGAATCTTACCCCATTGTCGATTTTGCGTGCGTATTGACCCTAAATACTCTAAACAAATACTTCGTTCGGCATAGTAATCTAACTTCCCATATAATTAAATGCTTATAGACTTTAGCTTTCATGACTCAAATACAAAAATTCTACACACCTTCCCACAGTTTAATGATTTCAAGATTACTGCAGCTTGCTCTTGCGATATTAACTCAAGCGAAGTCTTCTCTATACGCTGAGATAACAAAAATGACTGATGGTGTTGCAAACGAGGCTCACAAGCAATCACGTCCAGACGAGGTTGTAGCTAAGACAGCACAAAACGACGGCCTAGCTGAGGAAAGAATTTATCGAGGGCATCCCATTCCAATCAAAGTAGGGCTTCATGTCCTTCGCGATGAATATCAATTTAAATTATGCCTGATTGAAGTCCCAAACAATTGAAGCTGAAACTCGACTGTTTCTACCGGAAGCAACAAAACGATCGCGAGTAATATTAACATGAATGCCGAATTTAATCAGTTGTTAGGAAACGAGAAAAATGTTAAATGCGTTTATAATTATCGTAAAAAAGCCAATGATTTCAAAAGGTAAACTTTATGAATACTAGATGACTCTACATCGGAAATAAGAATTTGCATATATTTATATATAAAACACTAAAGTGCAACCGTGCAAACACTCCATTTGTCAGTAACTACTAACTGTTATATTTTCTTATTATCTTTAAGTACGAGTCCATGACTCTAAATAATTCTTCATGACTTTGATACTCTGTTCGTTAACTGTCTATTCCCAATATCGTCTAATGCAACACGGCGATGCTATATTTACGCGGAATTACCTTCCAGTTCTAGCTGCCAACCGCACTTCTCGTTTCTAGTATCTAGAGGAATTAGACTGCTCTGTTAGAAATATAATTATTTCATAACAGGTTTTCATAGACCTCCCACAAGGCTCAGACCTCCCGGCATTCCTATTCATAGAACTTTGGATAAGCAGAAGCAGCCTCTTTCTGGCCATAATTGGCATTGTGAAAGTTTTCTCTAATGGCTGTTGATTTAACACTCGGGTGCTCATACTAGGAGAAACCAGTGAGGGTGGGAACAATTCTGCAATTCCTCCTTTGCATTTACGGATCAAAAAGGGTTTCATTTGCTTCGCTAATCACTTCTGAGCCGCGAAGGATCCACTTCTCTTAATAACCCAGTATTAGGCGCTTTCCAGGTCCTGAAACTCGTGTTATATAGAATACAAATGCAGAAGGATGTCAAAGAAGGCCCTCATTCCTGCATAACTTAACTTCTTTGGTCTTGATCAACTCCGAGAAGAAGGGGTGGGGTAACAAGGTAACAAACGACTAGTACTAGAGAATTTTCTATTAAACTAGAAACTACGAAGTAAAAAACGATTGGCAAAACATACTGAAAACTCGAATCACTTCAGTAGCTACTACCTTGAAATCGTAGACGAGTTTGTGGCTGCGCTGGCGCCCGAAGACAAAGTTGTCGCTGTGCCTATACTCAATTGGGAGAAGGCGCTTTGACTCGACTCCAGACTTGACATAGAGCCCCTGCGAAGGAAAAAGGATCAGCGCTCAGTGAAATAAACATGGCTGCCATCTGCAACAATACGGCATTTATAATCAGAAACGCAGTCAAACAAGTGTAACACCAAACAAGGCTTAAATAAGCGAGATAAAAATGACCCTAAATAAGATGAGGGACTTTGTTTCTAGGCAGCAATCTTGTTTGGCCTTGATGCTGAATAAACTCGCGTCTTCAATATTCTGCATTTTAGGCTTCTACACCAGCCGGCAAATTTTCGAGCATTGGAGCCTTCTTGGCATGCAGCCATAAGTTGCTTGCATCAAACGGCTGCTTTGTTGGTAGGCCGACCTTTGTAGTATAAAATTACTCGGTGCTCGGGTCCTACAAGGCTGACATCATAAGCTAATGATGTGCTACCTCCGTGTCAAGCTTTCCGGGCAGTCGTATCGCCTTTGTTTCTCAATATTATACCCTCAAGTCTGAACTCAGTATGTGAACAATCGCCAGCGTAAGTAACACTTTCTAACGACTAGCTAACGACTCCCTCTACAAAATGACACGATACAAATGAACTCACGACACGACACGACGCGACACAATACGACACGACATGGCACGACACGACGGGACACAATACGACAAGACATGGCACGACACGACAAGACAAGACATGGCACGACACGAGAAGACATGGCACGACACGAGAAGACATGGCACGACACGAGAAGACCCCGTTAAATTGATTCTGCATCTTCGATGAAATTTGCCACCCTTTTTGCGCGAATAGGACAATATATCTAGCGTAAACTTCACACTCGTCTTTGAAAGCATTCCAATTTCATTCATAATGAAGTAATGCCAGTCAAAACTTCTCAGCAAACCAGTAAAGGATCTTCACTGAAGAGCTATCAGCCATAAATCCCCTTCGTAATCTGATTTTGAATCTATTCTCAGTTTATTCTAAATTATATTGTGAAAACCATGAGGTAGCCGAGCCTTAAACAAATCAAATAAGAAAAACCTGAAAATAAATTTAATTAGGACGAGACCAAACCGTATAAATGATTAAAAACACTCAATACATCGCGAAAAAGAATGCTTGAATCTTAGCTGATGACCCTTTTCAAACCACGTGTAAGGAATTATATCTTATGAATTTAGAATTAGGCTTAATCGAACATTTTTAATAACAGCATTGCAAAGTTAAAGCACTGAATTTTCATGGGACTTTCATTGTGAACGAGTTTGGCCTAAAATTAGAAACGAAACATGACGTGATCTTAGTCCTGTCGTTGTCCGTGGGGACGAGGAGTCGTCATGACAACACCCTCGTATCTACAAAGACGAACGCAAAACATGGCGCTTTAACAAGAAAGGTGAATGATGCAGCTGTATCTAGAGTATACCATAAATATTGCTTTAAAATGATGAAAAATAGTGAGCATCAGCTCTGAAAACTAGTAAGGCGATGGGAATCCCATTCCTCTTGGTAAACGAATGGACAAAACTTGAAATGAAATATTTTAGCCTAGTTTAGGAAGAAAACTTCATGGGAGGAGTGTCTATGCGGTCTTCAATGAAGAGAACTTCCACGACAGGCTCCTCTTCGTTCAGTTCTTGTATAATGTCGCAAGAGTCAAATTAGTAAGGAAATGGAAATATATCATTAGTTGTTAGCTGGAAGTTGTCAAAAGCGTCCCAAATTCAGCTGGTATGAGCTTTAATGCGTTTGGATAATTAATGGATAATTAGACTTGTGAAAGATTGCCAGATTTATATTACCTTTATGTTTCTGCCTAAACTTAGGCCTAAAACCCTTACCACTATTTCCCTTCTGACTCCATATCGCAGCACTGACTTGGTTTTTGGCCCATAAATGAACACAGCAATTTAAACATAATTTGGGGGGGGGGGTCGTTTTTACAGAAATGTGAATCTCGAAAGCAGGTAATATTTGATGTAAATATTGGTGAAAATTCGAATTCTTTGCCAATATTTCATTTTTAAACCATTAAAGGCCTTAAGTGAAATAATTCCTTCACTGAACAAAAAAATTGGATCAGCTATATGAAGAAATGATAAATTCTCTGAATCCAGCCGTTTGTTAAATTTCTCCAGTTCAAATGTGGCTTTAAAATTTCGCATTACAAAACACTGCGTTGAGATATCGCATAGAAACATTTTGTCTTGATGAATGCGAGGTGGGACATTTTTTGAGTTGGCTACGATTCACGCGGCCGTGTTAAGTGTCTTGAGGGGTGCGTGGGATAAACGTAATTCTTACCGCATAGTCGTTGAGCTTGCAAACTGGTTTTCATTTAAATCCGAATTATTGCTAGAGAATCCAAACATGCTGTATTTCCTGATGGTGATCAATAAACAAGAGAAAATATGACAGGCAGAATTATCACGGGGCTGCGACCCTTACAAAAAGCGTCATAGCTCTCATAACGCTATCAAACGACATCAGTCGAAATAATTTCTCACCCCCAGTTCTCCTGAGTCTACAGAGCAGAGGCTAGAATCTTTACTTATCTGGTTAAATGAGTTAGTGCAGTTTGAAAACGAGACTAGGGGTTTAGCTTGTCCTCGCCTTCAAGTCGATTAGAAGTCATGTGTGGTGTGGGTTAGCTGTTAGAATGTCATTCAAAGCATTAAAAATAAGTTCTAATGTGTAGAGTTATAAAGCCAGTGTCCTCGATTCAGTGTGTTCGGGACAGTGTGATTTGGGTCGTTTTATGTGAAGGAGCAAAAGGCACGAATCTACTTAAACTCACTCACAAACCCTTGTGTGTACGAGCAAAGTCACAAAGCAGGCAGAAGTTTCTTCAATAAAGATTTTGTGCTGCCACAACACAGCAAGGCTGCAAACCGCTGCGAATTTGCTTGCGCATTACTTATTGTGCAGCACTTTGCAAATCTGCATGGATCAGAAGCGTAATACTCAACTTACTTGAACTCGCGTGACGGGAGGATTTCGTAATAAAACATAATTTTGGTCTTGTGCAGGATTCGGGGCGCTCCTCTTGAGGCAGTCGTCTGAGATGAGTACTTCCATTGGAGGATGAACACCCCCGGCTGGGTGCATATGTGTGTGCCCTACGGGTTGAAAATCAAACTATTGTCTAGCTAGTGAAGGCGGTTGGCACGGGTGTAAATAACTGTGTCAGCCTTTGTCATTTGAACAGTCGATAGAAGGACTCATGGCTTCACCATTTCTGAAGTTCCATTATTCGTTGAATACAACACACCGCAGAAAAGCTTTTTCTCAATCTCAAAATACTTGAAGAAGAACAGGAGGAGCCTGGAGTTTGATACCTATAACTTTATACCTATGATTTAATGCTTAATACCTATTCCTTTTAACCAAAAACCTATAAGTACTCTTTGCATCACATTGTATAGAATTCTAAAAGCAAGATTACGTCACTACTTTCCAAACAAACCCTACAATATTTCCTCTTCTACATTCGTAAGCAATCACAAAATCTTTCAAACTTTTCTAACACCTGTTGTGATGAAACCACAAAAAACACTGAATAAGTACTTTTGAAATCGCCCAGTAAACATATCTCAGTAATTCCTTACTTGGACTGATTCGCCTTGTGTGCAAAGGATAGGCCGCTCAACAACAACAGCATCGATACCAGGCCTCACACCAGACATTCGTGACGTCATCGATTCACCGAGACATCCGCTTGTAGTGACATTGTTCATGCTGGCCTCCCGAGGTCTCTTGTGCCTCAACACCGTGAAGGACGTGTCGCCGTCGATGATGTCAAAATCCCATGTGATCACCGATTCGGCCTCAGATACTGTTATCATGACCTGGGACGGAAAATGGTTGACTTCAGTGAAGATGTTGAAAGTTAGCAACTGATGGCAGAATGACAAGGTAAAGGAAAGGTGATAACCATGATACTGGTAGAGGCAGCTTACATATCAGAATAAATACAATATTGAACGAAATATTGATGTCAATATGGAACGAAATATTGATGTCAATATTGAACGAAATATTGATGTCAATATTGAACGAAATATTGATGTCAATATTGAACGAAATATTGATGTCAATATTGAACGAAATATTGATGTCAATATTGAACGAAATATTGATGTCAATATTGAATTGATGTCAATATTGAAGAAATGTTGATGAAATATTGAACGAAATATTGATGTCAATTAAATATAAAAAATACCTCATGAGGAGAGCCTTTCTGTACTTGTGCTGTTTGATACAAATCTGATCCCAACCAACTTGATTCACCACCTTCCCCAATGTTGTGGAATCTATGAAACGGCTTTGGAACTGTTTTTCCTTCCACCACATCACACTAAGAAAGAACAGACGAGTGATGCTATGAGAGGCTGGCCTCGCATCAGATGCTTAAGGTCAGGTGGTCGAGTCGAGGCCCAGTATCAACAACTAGGATGTGCGTCATTATCCACCGTAGACACTACAACCGTGAGCACTTGGTTGCTGGCGGTTTCAACTAATGCATAATCATACGATCTTGGAATGACAGGCAGTTAGAGCTCATAAACGAAGAACATCTTATTTTCTTGGCCGATATGATAACGCAGAGTGTGGCCTGGTAAGAGCCCCAAGCCCAAAAGGTTCGATACCCAGGTGCAGATAAAAACAAGCCACAAGAACAGGTTTGCGTGGCTCCATTAACTGCTTCATGTAAAAATGTACGAGGAATTCTGTCATTTGTCGTCCAAAGGACTTCTTTCCAGTTACAAGTATTTCTGAAGCGAATTGACAAATTTTAGGTAATTGAAGTATGTAAGATTCCGATTTTCTTGTGATTAGGTTAATCATGAATCAGTGAACAGCCATTTGAATATTGTCAGTCATCCATTTCATAGTTTATCGAAATTAAAACAGGGAGCAGATTCCATCAAAATGATGATTCCAGGAGCTGGAAAATTAAGTGATGTTTCTACAAAAAGTTCAGCGCTTCCATGGTTCTCTCCAATAATAAATGCAATGAACAGCTATTTCAATAGCATTTACAAATCGTAAACAAATACCTCACAGTCCCCTCCTAAGAATTCCGGAATATATTCCGCAGGCACATAGTCTGCAAGTCCACCAGGGCCCTAGAACATTATACGATCATTACATAATTGTAAGTTATATCATGAAATGCACAAAGACCTTTAACGACATTCTCAATGGGTGAATCTTACTGTACAGGGAAATACCCTCGGTAAATATTATTTAGATTATACATCTACCACATTGAGTGAACACTCGTTTCTATCCGAAGCCCAGGACTGGAGTGCAGTGTCTGTACCTCTTTAAATAACTTTCGTAAGAATAGCAGGGAGACGGAGTGCAATATTGTTTAACACAGGCCGACAATTAATAAGTCAAAGATGAAGAGAGAACACCTTATCCCACACTGTACCACGTGTAGTCGCAATAATCATAAAAAGCTCCTTCTCAATTACATTAAAAACAATTCAAAACATCCGCAGGTCATTTCCTTGCCTCTTCTGTATGTACCCTGCTAATTATGAACTTTCTAGCAGTCTCTTGTGCAAGAAACAATGTAAAAAAAGGCTAAATGCGTCCGACTTTTAGACATTTAGAACGCACCTGGTAATCATTGCCACTATAAATCAAGAACTTCTTCCTGGAGTTTTCGTCTATGAACGGGTTGAGCAGAGTCCACACGACCCCGAACACACGCGGCGCCCTTACAAGTAATAATCGTCCGATTGTTTCCGGGTAATTTGCTTCAACTACTTCGATAATGTTTAGCATCGCTCTGACGCCTGAAAAATCAAAGCGATGATTAACGAAGGGAAGCAAAACAATATCAGATCGGGGAAATTCGTTGCGGGTCAATTGCAAAAGCCGTTTTGAAAACTTCAGATAGGAAATTTTCACACAAGTCAAACTTAAGCATTACTTTTCATTATAAATTAACGCTTTGTTATTTTCCTTGACTTCTGTGTTACTCTAAGTCTAAACGGCGTGTCAGTTGAAGGTCCAACAATTTGACTTGCCTAGACGAAATCAAATCGATGTGAGTTTGACTACGCGAACTTGTGTTTAATAAAACCGATTAGCAGCAAATTATGAACATCAAAAGTTTTTCAAAGAATCTGTGACACAGCTACTAGTAGCCTACGAATTCGTATCAACCAAAATTCATATCAAAATTTCCATCAGGTCAATTTCCAGCAAAAATAAAATAAATAAAAATGATGATTGTAAATGTCTGTTTGAGAACCTTACACGAAAACACAAAAGCTTTAGCGACAGGACAATTTTCCTTGCCAGTTCGGTCATCTAAAATATTGAGCATGTGAAACTTTGTTGCATTGCTTACATTATCATGTTGCAGTTTCACTGACCACTTTATCGAAAGAAACATGCATCAGTGACAGCATAGAAGGCATTTACAGCGGTGGTGACTTCCTACTAAGAGTCACTTTCAAGGAGAAAAAGAAGAAAAAATTATGGGAAGAACTTACCTGGTCTCCAGAGATGCCTCATGCTGAGCCCATCTAGGTCACAAAGACACGTCCAAGATCTTCAGGAATCGAAGATAAGAAGAGTAAAAGACAAATAGTCGGAAAGAAAATCGCACATAAAAGGTAACCGCCCACAAAGCCCGAAGCAAAAATGAATTCCCTGTTTCCTAAACGTTTGCTAAAAACAGCTTCTGGCGTGCATATAACATACAGGCTTAATTCAATGCAAATGGGAATTCGTCGTGATGGTGTCATTAAAAAACTACTGGACGTTGAACACTCGCTTCTATACTTGAGAACATCAATAGGAATTTAGAAGTGTTGATCGTGGGCAAAGAAAAAGATGCGATTAACCCGTTTCTCTGGATAAGACATAATTTAATTATCCTGCGCTAACTTAAGCTGGAAAATATTCCGTTACGATAGCAAACTCCGGCTGATTTCAAGCACTGGTTCGGGAGAGTAGTTAAACAGTAGTTCGCGAGAGATAAGCTAAAGATTAGAGTTAGAGGAGATAAGGGGTCAAATTGCAGAATTATACATACGTTACTGGTTTGCCGAATATACGAGTTGCTTCTTCGCATTTCTTTAAACCTTCTTCGTTTATTGAAACAACCTAGAAAATGTTAAAATTCGTTGAAAACAAGAAGAATCGATTTTCAAAGATTTCCAATGAACAGGAATCGAACATAATTACTCATTATAAATCTAACGGTGATCGTACTGAAGTTGAGAATGTGTGGCTGTTTTTGACACATGCATACATTTCAAACAGTACATTTAAAACGATATATGCGTTCCCACATCACATAAATTGATGGGCTGTGGACAGGTGATACCAAGCACAAGACAAATATCTATAGATTTGAAAACAAGAAAGGCATAGAAGAGGTCATGGGCAAGGCATGGGCAAATATAAGGCTTTTGGGCGTCAATGAAATAAAAAAACACTGAAAGAGTTGGGAAATTAGGCCTATCTTGATATTCCTTTTTGGCCTTTCAAAACTGCCGGAGAGAAGAGCCCACGTCATAAGAAAGTGTCGACAAAAAGTGAGGTTCTGAAATCAAAGCCTGTTCGGGCCAAAAACAAGAATCTTTGAAGTCTTATAAAAACAAAAAAATAGAAAGAAATAAACTCAAAAGGATTTTTCACATTGCCTCAGCTTTCTGGATAATGATATTAGACATAAAAAAGACTAACGCAAGGTCACTTGCTATGCATTCGTGAATCTGTTTAAATTTACAGCACATTTTAGCGGGATTCAGCTTTGCTTTTAAGTCTCACTCAGCAAAGCTGTTATTCGACTTAGTGATCCTTTAGATCGGCTCTTCACAAGGGACGAAACAAAAAGTATGACGACATACACAGGGTCATATCCAAGTTTCCCATTGCATTAATCTTGACGACGCATGCATGGAGAGATTCATACGCGACAGCTTAGGGTAAATTTGAATAAGCTGACTGTGGACATTATCGATGCTAAATCAACAAAGCATTTGAAATATGGCGGAAAATGGCCTAGGATCGTACGTAGCCTGTGTCCAGAAAAAAATTGAAAGCAGAAACAATGGCCAACGCTTCACAAGGAAGGATTTCGGTGAACGGGCAAACGTAAAGAGTTGAAAAGGATTCTGGAATCAGGGAGAACTTAAACATACCTGTTTAACGAAGCCTTCTTCACCAACAGATCTGAGCAGGCCTTTGATATCCATTGTCCCAAGTCGAATTAAATATATTGGTCGGCTATCTAAACGGTAGATGGGAAAATGTAGTCTAAAATCAAGTACGACAACAAAGAAACAAATCTCTTTCAATGAAACAAAGTGAGAAAGTAAGAATGGAACTTCCAATCACCTTTGTCGTATTTATGCCAGCCACCCGGGTAATACTCTATCAGCTCCGGAGGAGGACTCCATGTTTGTAGAATAGTGTCCACGTGATGCTGTCGCCGCCAATGAAGCGTATTTCGCAACATTTCGAAGGCCTAGGCGTAAAGGTCACGTGCAAAAGAAAATCAGGTATAAACAACTATAACATTCTAAGAGATGGCCAACTGACAAATTTGCGGGCAATCAAAAACTGAAAGCCGTTTCATTTCAAAAGGTCCTTATAAACCACAGTGATTCTTTTCCATTCTTGTGACTTTAATAAAATATCAGATACTTCTCGAATTAGATAACAATATCTGCAAAGATCGGGCTAAGGTTTGAAAGATGCAAACCACAGACAACGTCACATGCATTGCGATCATTATACTTAACTATCAATAAGTTCAATGCAATCCCTTGCCAAGTCGACCAAAGCTCTTCCCACACTTCTAATTGAACACCCCTTCATAAAGCAAAGCAAGCTTACCTTTTCTAAATTGCAGTCCCGAGCACGTAGAAATCGCAGCATTACTGCATCGTCAGGCATCTAAACAAAAAATAAGGCGAAGTACTTCAACCACAGAACTTCACAAAACTTCTTTCAAGTTTGTTCCATCTTCCATACAGCTCTGAAGATTACTTTCAGTTTCACTTTAATTATGAAAAATTTCACTTCTGCTTGCAACAAAGCGATCTGATGCTCCTCTTAGAATCGCGCATAGCATCGGATGGCTATTACTTCGTGTTCAACTCATATATAAGGTGACATGGCTTCAAGAAGATTTCGTTATTACATACATGGACTCCGTCAAAGACATTCGTTTTCTAAATAAGGCAAATAAAAGACCAGATGATATACAGTAAAAACTGCGCAGTTGTCTGTACCTTTCCTTGGTGGGTAGCGGCTACTTTTCTTCTTAGCTAGAAAAAGACAATAATCAATCACCATCTTCGATTTGAACGCCATTGCTTAAGGGACACTGGCTCAGATAAGCGTTGCAACATTGTTGGATAAACTCGTCAAAGTGAAATTATTTCGACTGAATTTTGCAAGCAAGTTCTCATACTGGCTAGCTATTCCCCGAAGTAATCCGGCCTGTGTGAAAAAACATGAACACACAGGAAAGCAAGGGTAGTAAATATAACGTGTGACAATCTAGATTCTAGATACAGTAAACATGTTTCTTTTTGCTTTATGAATTTGCGTCTCCACAACCTGGGAGATCAGCAGGCGTATATTTGTAAAAATAAAAACCTTCATCAGCGTGCTCTCTTCCATTAACGAAAGGTGGCCAAGATATCGCTCAATGAAGCTGTCTTCCAGTTTATACTCTAAAACACGAAAAAAAAACATTAAACTCAACGGAATATTATATAGCCTCAGCTTATAGCAACGAAATTTGGATTCCTGCATTATATTTAACAAACTTTCTCGCTGCTTTCACCAATAGTGGTTAAAACAGTGGGGGACTGGCATACTTCTAGAAGCAATAAACTTTGGCATCTCAGAAGAACAGAAAACAAATATGGAAGCTTGTTTGAAAAAAGGTTTGAAATATGAAAGAACAAGTTAATTCTATTGATGTTCTTATTAAGTTTATCTCGATTAACCAACTCGATTAACCAACAACTACTCGAATGATAAGAATGCACCAATAATTTTGAGTTATTGGGCACACGTGCTACTTCCATGTCTAGTGCGCAGGCGCGGGTCTCGGCGCAGTGACTTCAATGAGGCGGCACTCTTTCAAATCGTTACATCCTTTGAAATGGATGTCACCTTAAACTGACAATCACAAAGACCGGCTCCAACTGTGGAAAATTGCTGGGTAGATCGGCTGGCAAAAGCTGATTCCGTAAGCAGCGCACAAAGTTTGTTAACATAATTGCTTTTGAGGACTATAAGGCACTTGAAAAGGAAATGCCTCACATCTTCTAATCCACTAATA